>JAZDUA010000196.1:1967500-2367500 GCA_038098605.1 Gryllus longicercus
CGCTTGGGAACTTTTAAGCTATTTCTTCCACGGCCGCCTGTTTTCTTTGTCGACCGTCGCATTGGCCGACTGCAGATCGATGCTCTGAAACTCGAAGTAGCACGAAGAACTCAAGAAGCGATTACTTTCGCCACCCGCCACATGGAGCGCTGTTTACAAGTTCCGGCAGTGTTCACAGATTTAGAGTCCGTGTTTTTTTCATTTCACTTTTCCTCATGCAGTGTTATTGTTTTTACAATGAGGCAAAATTTGAAAATTGTCTTTTTGAATCTGGACGTAGATTTGTTGACAAAACCTGACTTTCTAATTATCGTTTAATTTCTTCATTTATTTATTATTATACTAAGCTATAATTTTGAAAAAGTTGTATACACCATTCTTCGAAGAATCGTGCGTATCCTTCTTATCTCTTGAACTTGCTTAGGAGACATTACTTGGCGCTATATCGATCACATTAAGGTGATACATGGCAAAGATCGCCTGACTCACACCGCGAATAACATGGCGTATTACATAATGGAAATATTGTGTAATTTTGTATGAAACATAAGACACATGGAAATTACGAAACGATTATTCAGAGCTAAAGTACTATTGGTCATTATCTAAACTGATTATACATGATTTACTCTGGCAAATTTCATTAACTTACATATGTTTGCTTGATAGTGTTATTTATAACATTAATAGGAGTGTTTATTTACTTTTAAGTTACATTGGGGCGTCTATTTAATATAATGTCTATTTAATGTACAAAGCTGTGAACAATTAAGCGCTTCCTTTTATAGCTCGAATTAAAAAAGCAAGATAGATAGATAGATTTATTATTTCTGCAGGTAGGTAGAGAACCTGGTGGCAGAACACTACAACTTACATATTACAACTAAGAATACTAATACACTGTAATTTTAAAGCATTTTAAGGCAATAATTACAATAATATAACAATAATAACAATAACAGCATTACCTATACACATTACCTACACGAAATTTTTAAGTAATAAATACACTGCACTTCACTACACTTCACTTGCACGTGTCACAAGATAGAAAGAATCAGATGTAAAAATATCAAGATTTTTCTATAAATACACTGTAAGACAAATGATAGTGCACGCAAAATCTCCGATGACGAAACGAGGCAAGAAGCAGTATCTCTCTACTAGATACTCCCAAAACGTAATGCAATGTGTGGTAGAGAGTTATCTCGCTGAAGAATTGCAGCCGGCAGAGAGTTCAGGGAAGATATGATAACTGGTTGCTATTCATCGAGGCACAGAGCCCTTAAATTCCCCGTGATGAATGCCAGAGGTCACACGCTATCGCAGTCTTAGGACGACACTGGACCTACTTGGAGTGAAAAACTCAGCAATAAACCCTTTGTTCTGGCCAGAGTGTGCATAAACGCATTTCCGTACCTTCTTATCCAGCTCAGAAAAAGATCTCGGCATTGAATTACATTGCTTATATCTCTAGACATGCCTAAAAATAATGTTGATGAGTTTCACACTCATTGTTGAGCGTAGGGCAAAGGGTATTCGTTTATTGGTAGTACACTGGTACACCTGGTAGTTGCCCAGAAAGGTAGCGTGAGTGAATCAATCAATCATTCAATAAATCAATGATACCTTATTTTACGTGCAGACTCAAGCCATCTGGCCTGCTCTTTTACCTGACCAGGATATTTTTTCTCTGATCCATTCGCTTTATAGGAGAGAAAAAAATGTATTATTTGGAAGACGAAATTGGAGAATTTATTTTTTTCCTCAAAAGTAATCGCTAAATACCTGGTAGTTAATGCGACCATAAAAAAAGTGCTGAATGTTTGGAAAACTTAGGCTACACTACTTATACACCATTTTGTATGTCCATTAATGCGAAAGTTCAAAACACTTCGCCATTACGTGACAAAATAGGATCAAATTTAATTTCAATTTATTGTATTAAAAATTGGTATATAAGTAGAACAAGATACGAGAAATTGAATGGAGCTAACCACAATCCGCTCAATCTAATAGTTACCGAGATACATGGGAAATACGACTTCGTTTAAATGCGAAAGTTCAAAATACCCCCCATTACGTGACAAAATGGGAAAAAATTTAATTTCGGCCTATTTAACTAAAAATACGCATATAAATAGAACAAGATACGCGAAATTGAATGGAGCTCACCACAATCCCCTCAATCTAATAGTTTCGGAGATACATGGGAAATACGACTTCGTTTAAATGCGAAAGTTCAAAATACCCCCCATTACGAGACAAAATGGGAAAAAAATAAAATCGGCTTATTTAATAATAAATTGGCATATAAGTAGAACAAGATACGAGAAATTGAATAAAACTAACCACAATCCCCTCAATCTAATAGTTTCCGAGATACATGGGAAATACGACTTTGACTAAATGCGAAAGTTCAAAATACCCCCCATTACGTGACAAAACGGGAAAAAATTTAATTTCGGCTTATATAATTAAAAATTAGTATATAAGTAGAACAAGATACGAGAAATTGAATGGAGCTACCCACAATTAACTCAATCTAATAGTTTCCGAGGTACGAGGGAAATACGACTTCGACGTAATGCGAAAGTTCAAAATACCCCCCCCCCATTACTTGACAAAATGGAAAAAAAATTAATTTCGGTTTATTTAATTAAAAATTCGCATATAAATAGAACAAGTTACGAGAAATTGAATGGAGCTAACCATAATCCTCTCAATCTAATAGTTTCCGAGATACATGGGAAATACGACTTCGACTAAATGCGAAAGTTCAAAATACCCCCCATTACGTGACAAAACGGGAAAAAATTTAATTTCGGCTTATATAATTAAAAATTAGTATATAAGTAGAACAAGATACGAGAAATTGAATGGAGCTACCCACAATTAACTCAATCTAATAGTTTCCGAGGTACGAGGGAAATACGACTTCGACGTAATGCGAAAGTTCAAAATACCCCCCCCCCATTACTTGACAAAATGGAAAAAAAAATAATTTCGGTTTATTTAATTAAAAATTCGCATATAAATAGAACAAGTTACGAGAAATTGAATGGAGCTAACCATAATCCTCTCAATCTAATAGTTTCCGAGATACATGGGAAATACGACTTCGACTAAATGCGAAAGTTCAAATTACCCCCCCATTACGTGACAAAACGGGAAAAAAATTAATTTCGCCTTATATAATTAAAAATTAGTATATAAGTAGAACAAGATACGAGAAATTGAATGGAGCTACCCACAATTAACTCAATCTAATATTTTCGAAGAGACATAGGGAAATACGACTTCGTCTAAATGCGAAAGTTCAAAATACCCCCCCATTACGTGACAAAATGAGGAAAACTTAAATTTCAGCATAATTTATTAAAAATAGGTATATAAGTAAAACAAGATGCGAGAATTTGAATGGAACTAACCACAATCCGATCAATCTAATTGTTTCGGAGATACATGGAATATACGACTTCGTCTTAACTTTCAAGTCTCAAATTTAAAGTGTTTTGAAAGAAGGTTAACGTCATTTCTGCGTCGAGATAATAAGGTAATGTTTTTTATTACAGACGATCGTTTAAGAAATATAATGTATTAATATTTTTTCGTCAAGATACCAGCAAACGCTCCTGATCGATACGTAGTTCAGGATTTCTGTGTCAGGAGGTGTTTTTCTTGCAAAGTGTCACTTCAAATTAATGCGCCACAGAAACAACATACTTGTTGTGTGCCTATTCTACCTTAATCGCTGTTGTTTAATGTCGGGCGTTTCCCTAAACTCCCGAAGCATTTTGAGGTAGGTGACACACAAGGAGAAAAACATTGCCACTTCAAAAGAAATAAAGAAGGATGGTGCCCAGTTAGTGTTTTAATGTTTATACACCCCTGGAATTGATTCAAGAAGGCAATGGAAGCGATCGATTCAAAATAAGTCAGCTAGTGCAAACAGTATACAAGATAATAGTGGAAACTCGGGCAAATCAGCATGGACGGCACGAGCCACAAGTGTCCTACTGCCACTTGGCAGCCTAGCATGACGGGCGCATATAACGGCAAGAGTACACAACCTTTTTTACCACTTTTTTGACGTACCTTCTTATGGCAGGGAATGGAGATGTTTTATTCTTTGCTCTAAGTTTTATCTTTTTCTTCTTGTTTTTTTAACAACTACTTCAGTCTTCCGGCGCCTAATCTTCTTCTCCAGACTTCACTGTTCTTCCAAGAATCAGGAGGTATTTTCCACATCTCGATTATCTTTCTGATCTGGTCGTTCCATCCTGGTCTTGGTCTGCCTCGTTTGCTCCTTTCACTTGGTTGCCATTCTAGGGATCTTCTGGGTAGTCTTCTCTGGTCCATTCGCTGTACATGTCCAAACCAAGTGAGTTGTTTCTTTTCAATTTCCTCTATAATATCATGTTGCAGATTGAGTATTTCCTTAACCAGTTCATTTCTATCTCTTTCCCTTCTAGATATTACTGCAGCTCTTCTGAGGAAATCCATTTCCGCAGCTCTCTATTTTCTTTTCTGTTGTTCTGAGAGCTGTCATATTACTGCTCCATACACTGTAACTCTATGTTTTATTCCATACTCTATGTGTTATTAACATTATTTTCTAAAAAAATCCACGACTTTAAATATTTCTAAAAGGCTCTGATCTATATTATTAATACTTCTTTTATAGCATGTAGAGCAAACTCTAGAATAGGAGAGAAAAAATTTTTGGGAAAGAAAGAATGAGATTTTTTATTGAAAAAAGTAAGTACTCTGAACTTAAATATGCATTACTTTTTTTAATTTAAAATGTTTTTAATTCAAATCAATTTATATTTTTTGATTAACTTATGCTTTAATTAAAACATTGAAATATTTATAGCTTAGCATTAAAATACAATCAATACATGTATTTTCTTTAATCAAATTACCACTCAGAAAACAACTAATATGCTCTTCACATCTG
The DNA here is from genome assembly GCA_038098605.1 of Gryllus longicercus. Classification (NCBI taxonomy): domain Eukaryota; kingdom Metazoa; phylum Arthropoda; class Insecta; order Orthoptera; family Gryllidae; genus Gryllus; species Gryllus longicercus. The sequence continues at coordinate 1,972,464 of JAZDUA010000196.1, forward strand.
ACAAGTTGTCGAACACAAATTATTCTAATCTGTTATTAAAAAAGTGTTTCATGTAATTGCATTTTTTTGCTTTCTCATTAGAGAAAATACGATTCACAGAAAAATACAACACGATTTGCAGAAAGTAAAAAACAAACGCACTGAAATAACGAAAACTGTTCATTTGCTTACTCAATACTTACAAATGCTTATTTTTAGGAAACTGTTTACCATCCATTTGCAATTCGTAATTACTGCATTCGTAGTCGCTACAAACACAATCCCTTCCTGCCATTTATAGAAAAACGAACGTTTCGCAAATAATAAGAAGTACGCCTGACAAACACTAAGAAAAATCCAACAGCGAACACTTTTTTTTGCTTGTAAACAAGGATTTTCGCTCGCACTCGCAAATGCAGCTGAGCGTTGTAGTTTACACCTCGAACCGCTGGTGAGCGCTGTTTCCGTTTCCAAAATATTGGACGAGTTTCCACTATTATCTTTACTACTATTTGGTTAGTATTCTCTACACTATTTCTTTGGATCTAAGAATTTAGAATAGAAAAAAACAAAAATGTGTTTGCATCGATTGTTTGGGCTATTATGCATCCAAGAGTATGATGGCTAAATCTAGCCCTGAAGATCATGACATGTTGATCGAAACGATGGCATTACAGTCTTCAACGCCACGACATCTGGGCAGATGGCACCGTTTGTATGACACTGTTCGTGGTCTCAAACGACAACTCAATCACTTAGGTCACAGCCGTAATAAGAAATGGTTAAAAAATTACCCAACTTTAGGATTAAAAAATGTATTGTAATTTGTGGTATGAACAATACAACAACACGGAGCCCATGTCAACCGTTACATTTTCAGAAACTTTATGTGGCCCATGACATGTAGAATATGTAGACTAATTTGCACATACAATAGGAATATTTTCGAGTTTTTGAGAAAAATATTACGAAATGGTTCATAATGACCACCATATTGAATTGTAAGCACTACAACATCCACGCCGTCAAGACAAATGTAAGCATACCTCCGTAAAGATATTAGTGAAACAGACAATAGATGATAGCTAAAAACAACAAATACCATAAATAAAAACATAATTTTCCTTTTGACATTGAGCAGGCAGATAAAAAGAGATGAAAGAGGGGATCAAATAGAAGTAGATGGAATAAAAGGGGCACCCCTCTATCAGCCTTGTTCTTCTCTAAACGATTGATTCTCTTCCCTCATCTCCAACGGGCCTTCTGCCTCCTTTGTTCAATCACAACTCAATATCCGTACACAATGGTAATATTCGCACTTCTTCCTCTGCGCCAGTTTATCTCATTCCCCTCTTTTTAACGCTTTGCAGCATTCCTCCATCCGACACCCTCGTTGGAATCTTGTTTGTCTTTTTACGCTTTCCCATGCGGCACACGTCGGTATTGCGTTCCGTTCATTTACGCCTTCCCATCTGACAAGAAACACTTTCCACTTTTCTCATTCATGCCGCATCACAACCTCATGCCATTTCGCCTCTTTCAGTTCCTGTTCAACCAGACATCGATACCCGTCGTTTTTCTCCTGCTCCCCAACAGACACGCGACTACATTCTGCACCTGGTCCTCATACCTTTTATCTCCAACACGTCGTCTTCGGAAGTTTCAAAATCGTGTCGGCTACATGTGTCCCTGTCCCGTCATATTATCTTCACCGTAATCTCATCTTCCTATGCATTTTCATCAAGAATGCCGTATCCTACATTGCCTTTCATTCTTGCCCTCTCTTCTTGTCAATTCCTCTTCTCTCTCCTTATATATCCGTCCGGGAATTCTTCCTCCTCACCTCTACCTATCCCTATGCTACCACGTTATTTTGCCTCTTCCCATAGTTTCAATGTTATTGCGGTTCCTCATTTCAGCTGACGTACCGCTGAACTGACAATCCGTACTATCGTTGCATCTTTTCCCTAACCCTATTTACAACGCGATATGTTACATCTTCTGAGATTCCGACTTTATTGGCCAACCCCACATTAGCAAACCTATCCTCCAAAACACCTCTTCCTATCACTCTTCCCCTTTCACTTTTTCTCGTCCGTGTGGACGGCGGACAAGGGTGGTGAATGGGTAAGGGGGCAATGGGGTGGAGGGGCGATAGGGAGAGGGGGAGGGGCGAGGGGAAAGGGGGAAGGGGGCGAGGGGGTGAGGGATGAGTGGCGAGGGGGTGAGGGGTGAGGGGCGAGGGGGAGAGGGGGAAAGGGTTATAGGGGGAGAAGGGGGAATGGCAAAAAGAGGAGAAAGGGCAAGCAGGAGAGGAGCAAACGAGGTAAGAGGGAGACGGAGAGAGGGGGAGACGGAGAGAGGGGGGAAGAGAAGAGTAGGATAAGAAGATAAGGGGAGAGGGGGCGAGAACGTGAGGGGGCGAGGAGGTGAGGGAACGGGGAGCGAGCGGCTAGGTGGCGAGGGGGTGAGAATTCGTGAGGGCGAGATGGCGAGGGGGCGAGGAGGCGTGGGGCGAGGGGGCGAGGGGGCGAGGGGGCGAGGGGGCGAGGGGCGAGGGGGCGAGGGGGCGAGGGGGTGACGTGAGGGCGCGGGGCCAAGCACAATTGAAGCGACATGTTGACGTGGGCGCCGGAGAGATCAATCAGGCAGACAAGGCCCCGAAGAGCGCGCCCGCAGCGCTGCGCCAGGCAGGCGAGGCGTCTCCCCCCCACCTCTCCCCGACTCGGCCGCCCCCCACTGCTTCTGCCCTCGCAGTCACTGCGTCCTCCTCCACATCCTCCATTCGCTCTGCCCTCCCAACCTCCCCGCCACTCCACCGTCCACCCTCCCCCCCACCATCTCAGCCGCCGCCACTTCGACCCTCTTTCACCCCTCCCAGCCCCATTCTTCCCACTTCTCTTCTCTCTCCACGGTCCTCCTCCAAATTCATCGATTGCTGTCTCCTTGCCACTTTCACCACCCGTTCACGCCGTTCTAACCTCTCTCACCGCCTCCACCGCCCCCGATACGCTCACCATCCCAGCAGCGCAGTTCTCACCGATCCCACCACGACTTACCGCCTCCAAGATACTCAACCATGCCACCGCTGCCGTCACCCGGACTTCCGTCACAGACTTGGCCCCCGCGGTCCCTCTTCCCCTCTCTTCCACCGAGCTTTCAACATCACTGACGCCTTCACCATTTCCACCCTGCCACCCCCCAAACATTCACTTCCCTCAACCGCCTTCCCGCCCCGCCCACCCATTCCTTCCGCCTCTCTCGCCCCCTCCACCCTCGCCGCCCTCACTTCCGCCATGGCCCACCTCTCCACCCGTCTGCCCTCGCCCCCGCCGATGCCGCTGGCATGTCAGCGCGGGCGTTTGTTCAGCAGAATACAAAGCGATCAAACAATAGCGATCGTCTATTTCGAGTGCGGCGCGGGCGGAAGGTGGGGGGTGGGGGGGGAGGAGCCTCGCGGCAGCCAAGAGACAGGCGGCTTCAGGCGGAGGCTGCGCGCACGATGACGCGCCCTCTGGCAGAGGTGGCTCAGGGCAGCAATTCATCAATTTGGACCGTTTTTTTAGAAACCCGTCAAACGCCAAATACCTCATTCCGAGAAACTCAGGCAAATTCTCCCAATTTATCTGATTTCAAAATATTTGTTTATATTAAAGCAGTTGATCAGTGAAAATTTTTCATATAAATATGCAATAAACAATGTTTGTATCCCCTTGGAACAATAATCCGTCGCTAATGCGTCTATTAGATTGTGGCGTTAAACGGGTTTCTGAAATACACGATTCTATTGAGTCCCGACGCGCGGTGGCAGAATTTTCGAACCTTGCTTGTCAGTCAGGTCGAATTCAGGCGCTGTATGGAGGAGAATATTAGCAGCCGACTGCTCTGATCGGTAGTTTTCAGTGGTTTCTCCGATCAACAACAGGCGAATGTCCGAGCAGTACCCTAACAAACGGGCCACGGACTGCGCGCGATCTTTCTCACCTCCTCCTTGTCCTATCCTCACCGCTTTCTTACTCACACACTTACACTTACGTGCACTACTCTTCCACACATGTCGGGTGACCAGTCGGGAGCTTAGAGCTTCTCCCGGCAGAGGGGTGCCCTGGCAGTGGGATATACCTGATTAGGGAAAACAGCGCGCGCCAACGTACAGGTCGACGCTCGATCTCGCCAGCCGGTAGGGGAAAATGTGCACTGCACTTACGGGACTAACTACCTTAGCAGTTGACGTCCCCGGAATTAGGGATGCGACGTCGATGTTAATACTTTTGTAGAAGCATCGATGTTTTAAACATCAACAACCATAACCAAAGACATTTCAATTAGCTAACGTTGTTGCAAGTTGTAGATCCTTTTTTCAATGCTCCTGACGTGCCTAGGCCAATGCCGTAACTGTTTGTTTTATCTTCAATAGGATACACAAAATAACATATTCTTAAAAGGGTGTGTTGATTATGCACTGTTTTTTGTGTCTGCTCTACCTTCACTAATGATGCTGTGAAGTAATGGTAGAAACGACAGAAGGATAATGAAAATGGCTCCAAAATAATTGTGATTGTTTGCACTATAGTATAAAAAGGTGAATGTGGAGACACGCCGGGTTATTTTAAGTTTAAGCTTTCCTCCCTTTTCTTGAATAAGACGTATGCAAAAATTATGCTTGAAAATTGAAATTAATCATAGATGTCATTAAAATATCAGCAATTAAAAAAAGTATTATTTGACGAAATTATTTCATATTCCACACCACCTTAAATAATAAATTTTACAACAAACACATCGGGGTATTAGTCTTTCCATTAGCCGAACCGTTTTCTGCTTGACAGTGAATTCGAGGATAAAGTGCCTACACTTCAGATTGCGTGTTTATCTTGTCAATCGTATTTCGCAGCCGCCTGTGACAGCGTAGGTGTCTCTGTCTCTCATTATCTCTAATCGCGAGCGCGATTTCCAGTGAATCGTCGCTGCACACAGAATCGTGAGTAAGCAAGCATGAGTTGTCCAAAGCTGTGGAACAAAGTAGAAGAAGAATTTGCGAGATCATCTTCATTTCGAGTACCGTTGAATCTCACAAACCCCGCTAATAGAAATATTTTCTGGAAAGACCATCATTTCTGGAGACGTAATTTCACCAAAACATACTGACATTCTTTCACTTTTTTTATTTCTGCTCGCATCAACAGCTAGGTCATTAGCGACCACTGTAGATATTAACGAAATGGACAACAGTATGATGTGATATCGTGTTGGTGAGGGGTGAAAGAACGAATTCAACCATGACTGAGGTGGGGCTCGAACCCGTGAATTCTTCATTCTGAGATCGCTACGGCACTACTACCTTAACTATCAAAGCCATCTTGATGACATTCTTTCACTTTGAAAATTGGTTATTTTTAATACAGAAGTAGCAAAAGTTAGGAATAATTTTATTTACTCAAATTTGTATTTTGAAATGGTGGAGATACTGAAAAAATCGATGTAATAGAAATGGAAAATATGTATGAGATATTGCAATATTAACACATGAATGCGAACTATATTGCATGACTAAATTTCAATAGATGAATATTCGAAAAATTAAATTGGTTAGAATCTTGTACACTATGTTCCATATAACAATATTTCAAAGTAATTCTATTTACTTTGACCGCTTTACCCCAATCATGTAAATTAAGCCATTAATCTTCTTTTGAAAATTCAAATAATTATAGGGTTGAAGAAATGCAAATCCGACGCTGATCAAATAGAACTTACTATGCCAGATGAATCTTGTAATTGACCTTTGTAAGAATACTAATTTGTTTTCGAACTCAACTTTCATGCATGGAGAGGACTAGAAATATATTCAGGTAAGCAGGCAAGTAGTCATAAAACTTTTATAGCCACAGACTCGGAGGCCATAAAAACGTTAGAGTTGAAGTTACCTTCCCAGCATATTTCCTCTCTTTCTCTGTCGGCCGCTAATCTTGCGTTGTAACTCCATTTATGCTGTAATTTTTTGCATATTACGAAGTTTCCTATTTATGGTTAGTGGGTGATGGGGTCACCTCGTGTGTGACTTGGGCCTAAGAATGCATCAAGTTCTCTCCGTCAAAAGATCTTTTACGTACATAAACATCTCTTCGTTTATGTTTTCTGGTGATATGATGGTGATTAAAAATTGGGTCTGGCAGTCTTGTGTACGAGGAAAATTGTCTCCGAGGTACACAACTTTGGGTGATGGAATCGATTCAAATAAGAATCTCTAGCCAAGTCACTGCGCGGTGATGAATCTGCAATTAGATAGTGGTTGATCTCAGCAAGGTAAGAGATCAGGGAAAAAAGAAAGTATGATATGAGTACTGTGAGGATGACGTGAATACGTGACGTGAACACAACTCTCTTCGGTGATCCTGAGACGCTTCGCAGTGGTGAGGTGGTGATTTGATTGATTAGTGATTCCGGACGCGTCAAATGTTAAGGTCATTACTCCCTAAAGTGTATTAAATTTTCCTTCCTCGGGACCTGGTCTCGGCGCTGTTCTTCTCTCGCTAGATGGCGAGATCCGGCGCCGACATACCGTCGGTTGGCAGGGTTTTCCCCAACCAGGTATCTCCTACCAGCGGGGCATCGCCCCAGCCGGGTCAAGCTCTAAGGTCCCGAACGATCTCCCGGCATGTGTGGTAGGGTCGTGCATGTTGATGTAAGTGTGTGTGCAAAGTGTGAGGATAGAACAAGGAAGAAGAAGGAAAGATCGCGTGCGGTCCGTGGCCCGTTTGTTACGGTACTGCTCCGGCAATCGCCTGGTGTTGATCGGAGAAACTACAGAAACTACAGAAAACTATCGATCAGAGGAGCCGGTCTCTAGAATTCTCCTCCAGAAAGCAGATGAACTCAACCTAGCTATGTAGCTAGTGTCAAACATTATCTTTCCATCGGGGTTCAAACCCTAGGACCGCCCGGTCAGAGGCACTGCGATGACATCGCACCATGTGGGTGATGGAGACGTTTCATGTGAGTAAGCGTCTGCTCCGCGTGGTGCTCGCAGCGATGAGCCGTCGCCTGGGAAGCGGGTGAAGTGGGTGAAGCTGGTGAAGTGGGTGAAGCGGGTGAAGCGGATGAAGCGGCGCGAGGGTGTTTGGCGTGAAGGGACGTCCAGCGCAGCGAGCCCCTGTCGCTCCTCGCAGCCGTCCCCGGGTATCGATCCCTCGCCCCCGGCACGCGAGGCGCCCATTACACGCCGTGCGGCGCCAAAGCCCAAAGCCACGCCCCCTCCCCCAGCCCCAACCCCCGTTTCCGCTTCCGATTCCAAGCCCCCTCGTTCGCAGCCGATTGCTGCCCCTCGCTGGCCCACTTCTTTGCATCGAGTTTTACTCCTTTCATTTCAGCTTTTACGTCCGTTGGTTTGGTGGCGGGTAAGGTCCGAATCTGGCTAGTTGGCTATATCGCGACATAGCCGGTTAGTTCGCATTTTAGACAAAATGGGTGGGAAAAGCCCGAAGTACGAAGAGCTTCGACACGTACTTCGAGGATTAGACGGATAATGTGCACATTGGCAAACGAGATGTGGCTAATGTTGGGGAAGTACGCTACGATGGCGTGGGATAGCAGATAAACAGAAATCAAATTCACCGTGAGAAGTTTCTAAGGGTAGTGAGAGACCAGGTTGATGATTTTGGTTTTCAATGTGTCAGTTGTAAATTTCTATTTATACGATACCAACTCATCTAATATCACTATACTTCAGTTGACGCTTTGGTCTGAATCTCCGAGACTTACATGCAAACTTGAATCTATCGACCACTTTACTTCCCTCAACTCTCTGTCACTAACTGATGAATCAGCCAGATTATATTTGTCCGAAGTCTTTGTCCAAAACATTTGGTTAATGTGAAAGTTTACGGGCAAATTCACGAATCAGCCAAATTTCAGACTTTCACTATACCAAGCCCGGACGCGGTGAGCGTACAGGCGACGCCTTCCTGTCAGAAGCCTCACTGATATATTGTTGTGGATTCCAACGATGACAAAGTGAACAGGATTGTTTGACGTGTCTCATACATCAGTGTGTTCGTGGTGCCTCAAGGAATTACATTGAAATTCATACATGACTTCTCTGAGCGGTGGTACCTGTGATTTTTCTTTTCACGTATTAGTGTATAATGGAGAAACATACTAAACAAGGGACTTCAGATCGTGTGTTATCTTCTCTTTCAATCTTTCCTTCACTTTTCACCCCATACGCGAATCACTATTTCAGTTTAAAGTCCCTAAAACCGCAATAAATCACATCAGGCTTCGTGAAATGAATGACTTGTTCGTTTAATGCTTGCTGAATGAGTAAGGAAGTTCTTCCGTACATCAGATTACTGCCGTCTTGTGTTGTATATGTATTCTCACAACTTCTACATGTTCATACGTAGAGTTGGAAGCAACGAAGAAATAAAGCAGTGACGTTGTTTTAAAAGTTAAGAACTTTTTCAAAGCACAAGCGCTAGTGCACAAACTTTTAAACTTTCATGAACTTTATAATCGCTACCAATTATTTTTCTCTTTACATAATTTTTACGTTATTTATTTCGTAGGTAACTGTGAAACCTACCTTCACATTTCCTACTCTTCACTCAGGCATGGGAGGGATGACAAGACTTAGAAGTTGGTGCCTGACGTAGACAGCTGCTCTTTAGTGAGCTTCAGCAAATTGAAAGGGAGCAAGTAATGGCCATTATCTCCGAGTTCGCGACGCCAAACCCAGCTTAAAATACTGACAAACATTCTTTGGGTGCAATGCCTCGCTTGTTACATATAAAAGAGCTACCATGTGCCAGAAAAAATAATTTCTCCAATTCATAATTTTAGCCCTCCCAAAAAATGAGGAGAGTGATTCATGGAGACCACATGGCACAACAAATAATTCTAAATGTTGAATAAAACTCCACGGAGCAGAGGATTTTGACCCCTCTTAGACGGTGTTTGTCTTACAGTTCCTATGCCAGGGGCCAGTAAGACTCATTTAATCCTGCTCAAGCGTTGCTTTGTGCGCTGAGGTACTGCACTCGCGCGCGGGGGAAATGTTATGACTCGACCCTCCCCCCGTTGCGCCACGCCCCCTGCGCGACTCCATCTCCTGCTCTCCCACCCTCTCCTCGAGTGGACTCGTCCAACTCCTCGGCTGAAGTCCCACTCCTGGCGCATTCGCAGTGCAAAGATGGACGTCTTAGCTCTTGCCTCGACCGCGACCACGCCTCCACTCCGCTCTCTGCCTCCGCCGCCAGCACCCGCGCTCGCCTCTGCTCTCTCCTCCATCACTCACGCCTCCGACCCTGCTCGCCTAAAACATCACTTCGCCTCCACCTACTACTGTTCCCTCTAGGGTGCCTCTGTCTTCGTCCCTTCCTCTGCCGGCTTATCCGCTCCCGCCTCGTTTCCATCTACTCTTGCATTTTCACTCCGTCCTGCCTCCCTGCTAGCCTCCCTTTCACTCCGTCCACATCCAATCAGTTTCCCTATCCCAGGCCTCTATATTCGTCTCAGCCTCTGCTCTTGCACCACTCCCTTCTCCGCCCCTGCTCGCCTAAAATCCGAGCTCCACTCTAACCCCACTTTTCCCCTCTCTCGCGACTCTCTTCGCCACTGCTCTAGCCTCCCCCTCACCTCTCTCTCCTCTCCTCCATCTCCTCTCTCACTTCCACTCCCACCTCCGCTCTTGCTTGTCTTGTCTCAATCTCACTCCGCCCCACCCACTCTATTTCTATCTCCTACGTCTCTCTCTTCATACATGCCTCGTTGTAGCCTCCGCCCACGACACTCTTGTCTCTGCTATCGCCTGCACGTTATGTGCCATCTCCTTCACTTCCACCCCCGCCTCCGCTACCACTCCTCCTACGCCTCTACTTGGATGAAAAGCGTTACTTCGCCAAAGTGCCACCACCCTCTTCCACTCCCTCGCACTTCTCTACCTTCGTCATCCTCCGGCTATAACGACACTTCTTGCTCATGTTTTCGCCTTCACCGCCTACACACTTTTCCTCCCACCATCATTTCGAATCGCCCTCGCCACTACTCCCACATCGCGCTCGTCTCGTTCCCAGCTCCGCCCCCAACCGCCTCGCACGCCTTCCCCTCAAACGTCCCCTCCCGTCGCCGGCACCGCCCACAGCTCGGCGGTCGAGTGTTGCTGGGAGCGCAAGCGCCTTCATTTCTGCCTCTCACTCAGACGATGCGGCTCTGCAAACAGCCATTGTGCACTAAACGCGGGAATTACCGCCTCGGAGCCCTCGGCGCGGAGATGACTCCAAGAGGGAGGAGAGAGGCGATGCGCCGGCCGCTGAATTACGTTTCGCTCAAGCCCGCGGGGGCGGTCAGTTCGCGCCGGCTAATCCTGCTAATCCGGCCTCTCCGCTGCAATCGATTGATAAGCCCCTCCGTATCACGGCGCAAAGAAAAACGGGGTCCTTTCATTTGCGAGGTCCCGTCAAATTATTTCGTTTTTCGCTCCAGTATTGCTATTTTCGGATGAAAAGCAGTTAAGTGGGCCTTTAAATGAAAAAGACTCTCGTCTTTTTCTCTATATTGTGAAAACTCTTCTATTTAATGCAAATATGACCTTCCCTATAAACCTAGGGAGTATTGAATGTTAAATTTTGTTTTTCAATGTCATCATAAAAACAGAATTTTTTCATTGTATGTAATGACAAAAATTTGTGTAAGTCATGGCCAAAGACACATGGAAAATGCAAATATATCAATATAACATAAATATAATGAACATATAATATAATAAGAAAATATATTTCTTTGAAAACGTTAATTTCTAATAGCTTGCCTTGCAATAGCTTTTTTCCTTCGGGTTTTGACGGCGATTGTAAATTTTTTATGATATGTTTTAACATAGGTTTTTCTTGTAAATTGCAGCTGTCTTAAACATATAAAGAAATGTAGTAATTCTAAGATCTATTTTACTTTAGTATCTCTCTCTCTCTCTCTCTCCCTTACTCCCTTTCCCCGTCGTTCCGAATATCAAACTAGAAGCGTGGAAAATTAAGTAATTAATTCAAATAACTGCTTTCCAATAAGTTCATATTCTGGTTTGAAGTTGTCAGAATGCTTCAGATGACATGGCAAAAATGTTTGTAGCAACAAGGAATGTTCAACATATAATTCAGACACACACATCCTACATTTAGGAACACATTTTATCAAAATGAAATGTAAATTATCTCCATGAAATTAAGAAGATTTTTAGGAATATTGATTAATCACTTGGCTCTCAGGATGAGGTTAACTGTTTTAAAACGAGCATTAAATGATGGTACACAATTACCTACCACCCTCTCCTATTGTTCGTGCCAAGTCAGCGAAAAAGTTCCAACACGATGCCGTTTAAAAGCCACTATAAGTGGTTGATAACATATAAATGGTCACGTTACATAATTGAGAAATGTCATGCTCAAGGCAAGTTATTTGGGATCTCCACTCACCATTATTACATTAACTCTAAATTCAGAGACAAATAGTAGAATTACCTCATTTCGAGACAGAAACTATTCTGAAACGTTTGGCAGTTTGTCGACGCCAATTTTTTTAGTTGTTTATTGGCGCAATAAATAATTAACACTACTGCTCTTAATTACAGGTAACAGAGGGAATTTCATTAATGAATCAACCATTTTTCAAGTTGTAGATAATTTCAACTAAGTTTTAGTTAAATGGTAATTAGAGTTTTTCTCTCTCTGTCCAGATCATCGATATTAGAACAGATAACGGGGCGAGACGAGTACTTTTCTCGACTGTCTACGAGACACCTCGACCTAAGTCAGGGCGAAAAGACTGGGGAAGTTCACTGTATAACGGTTGAAAAGAAATCTGTGCTTGTAAGCTCCGTTCAAACAAGGAGAGTTCACTGTCGCACAGTAAGTAGGGCAGCAAATGACATGTAAATATCTGGGGACAGTGCAGAAGTCAGGAGGTCAGTGAACAGTCCTGTCTCATTGGTTGTGTCTCAAGGTTTGTGATAGGATGGTAGACTGTAGAGGCCGAGAACTGTCAATTGTTTCCGAGGAAACGTGCAGCGCAGGGCAGCAGACTGATGCGCCTGTAACAACTGCTTCTGTGCCTAAATTTCATTGTGAGTTCAGTTTCCAAGTTTTATCAAAACCGGATAAGTTAAACTATTTAAATATTATTTTTACACGCACTCGTTATACTCCTATAATTGCCACCAAAATATTTTTGTAGCAAATCTTAAAGTTGTAGTAGGCCTGATTCTTCTTCAAGTGATGGAGCTCTCAGGAAAAGTGCAATATTGCCCATAGTGAGCATTTGAAATATACTTTATGTAGATTTCCTCAATAAAAGATAAAATAAATTTAATAAAGTGGAGATATGTCAACATGCATTACACTTGCTAGCAGTAGTAAACATGTACACTCTGTGTATTGAATTATGTTCACTACAAATATCCATTAAATACATATTTTTATTTAACATATCATAGGACATCTCATCGCGCCGTATTTTCTTTCTCAACGCGAACAGAGCCAGAGCAGTGCACTGTCACCGATGGCAATTTGTCTGTCATCAAGCATTTCCACGAGACCTGTCTTTCGAAAACAGTAAAAGGACATTGCACGTCTTGCGGACTGTCTGTCGGCCAACTATCTTTCCTCCTGTAAACGGAGCTCAACACGGCGCCTCGGTACAGCGCATAATCTATTGACACTGACCGCGGAAACTTATGTTGTCATGAAAGGAGGTGAAAATCAAACTCCGGAAGACACGAACAATATAGGTGTTGTGGTGTGTTATCGTTGGCATTTTTCATGAAATAATTATAGACGTTGTCATTGCCAACAATAGTAATTGCTCCGAGGCTCCGAGGCGGTAATTCCCGCGTTTAGTGCACAATGGCTGTTTGCAGAGCCGCATCGTCTGAGTGAGAGGCAGAAATGACGGCGCTGGCGCTGCCAGCAACACTCGACCGCCGAGCTGTGGGCGGTGCCGGCGACGGGAGTGGGCGTCTGAGGGGAAGGCGTGCGAGGCGGTGGGGGCGGAGCTGGGCACGAGACGAGCGCGATGTGGGAGTAGTGGTGAGGGTGAGTCGAATTGATGGTGGGAGGAAAAGTGTGTAGGCGGTGAAGGCGAAAACATGAGCAAGAAGTGTTGTTAAAGCCGGAGGATGACGAAGGTAGAGAAGTGCTAGGGAGTGGAAGAGGGTGGTGGCACATTGGCGAAGTAACGCTATTGTTGGCAATGACAACGTCTATAATTATTTCTGTCACGAACAAATTCAGACCAAGAAGATGTTCACTCTCTGACTATCTTTGATAAATATCAAGTACGAAGTAAGAGAAGAAATATTTGTTCAAGTTTTCTCTCCATTCTGTATTACTGTCCAAAAACTTAAGTAAAATGCAATACATGTATGTAACGATGGGCACTAAATCTAGAGATACACTATGTATATTTAAAACCGAAAACTTTAGAACTCTGTAGACTGTCTTCAATTTTTTTACTCATTATATTCTCTCTCCCCACTCCACCCTCTCCCTCCAAACTTAATCATTGCAAACAATTATTCAGGATATATTCAATGCATCTATCTCTGAATTCACTGTGTGCTTCAATTAACTGCACTTGTACTGAAAATAGTAGACCCATTAATCAATAACCATGACTTCAATTATTTGCACATGCAAACATGATCTCGCATTAAAAATCTACGATCTACGATCTGGGATTAAAGATCGTGTCTTCATACTCAATTTCTTTCCATTCCGCATTTTCCAACCCTGCGTGCTGTATTGTGTCTCAACTCTTCCATGTACTGCACCCGAATCTAAATATCTCGGTCTACAAAGTGGCAGAAAAATACTCGCAACTACATGCGTTACAGCAGACTGAATTAATTTTATTAATTTCATAAACGTCGGTCGGATTATGCTCGTATTTAGATATACTATATCTCTAATGTATCAATTTATATAATTATTCTCGCATAGCAATACGACATGTGCATCTGACTATTTTGTATCAATGTGTCCAGCTTTAGAATCCTTCATTTGTTAGTAAATTGCTTCTTGTGCTGAAGAACCTCATTTAGTTACAAACTCTGGTACGGGGACGATGCATTTCATTACAACTGAAGCGCGTTTAGCTCAAACGGGGAACTTGTGTATGGAAACGCTTTCGCTTTGCGACATGCGAGTATTCTCGGCCTGCTTTATTCATTTTGAGTTACAACACGTGCGGTTGTTTGTATTTATTTATGTTGGAGCTGCTGTTTTGTTTGGTTTAACTGAACATGAATACGCTTCACTGTTTTCGTTCATGTTATCATATTAGATTTGTAATCTTGACGAAATTACAGGAGTCTAGGGAGAATGATAATAGATTGGTTAATGCAAGGAATTCATAGAACAAGGTTTTTGAAAAATAACAAGCAAAAATATAAAAAGCAGCAACATCAGACCATCATTTCAAAATACATGTAATTCAAATGGGTTTCAATATACATTTACTTAAAACAGACAATACTAAGAAAATGTAATTAATACTTACAATTTAAAATTTCCTTACTTTACGTTAATTCGAACTTATGTTAGTTTAATCCTATACACAGTTAATCGAATTTCAATGTGCACCAAGATTAATAATACGTTAACAATATTCGTTTTCTCCGTACCCATCCCCTGTTTTCGGATTGGTTGTAGTGTAAAGAATTATGATATGTCGCTGTCTTATTGTAATTGCACATAACTTTGTCATTCGTAGTTAACTTCTGCATTCATGTCTGCTTCAAATATATTTTTCATCTCAGAGCTTTTCCAAATTATTTGTAACGGCAAAACTGAATATGAAATGAAAATATATGTAACAAAATTTGGAATATTCATCGAACTACTAACCAAATAAAACTCTAGCAGTTTTTAGAGATACAGTCTTCCCTGTCTTCCCTCTGTCGTCTCAGACAACTAGCTTGAAATAAAGCTTTGTTCATTTTTCGCCTAATTTCTTCACCACACTTTTTTTCATATGCGCGATCTTCTCCAAATGTTGATCGAATATTCCGATTTTATGAATTTCACTTGCCGGGTTACCGAAGCACCCTTCTCTTAAGACAAGAATTGCAGGAAATTGTAATTTTTTAGTTGGGAATTTTTGGTATATGCTAACATTTAATGAATGCATTTTGAACAAGGTAAAAAGATAAAAGGAGAAATCGGTAAAATGGTACCAAAATTATAAATAAAATATATTTCAATTTTTTTATACAACCTGTCCATTAGATGTGCATTAAAGTGGAAATCTTAAAACTTTCAAGACTCTGGTAATAACTTTCGTTTATGTACGTCAGTGAAAAAACATTTTCATAAATATAAAACAAAACGATCCATAACACTAATCACAAAAGCAAAATCTGGCGAAAATTTACTAAATACATTCAAGGTCACCGATTCGTGTTAACGATTAGTAAACACTTAACGTGCACGATCGAGCTTGGAAACAAGGAGACGTGTAAAGGACTTACAAGAGCCAATCAGTCTGCGTAAAGCAGAGTTCCGAATTACAAACAAGAGGGAAGCTGGATCCAACAGAACTTTCTAACGCGTTCATTGGCGCTGGCTCACGTTTAACTTGCGCGCAAGAGAAGACAGTTGAGCGCGGCGAAGCGAGCCAGCCGAAAGTAAAGTCCATGCGCCGTGACTTCATTACAGCAGATAATTACAGTGTTTAGCTTCGCTGGCGATATTTTGCTTTGAGGACGATATTGTTTTTATTGCAGGAGCTTTTTGAAACAGGTAAAGGAAACTTCTGCTGGTTGTATTGCATTTTGACATTTGTACATAACATTTTGTAATAAATGTGTATAATTTATACTTAATTTTTATATTTCATGTATTCATGTAGTTTTTTTTCGTAATTTTAATTTTAGCTCTGAGGATGAATTGGACTATTTACAGGACGTACTGTTAGCTCATCTCTACACATTTAGTAACAGTGATTAAAAGGTACATTTAACACTGGGTGAAGTAAAGCACACAATCCTTTTATTTCAGGTGGATTTTAGGTTCGAGCTTAAGGAAGATTATAGGCTGATATCGCATTCCTATATGACTCGATCCACCTTGATCAATTTTTTTCAGTAGCAAGCAATCTCAGTCAATGACCTTAATTGAGCTCAATATAAAAAAGATGGAGAGAAATGTCAGAAGAAAAAAAGAGGAATTTCAAGGAGTTTGTTGATTAAGAGATATAATTGCATAGTATGCGAAACACAACAAAATGGTTGAGAAAAGCTGTTTTCAAGAAATATGTAGTCATTCCCTTTTGGGAACAACAAAGTTCTTACCATGTATTCTAAGAGAATACACTAGACCCTTTTACAGCTTTTAAAACTCGTACCTATAAGCAGTGAAAATGTGGAAGTAAAAAATAAAAATAGAGGAAAACGTATAGGTTATCAAAATTTATTATCTGCAAAAGTATTAACGTTTAGCCCCTTCTTATGGAATTTGCAGTAAAAATTATTCACGCAAGATTTTTGCAGTTTGCCTCATTTATTTTCCCTAATATTAAAACATATATTTGAAATAATGTATCTAAGACCAATTGCACAATGCACTGTTATAATTCACTGAGATGTAACTTTCATATGAAAGACTTAACAGTCACAGGCGAAATACATACACTTTACTGACAGTATATGGATGAAATAATGTGAATAACATCTCATCAGCGTTACCACAACTTAGACTACGAGGTTATCAGTTCAAGGCCTGACCAGATTTGCAGCGAGAAAGAATGTTTTTAGTATTTAAATGCGGTGACAATCAGAATAGTTTTCCTAGCTGTTACAGGCGATTAGTATTACTTTCAGATCGACAACGTAGCACATATTCTCCTCTTCTGTATTATGTTCCGAGTTGGCCAGCACTATTACTGTGTACAAACCATCTCCATCAAGTTGTTTGTTCAGCTTCACTGATTCATTGAGAAAATGCTGAGATGACCACTATATTTGCTCCTGGACAAAAATGTGGCTTCAATCTACGCACGTTTTGTTGAGCTCTATGTTTGCTAGTTGTGGTGGAAGTAGAGCGGGCTACGGGTTACTATTTTGTTAGGGAAACAATAAAATCGCATTTATAGACCGTTCGCCGGTTCTAAATAAAAGTTCTTTTGTCAGGAAACAAAATTTCTGGTTTTCAAATGTTTCTGCCCTTGCTTTGTTGATACATTAATTCCTCATTCAAATATGCTCAGTAAGAGGGTAGGTGGGCTCAAGAAGACCTCAACTAGAGTTCAAGAGAAGGAATTGAAATCATTGTCCCCATACGTCATAATGAGATTTTTTGACGAAATAAATCAAACCATTATCATCTTTTCGTGACGAAAGGAGTGCATGCGCCTTTGACTCCTGCGTCTGGGTTCAACCACCGTCTAATACATGTGGAATTTGTGGTGGACAAAGAAAGCTCTCGGGAGGTTAACTCGGGGTTTTCTCGATTACCCTGCTTCTCATTCAACCAAAGTCGAATCTTACTTTTACTTTATCATCATTGTCG
The DNA here is from genome assembly GCA_038098605.1 of Gryllus longicercus. NCBI lineage: Eukaryota > Metazoa > Arthropoda > Insecta > Orthoptera > Gryllidae > Gryllus > Gryllus longicercus. The sequence continues at coordinate 1,989,992 of JAZDUA010000196.1, forward strand.
TTATCGTTCATTAATTCACTTGTTGAAACACAATGAGCTCATGATGTGAAAGGCCCCTTGACCAAATAAAAATATAAACCTGTAAATGAATAAATATACCATCACCTATGACAGCCTTGACTTAGGACAAAAAAAATCCAGTGTAACTCTTTAAGATTATTAAGTTCCTCCGTATACAATAGAAATGTTTTAATTTATTTCTTTGGCAACACATCTTTACTGACATTTCTTGTAACTGATATCATGTGTATGTTAGTTAAATGGCCAGGCAATTTTGTATTTTTTCGGTGTCAAAAGCTTCAGTAATAACCCAGAGAACTTGATGAGACCATACTTTTATACGTTTTAAATTAATTAAAAAACGCGTATTATTTGTCATTTTGGGTCGATTGACCGAGTTTGTAGGTTACCTAACGGCGTTCTCCATGTCTAGGCCTAATTTAATTCCCGTACTTGGGGGAAAAGAAAGACGTGTGGTTAACATGACGCGTTCCCTTGACTGTCTCTAACACCATCTGCCTGAGTTTTTCTTCGTCACACAGCTAAAGAAACTGAAAGACATTTCAATGAAAAGCTATAATTCCTATTTTTGTCTCGACCTGGAATCGCACCCGCGACCACGCTACGAGATGCTAGTACCATGCTCCCGAGCCATCCTAGAGGCATAAAATGAAAATGTTTAATTTTTAACAAAGCGGGAGTGCGTATCTTACGCACATTATGAGGGCACTCCGTAGCGTCGCTAAGAGTTGAGTGCGGGAAGGGCGGGTACACGACACACACAAACTTCCAAGCAACTCCAAGGCGGTGGCGGGGGGAGGGGCGGAGTAGGGAAATGGGACAAGTTGGGAATGAGACAACAGGGGCCGTCGCGACCAAGGAAACTCTGGTGCGATGCTGCACAGTGCCTCAGAGACAAAGAGTGGCTGCGAGATGCTAAATAGCGTTTCCTCATACGAGAAGATATCATATCGAGAAGATATATTTCATCATACGAAAGAAAATAGACCAGAGCAATATTTGTAGGGCTAGCTTGTAAAATATATATATAATTTCAGGATGTGAAACTCTAGCACAGACAGACCAGACAACGATCCATAACCACATCGCTTCTGTTATACAAATTGGAACCAATCATAATTTGTGTTTTTAATGCATCTTACTACACGTAGAAACCTGAAACTATGTTGGAAAACAAAGAAGTCAAAATAAATTGCAATGGCACAATTGTGACATATAAAACTGTGCAAAACATGGAAAAGATCTAATTATTCTTAAGGAGACAAAAAACTATGTTTCTACATGATGTTGCTATGCCTTCTAACATGAACATACATATTGCATTCACTGAATAAATAAGGAAATGCAGCAATCTGCCTTGTCAAATTGAACAATGAGAACGGAACCATGAATTCATTCTCCTAATCATTACCTCCAGTATCGATCTCATAGAAACACATCAGAGAAAATCTTTATGAAATTGATCCCTTCAAAACATACACTTATCATTTGTAATTGACGCATTGTCCGAAAGTTTCTAGAATCAGATAATTTATAAAATTAAAAGCAAATGACACACATGGTGAAAAATCCCGTATACTTCAGGACCAGGTATCCAGAATTGTTGTAATTAAAATAATAATACTAATAATAATGATGAATAAATAAAGATATTGTCTGGTATCAATACAAGTGTTGATACCAGACAATATCTTTATTTATTTATCATAATAAAAAGGTATCTACCTCACCAGCGATCTAATTAATTACTAATAATTATAGTAATAATAATAATAAATCTTGTTAAGAGCACAGATAAAGCCCAATCACTCCAATGTTAATTTGGTATTTTATTTGATTCATTATCTCATAAACCATTTACATTAGTGCTCTAAACGTTTTGGAGAATCGTTTTGAGTGAATTAAAGTAGATTTATGTCTTTTGAATAGTTTTTGCAATTTAGATCATATTTGAAATAAGAGTCAAAATTTTTACTTTATTCTTGGTACTTTTTTGCAGAAATCCGTATGTAAATTGTAAAAAAAAATACTGTAGTGAAAAATACTCTTTTGAGAAATATATATATATATATATATATATATATATATATATATATATATATATATATGGCGATAAATATGTTCAAGAATGTTATTTTAAAATACAAAAATAATCCATCTACGATATCAGTCATGGTAACAAATTTGCCGCGTAAATAGTCGTAGAAGATAATGTTTTACAGTGCAAGGGCATTCACGAATATGCGTCTCTCTAGCATTGAGTGATACCACTATGTAGGCGAATCCGTTTAAAAATACAACGGAAATGATGTACTAGTAACCAAAATAAGTGGCATTTTGAGATATGCAGATGAAGGAAATAACAAAAAAGAGTGTTCAAAGAATGTAATTCACGATGATGTATATATCACTTTATTCAGAAAAAAACTAAATATTTGAACCATGGGAGGTGGCTCAGGTAATCACTGATGTCACTCCAGAACCTTGACCGCGAAGTTCCAGGTTCGAGTCCCAACAGTGGCAGGATTTTGGGCACTAGCTAGAGAGCTAGGTCGAGTTCTGTCGCTGGCTGGTGGTGAATTCTAGCGGCCGCCTTCTCTGACCGGCAGTTTTTCGTAGTTTCTCCGATCAACACCAGGCGAATGCCGGACACCCTAACAAACGGGCCACGGACCGCGCGAGAACTTTCCTTCGTCTTCCTTGTCCTATCTTCACTCTCACATGCATTAAACTACCACACGTGCCGGGAGGCCGGTCGGAAGCTTAGAGCTTGTTCCAGCTGGGTGCCCCGCTGGTGGGAGATGCCAGGTTGGAGGTAACCCCGCTAGGCGACAGTAGGTTAACGCCGGATCTCGCCATCCAGCAGAAGATCACCTCCACCTCTCAAGGAAAACACATGCACTGTACTTACGGGACGCAGTTGACACGTCCGGAATCACAACCAACGAATCTAATTATTTAGAAACTGTCAAAGTCTCAAGATTGTCAAATTTTCAGATCTTTGCTTTAAGGCTACCCTTAAGTCAAACTATACGATTAAAAGTAAATTATCTTCCATTTCGATTCCCTCAGGCCGTGTGCGCTCCGTGCGGCACTGGAAGTTGAAGTCGCTGGCTACGCGGCGGGGGCTGGGGGAATGGGAGCGGCAGCGGCGAGAAGAAAGCACCGATGGGGGAGGCTGTGGTGGAGGCTGTTTGTGAGGCTCTGGGGGAGGCTGTGGGGGAGGCTGTGGGGGAGGCTGTGGGGGAGGCTGTAGGGGAGGCTGTGAGGGAGCCCGTGAGGAGGCTGTAGGGGAAGCTGTAGGGGAGGCTGTAAGGGAGGCTATAGAGGAGGCTGTAAGGGAGGCTGTAGGGGAGGCTGTGGGGGAGGCTGTAGTGGAAACTATGAGTTAGGCTTTGGGGGAAGCTGTGGGAGATGCCGTGGGGGAGCCTGTGAGGGAGGGTTTTGGGGAGGCTGTTGGGGAGGCTGTGGTGGAAGCTGTAGGGAGGCTGTGAGAGGCTCCGGTGGAGGCAGTGGGGAGGCAGTGTTGGAGGCTGTGGGGGAGGCTGTAGGGGATGCTGTGATGGAGGCTGTAGTGGAAACTGTGAGTTAGGCTTTGGGGGAAGCTGTGGGAGAGGCCGTGGGGGAGCCTGTGAGGGAGGGTTTTGGGGAGGCTGTTGGGGAGGCTGTGGTGGAAGCTGTAGGGAGGCTGTGAGAGGCTCCGGTGGAGGCAGTGGGGAGGCAGTGTTGGAGGCTGTGGGGGAGGCTGTAGGGGATGCTGTGATGGAGGCTGTAGTGGAAACTGTGAGTTAGGCTTTGGGGGAAGCTGTGGGAGAGGCCGTGGGGGAGCCTGTGAGGGAGGGTTTTGGGGAGGCTGTGGTGGAAGCTGTAGGGAGGCTGTGAGAGGCTCCGGTGGAGGCAGTGGGGAGGCAGTGTTGGAGGCTGTGGGGGAGGCTGTAGGGGATGCTGTGATGGAGGCTGTAGTGGAAACTGTGAGTTAGGCTTTGGGGGAAGCTGTGGGAGAGGCCGTGGGGGAGCCTGTGAGGGAGGGTTTTGGGGAGGCCGTGGTGGAAGCTGTAGGGAGGCTGTGAGAGGCTCCGGTGGAGGCAGTGGGGAGGCAGTGTTGGAGGCTGTGGGGGAGGCTGTAGGGGATGCTGTGATGGAGGCTGTAGTGGAAACTGTGAGTTAGGCTTTGGGGGAAGCTGTGGGAGAGGCCGTGGGGGAGCCTGTGAGGGAGGGTTTTGGGGAGGCTGTTGGGGAGGCTGTGGTGGAAGCTGTAGGGAGGCTGTGAGAGGCTCCGGTGGAGGCAGTGGGGAGGCAGTGTTGGAGGCTGTGGGGAGGCAGTGTTGGAGGCTGTGGGGGAGGCTGTAGGGGATGCTGTGATGGAGGCTGTAGTGGAAACTGTGAGTTAGGCTTTGGGGGAAGCTGTGGGAGAGGCCGTGGGGGAGCCTGTGAGGGAGGGTTTTGGGGAGGCTGTGGTGGAAGCTGTAGGGAGGCTGTGAGAGGCTCCGGTGGAGGCAGTGGGGAGGCAGTGTTGGAGGCTGTGGGGGAGGCTGTAGGGGATGCTGGGATGGAGGCTGTAGTGAAAACTGTGAGTTAGGCTTTGGGGGAAGCTGTGGGAGAGGCTGTGGGGGAGCCTGTGAAGGAGGGTTTTGGGGAGGCCGTGGTGGAAGCTGTAGGGAGGCTGTGAGAGGCTCCGGTGGAGGCAGTGGGGAGGCAGTGTTGGAGGCTGTGGGGGAGGCTGTAGGGGATGCTGTGATGGAGGCTGTAGTGGAAACTGTGAGTTAGGCTTTGGGGGAAGCTGTGGGAGAGGCCGTGGGGGAGCCTGTGAGGGAGGGTTTTGGGAAGGCTGTGGTGAAGGCTGTGGTGGAGGCTGTGGTGGAAGCTGTAGGGAGGCTGTGAGAGGCTCTGGTGGAGGCAGTGGGGGAGGGCGTGGGGGAGGGCGTGGGGGAGGCTGGGCGTCGCGACTTCCGCAACGAACAAACAGGGAGCTTTTCCGCCGGCGGCGATAGCGCTCCGCCGCTCCGATATTTAATTCTCGCCCCGCGCGCGGCGCTCTCCTTCAACTACGACACACAATGAGCCGCAGTGGGAAGAGACGCGGACGAAAATTTAGTCTTTCAAGAAAACGAAATTTTTATCTCTAGATTCATGCCCGGCAGATAAAATACGTTTGGTTCGTCGCTATACCCACACAAAAAAATCCGAGTGGGTAAGATATCCACATGACATGACAGCCACAATCGATTTGCAAACATTTTAAAATGAGATTATATTTAAAAATATAAAGCGCAGCTCTGGTTTTGCATTGTAAAAATAAACTGCAGAATAATATAATAAATGTGCTAACAATTGGATTTCAAATTAATGAGAAACACGCCAATTTGAAAACATTTTGTTCTGTATTTTTTCCATTATATACTACTTCTTCGGTGGGTGAATGATGAGAGGAGGGAGAAGGGAGGTGAGAACCCCACTCGGGTCAACTACCCACTCAAACGGAACACCAATCTCTGACTCTGTCAAGGTTCGTACGCCTGAGATCTAAACTCGTAAGAAGTTGAAGGTTTTTGGATTGAAAGACGATATTTTTAATTTGTTGAACGTATAATCCTCATAATTTTTAAGGAAATACCTATCAACGAGTAGATGATATTGATAAGGTGAATGATAACGGAGAAATGGTCTGGAGAGAGAAGTCAGGGAATGGAAGAATCCTGAGAAAACCCGTGGAAAAATTACTTTGTCGAGCACAAAATACACATTGTTCCGGGGTCGAACCTAAGACCCTGCGGCGTACGTCCCTAGGAAAGGAGGTTAATGTTACCCAGTAACCTCTCTCAATCGCTGCTTCCCCTGATTCAACTTAAACATTACATATGAATTGTAAGTAGATAGTAGTTGATTATCCAAACATAATAGAAATGATTGAAATGGAATAATGTAATGGAAGATAGCGTATTGTCCTGTGAATGGTGTTCAGATATGTGAACATGGTATTATGTAGAGTTGGACTGATTAATATTGGTTGAAGTGGTTAGTTTATTTTCGAATTATCGCACAAGCAAAGCATGATAATTTAATTCACTTTAATATATTTGAAAGTGCAAGTTCGGTATGCAGCATCTATTTCAAAAATCAACAATATTTTTCACAAAAATGCAATTTCTTTGCGTCTAAATCAGTAGTTGAAGATTTTAACAGTCAGTTTTTGTCTAAAGTTGATAAATGTGTAAGAAGGTAAAAATTAGATTGATTACGTCCCAAAAATGAAAGTGTATTAAAAAAGTAATTACACAGATGGCAGGAAATAAAAGGGTTAAAATAAAATAAATACTGGTTACCTTTGACGCCCAATAAAATCCTAGCGACAAAAAATGATCTTAGAATAGTCTCGAAAACCCTTTGTCCGCTTTCTGAGTCTTCCGTGCCACTGTGCGACTCCCTCCGCCTCCCCTCTTTCGCCCCCTCCCACGACGTCACCCTCCCCTGCCCGGCTGTGGATTGCCGCCGGCCCCGAAATCAAACTTGTTGGCCGCACATGTGGAAAGCGCGAGAGGAAAAATTGAAAAAGTTTCCGGGTTTCGCGGGTCTTAGAAAGCGATTTGAGTTGGGCGTCTCTCCCCCAGCGGCCTCTCCTGTTCAGCTCTTGATGGAACTTAAGCGAAACCGCCCACACATACAATACTCCTCCTTTCCTGCTATTTGTTGGAGATATTGAGTCGGGTACGGTCGTTCTTGGATGTTAGGAGATCGGTGAACAGATGAAGTCCCGTACCTCTCCGTAAATATGTAGGTTATAAAAAGGTCTTTAACTTCTTTCTATTTTACGAAATTAGGACTTTTGACCGTAGTTTTCTGCGTCCTATATGTTCTACTTTCTCACTTTAAATTAATTTAATATTTTTACAAAAAGAAATATGGTATTTATTGTTTCAATGTGAAGAAATATTATCTGTTTCTAAATGATAGTTACGTTTTAAATAATTCCCTTATTTTATTATCACAAAAAATAAAAAAAAATATTTATTGACAACTTTATTTACTTCATCTGAGACACATCAACAATATCTAATGTTTCTATCTATTGTTTCTGGTGGATTAGCAGGTAGGAATTTCTTTCACAGGCTCTAATACCAGCGTGAATCTAAGAGAGTTAGCGCCACCAGATGGAATTATTTACGGTACTCATTTACCAGGAATCCAGAGTTTACCAGAAGATATTCTTTCAAGACGAACAAATCAACCCGTGTACAGAAATGCGAAATCAAACTGATTATAATGTCTATATAGGGAGATGGATTGTGAGAGTGAGGTGATTTAAAAAATAACAAATTTTCGGCATGAAACAGAAATAAATATAATCTTTAGGAAGTGAAAAGAAAAGAAATTTTAAAAAAAAATATGTACAAGAAAATGAAATTCTCTCCTCCCACCCCTATAGAGTTTGATTTTAATTCCCAGGCAAGACACCTAATTTATTAAAGATTTATTTACGCGCATATCCTATATATTTCTCCCTTTATATAATTTTAAAAAATCAGGATACTTTTCTGAGTTATTCACTCTCTTCAGATATACCAGAGTGTTATAATTCGTACAAAAGTAATTGGTTAATCGAATGTAAAATGAGTTATGGAACATTAAGAAAGGACATTATTCATAAAAAGCAATTAGTGGTGAGTCTGAGCATGTTTGAACAAAATGGTTCACAACAACTTACAACACAAAGTTGTATTGAGAAAGCATTATAAATTTACAATACACTTAAATAATTCGAATGCGTAACTTATAAATGTGGATATTTGAAACTGATATGTCTGTGTTTAAAAAAAGTTATGTCAATTAGTAAGGACCTGAATAATGTAAAATATAAAAAAGGTACAATTTTCTGTCAAATCACACACTTTTGACCGAAGTAGTTGAACTCAAATTCACAAGAGTACAAACATGAATAATAATTAACATAGCATTAGAGCTACTAGCAAAAACAAAAGCAATTAGCCATAGCGAGATGTAGACAGAATATGAAATTCAAATTATGTAGACAAAAAATATCATAACGGAAGACCAAACAAATTTATAATCCATTACGTATCTTTTCTGTGGAGAAAATCGAAGTGAAAGAAGGTTTTTCGCCTGCACATAATTGAGATTGATGAAATCCGAATAAATGACAAATTCTGAATTCCTTATATAGAGTGAAGTCTTAAGGAAGAGCGGATGAGGAAAATGTTTACCCAGATGGAAACAATCCGATTGACTAATAGGAAAAGGAAGGAAATAAAAAAGAGCTTTAATCCTGGCAGCTGCGAACAGAAAAGGCCAAAGCACGCATTGAATTATCTCCCTATTAGTCCCACGATCCTTACGTTGACGCCATCTTGCTATCGGTAATCGTTCAAAATTTGCATGAGGAATCAGAGCGTGATCCCGTGTCACCTCGCTAATTTAATTACATTGTGAGATCATATTCCCCGCCCTCACCCTCGCCTTCTCGTCCTCCCGTCCATTTAGAAGGACGGAATCCAGCTGACGCGCGCGCTCCGCACAAAGCCCCTCCATCAGGCGGACGAAAGCCCAGCAGACGACGCGGCGCCGTCTAACCGTCCTCCAACCACGACCCAGCACTGCTGCCGTCACCAGCATCACAGCTGCTTCGTCGTTGCCGTACCTTCCGCCTCCGTTGACGCCACCGCCTCTGCCACTGTTTCATTTCAATACCGGTCCCTGTCACTTCCATCTCGTGTTGCCCATCGTGGTCATTCCTTCTGCCCTCCCCTCCACCACCACACCTCTATTCCCGTCACCAATCTTCTGCAGTCCCCACCATCCCAGCTACTTCGTCGTCGCCATATCTTCCGCCTCCGTTGACGTCACCGCTGCTGCCACCGTTTCATTTCAGTCCCTGTCCCTGTCACTTCCCTCCCGTGTTGCCGATCGTGGCCATTCCATCTGTCTTCCCCGCCACCGTCACAGCTCTATTCCCGTCTCCAAACTTCTGCCATCACCATCATCATAGCTACTTCGTCGTCGCCACATCTTCCGTCCACGTTATCACCGCTTCTGCCACTATTTCAATTTTAAATACCCGGCCCCATCACTTCAGCGCAGGTCGTGGCCTCTCTTTTTGGCTTCACCACCCCTGGCACAGCTGCATCCTCATCGTCAATACTTTTGCCATCACTATCATCACACCTCTTTCCACGCCGCCTAATATTACGCCCTGTTGACGCCAAAACATCTGCGACCGTTTCATTTCAAACCTCGCTATACCACGCCCAGCCTGTGTTGACTGACCATCGTGGCTATATTTCTACCCCTCACCGTCCCCGGCGCAGCTCTAACCCCGTTGCCAACACTTCTGCGCTCACCACCATTACAGCTTCTTTCAGATCGCCTCATACTCCGCCCCTGCCGATCCCGGTGTCGCCACCGTTACATATTCCACCCTGACTCCATCACTACCACCCCGTTTCATTGCCGCCACCGCCTCCAGCTACAACTTCCGTTTCCGCCATTACCGTTACTGTTTTTCTCATCACCGCCACTGTCACGTCTCGATCCCAACCGCCATTACATCCGCCGCTAGTTCACCACTCCGTCGCCCCTTCGGTCGCCACGAACTCCCGGTTTTATCCAATACCACCAGCTTCATTACCCCTATCTCCATTCACTTCAACCGGAGTGCCGTAACCACTGCAGTCATCCCTACCTCCCCTAATGCCGTCTCACCCATTCTTAAAAATGCTGCGGACGTTGCCATCGCTTCCGCAACAACTGTCACCACTGCCGTAACCATCACCACTACTATCGTCACCACAATCATCACTGTCACCATCATCATCACCATCGACGTCGCCTCATCCGGCACTGCTGTAACTGTAACCACTATAACTGTCGTCAAAAACATCATCACTATTACCACTACTATTGTCGCCAAATCCACCATCAACATTAACACCATCATTGCAAATCTCACCTACTTCAACGGAGCGACACCCACCGCGAACAATACTACGACCATTTTCGCCACCACTCCCGCTACCACCTCCGTCAAAGCTATTCAAACGGTGATACTGCCAACCCTCCCACCTCCCACCTCCCACCACTGCCACTCCTTCAGTCTCACTGACCAAGCCTCCGCGGCCACTCCCTGCCGTTCCTGCCACTTCCCTACCCCCGCCACCGTCGGTATCACGCTAAACGTGCGGTCGCCTCCAGTTTGTGCGTTGCCTTTGCTCTTACCACTACTTCTGTCATTGGGAGCGCAACTGCTGGTACCGTCGCCATCCCCGGCATCAACACCATCAGCCACAGTGTTTCTGCTGCCCCACCATCCACCGTGGACACAGTCGTGACTGACGCTGAATTAGGTGTCCATCTATTTAAATCCTTCTGATGCTCCCCTGACACTGTCACCCCGTCATCGCGACCATTACTTCCGCCTTCGATGCTGATGCCAAAGCCTTTGCCACCCTTCATACTGCTACTGCCATCGTTAACTGTGATATTACCCCCAACGTCCCTAAATTACCGGTCTAGTTCAGCCCCCCATCTTCTAGATCAGCATGTCCTATATCAACGTAGTTGGTTGTTTCTTCCAGTGTTGTTATTAGCTGCAGCTACCTCCGCTATCGTTGACTCTTCCATCACCATTATTCCTACATCCCTGACCACCTCACATCTGCTCTTAAAGAACAGCAATCACCCGCCTCGACCGTCACTGCCTGGAAAATCATGAGCTCGGTTCCACACACTCCACTACGGCCATAACTACGATCGCTAACGTCATAGTCACATCCTTCACTTCCATTTCAGTATTCTTTATAGTCGCCGCCCACAACTACTCTACCACTGTGCCTTTGGTAATTTTGAAATAGTCCCTAACTCCCGCTTGCTTATCTTTTAAGGCCTGCCATTTCCATGGCCTCCTTTGACATTACTACAACGGGAATGGTCATCATTAATCGTTATAGTTAGTTCTCATTGCTTCTGATAGCGCTCGCCGTTGCCACCTCCTTCGTCTCTCGTACACACCGTCAGAGGCACTCAGACGTTTTTGCCGATATGCCTCCACGTCAGCCCCCACTACCGTAATTAACGCAAACTTTCTAGTTGCATTACCACTATCTTCTTTACCTAATATGTTGGCCACTGCTTCTTTAATCGGTAGAACTACCTTACGTCTCTACGGCCCCTGGCTTGTCCTGATTCCCAACACTAACTGAGACAAATTTCAAATATTCACTCTTAAATTGCGAAGCAATTTTACGCCGTTAATATGAAGCACATTGCCGCCATCACATCATTTTCATCACCGCCACCCTCGTTAAATATCACAGTCACTTTATCTATACTACCACTTTATACTGCTAAGCTGTGCTGTGCTCAGACTCTTTCATTGCCCGCCCCTATCTCTACAAACGAATTCCACATCGTTCATGATGCCAACTCCACTGTCACTCTTGCCATCACCATCTCCGCAGTCACTAACACAGTTTTGGTCTGTCTCCTTAAACATTGGTGACACAACTTCTCTCCGTCAGCCCTGCTCGCTCCTTCTCCACCTTGAACCCAATCGCCGCAAACATCTAACCCCGCGTATAATATTGCCACTCACCCTCCGTTACAACTAGTGTCATCTCCATCCTCCCAGCCCCTTCCATTGCCACTGCCTGTGCCATCACTACTCTCCTTAACGGCTTCAAGAGCTGCCAGCGCCTCCCGTGGCCGGCGTCGTGTCACCGTCTCATTTCGCCCGGGTGCACGGATCAGCTCGCCTAAGCTGGCTCGGGCAGAGGTGGTGGGAAGATGGGAGCGGGGGGGGCGGGGCGGGACATGGGAGGGTGCGGCGTCAGAGCGCGGCCGTGGGGATGAAGGACAGGGCGAGGACACAGCGGGGGTGGGGGCAAAGCGTGAGGAACATGTTGGGAGAGGACTGGCGTGGCGGGGAGAAGATGGGGGTGGGAAGTGGCGGGGACGCGGCTTGTCGAGGGTGAGGCGTGGAGGGTGCGGGGTACGGATGGGGGTCGGGACTGGCGAGGATAGGGCGGGGACAGAGCTAGGGGTGCGTGAGAGACATATCGGGAGAAAGGGCACGAAGCGGTGAGTAGTGTGGTGGGGAAGAGCGTGGCGTGGAGGAGCGTGGCGAGGAGAAGCGTGGCAGAGAGACGTGAAGCGGGGAGGAGAGTAGCGGGGGGGACAGTGGCGGGGGAGTGTGGCGAGGAGGAGCATGGCAGAAAGGAGCGTAGCAGGGTGTGGCGGAGAGGCGAGTGGTGGGAATGCGAGTGGAGAGGAGGGGCATGGCGGGGTGGGACGTGGCGGAGATTGGCGTAGCATGAAGTCAAGAGGCAGGGAGTGGCATGGCGAGGAGGGCGTGAGAGAGCGTGGCGGGGAGAGGAGTGGTGGGGACGACCTGGCGGGGCGGGTGTGGCATTGGGGTGCGCGAATTGGGGTGTGGCATGGATAAGCATGGGGCAGGAGCGTGGCGTGGAGAAGCGGTCATGACGGGCGAAGGTCAGGGCGGGGAGGGGCGTGGTGGAGGGCTCATGGGGGGGGAAAGGCGTGGGAGGTCGTGAAGGAGTAGCAGGGGAGGGACTTGGCGGCGGAGGAGCGGGGTCGGGACGCGGGCTCGGCAGGGGAAGGTCGGGGACAGAGCTCGGGCGGGAGCGGAGCGTGAGGGAGGAGGCGGGGGCGGGGGAAGGGGACGAGGTGCGTAATCTGTCGCCGCCGCCGCCGCCTCCGCCGTCGCCGGGCGGTTATTGGATGCTGGGCCTCCGCTCGCGTAATCACTTACCTGTCGACAGGCGGCGCCGCTGCCTTATCATAATTAGTGCGCTGACGGTCCCTCCGCCTTTCGCCCCGCTCCCACCCGCCGCCTCCCAACCTCGGGGCGGTGGCCCAGCACACGCCTCCGCTCGAAAACTCGACACGTCGGCTGCAAGCCGGTCCCACCTCGCTCGCACGGCAGGGAGCATGGGAGATCTTCTGGCATAGACCCTACGCCATGAAGGTGTAGACACGACTTATTTCAAAATCTCTCCCCTCCAGAGAAATTGAGGCTGCAACCTTGCGTGTCAGTCCCACACAAGAACGTCCTGGTAGAAATTAAAAGCTCCAAACGCAGGGAGCACGGGAGTTCTTCTGGCATAGACCCTACGCCATGAAGGTGTAGACACGACTTATTTCAAAATCTCTCCCCTCCAGAGAAATTGAGGCTGCAACCTTGCTTGTCAGTCCCACACAAGAACGTCCTGGTAGAAATTAAAAGCTCCAAACGCAGGGAGCACGGGAGTTCTTCTGGCATAGACCCTACGCCATGAAGGTGTAGACACGACTTATTTCAAAATCTCTCCCCTCCAGAGAAATTGAGGCTGCAACCTTGCTTGTCAGTCCCACACAAGAACGTCCTGGTAGAAATTAAAAGCTCCAAACGCAGGGAGCACGGGAGTTCTTCTGGCATAGACCCTACGCCATGAAGATGTAGACACGACTTATTTCAAAATCTCGCCCCTCCAGAGAAATCGTGGCTGCAACCTTGCTTCTCAGTCCCACACAGGAACGTCTTGGTAGAAATAAAAGTCTGCAAACGGGGCATCCTAACGAGATACCCAAATTTATGACGATACGACGTGAATTCTAGAATCAGCGCAGGGAGGAGACGGTTCGTGGTTCAGATTTGCTCGCGCTGCGGGCCGGATGACTCCGAGATGGACTCTGGATTCGTTCGTGACGGGACCTATCACTCCCGGAATTTGACTACGGACATGTCCAGGCACATTGTGAGTGTGTCTTAATTAGACTCCGGGGACAATTGAAAATCGGTTACCGCGAGGGTGTTTCATCCAGGATCAATTAGAGAGACGTTCCGAAGCAGGGTTGGTCTATGCGTATCCTCATGCCATCCTATCCTGCATTATTGCCCGAAGCCTGCATTATTGCCCTGCATATTATATTTATTATATTATATTATTATTATTATTATTATTATTATTATTATTATTGAGGTGAGTAACTCTTCCCCCTCATTTCTAAGCGGCTCAAAACAAGTGGGCTCAAGATTTGAATTCATGTCAAAGACAGAAACTACGCAGGCGGGAATGAGACAATAGCGTTGGACCGTGATCGTATACAAAAGCTCCGGTGAAGAACTGGAATCTCCTGCTAAGGAGCTCAGATTCCCGGTGTCACTGACGTCTTCATTGATAAAATTGAGCTTGGGCTTCGAGCTGCTCGGGAGGCCCCTAGGTGACTGAAGCCTGGATTCAACGTGGTAGTGCCCGATACACATGTGAAACCTCCGCAAGCCGACATGTAAGTTGGCGCTGGTTCTCGCTCGAGCAGATAGTCGCGACCTCTCACGATGTATCATGCACTGTACTGACGAGACTAATGACCTTAACAGTTGACGCCGTTGGAAACATTAGATTATCAATCAATGCTTACTGTCTATTCTACTTAGTTGCAAGCTGTTATCGATTTCGTCACATTTTCTATCTCTCACTCGCCTCATAGACCCTGAGAAGACCTCATTCTGTCACCACACCGTTCGCGTTCTTTGCGTCTACCACAAGCACGACCAGTGCTACACGCACAGCCGAGTAGCAGGTAACCTTCAATCTGTAGCTGAAGGCAAATGACTCAAAGTAGTGGATTCTTAGCCCATGGTACTGACATCCGCTTAAGGCCTGAATGTTTTCAGTTGTTTGAAGCGTTGGAGGGGGGATTCTGAATCCATCGTGTCTTACAACCCTTCCATAATCTCTTCGAGTTTCAAGACACTGGGTGCAATTGTGTGTTTAATTGAGAAACTGGATCTCTCAGGCAGAACAATGGTACGAGTACCGAGGATGTAAACGTGCAGGATCGAGTTTCGCCTACAAGACTTCGAAAGAGCGCGAAGGTGGTTTTCACCACACTTCAGAGGAACGAAAGGTACCGTAAGAGGCCTGCTAGTCTTTCAGACGCTGAAGACAATAGGATACTAATTAGAACGAAAGCCTTAGCCAGCAACACCAGTGAAGTTTGTAACAATCCAGATCTTACAATAGTGGTGTCTTTGCAACATGCGTCCTTACAAATATCTACGCTTCCGACATTCATGTTACGAAGCACATGAATAATCTTTCATAACTATATGACTATACCCATATACACTATACCTTCATAACATGACTATACCCATATTGACGACATTGGCAAATGAGGAAGAAATCAGTCGTCTCATGCAGGAATGCGTAACGTACCCTCATGCGAGAGATGAAAACGCGATATAGCGGCAGATTTGCGTAAACTTCCTTCCAGTTACAAACTATGAAAGGCTCAGAGCAGGTGAAGACGCTCAAAGCACGCTGTTTCAAACTACCAGCCTTTTGAATCCGCGGAGTATGAACATGATGGTTTCCGGAACCCCATGATACAATGGGATATTATTCTAACATGCTGAACCCTAGCGATCAGGTCGTGTAAAAGGAAGAGCTGTATAAACATATAGCTAAGACTGTTTAACACATAGCTAAGACTGTTTAGAAACTAATTGACATGTTTTATTTTTACCAATATCTGTACTTGGATGTTGTAGTAAACTTGGGCAAAGAAATCATGCTGTTTAACTTTAAAACGTAATGAATCACATTACGTTTAAATATAATCACTGAATGAATTAATTATAATCACTGAAAACCACTTGTGAAGAAACTCGTGTGACACATGAGTGCTGGATATTGCGTTTATATACACCAACTAATCTTTGCATATAAAAACTCCCTTTGAATTTACAAATCTCTCTGCTTTTGATTTGCTAACGATAACATTACATCCACATATCTGCACGCGTTAGAGAACGCCTGGTCTCACGCAGAACTAAATATTTCAGTACATAAGAAAATTGCTGATCTAAAGAAATGTACAATTGCAGTAGAATTTTTTCATCCTAAGAGAAGCTGTTTATTTAGTGAAATTGTTAATTTTAGAAATATTTTGGTTATTTGGAACATATATAACTTGGAATCTTTTTTTTATGCGCAGACTGCGATACGTAAGCGACAGCATTGTTGCGAATTCAACCACTGCCTGGAGGAAAGTGTTTCGTGATTTCTCCGATCAATACCAGGAGAATGTCGGAGTAGTTCTCTCACAATAAAGCATACACTTCACGCGATCTTTCCTTTCTCGTCCTACCCCTCTTTATTCCGAACACGTTTGCGCTACATTCTCACATATGCTAGGACAGTCCGGAGCTTAAAGCTTGATGGATAGTAACTAGTGAACAAGACGCACATGCTGAGGTAGAGGTCGGCGCCGGATAAATCAGGGACGAACACCCCCATCTCCTGGGATATAGTTTGCACCACAATTACGGCATTAATTACCTCACTAGTTGACGAATCCGGAACCAGCTCTGAATTCTGCAACTGTTGCACTTTGCTGAATGTTCTATTCTGTTTAATGTTTTCAATGAAAAAATGTTCGCTAGATGACAATTTGTTTCCCTTTTCATCTCCTGCGTCTACTTTGAGTCGATTTGGTCAAAATGGACAAAAGATTTTTCTATTGTTCGGATGTAAGAGATTTTAAATGAAAATATATATAAAATTCAATTAAAAAACTTTGGGTTGACTAGTTTTAGTGACTTTCTTTACTATTAGCCTGATGCGAAACTGGTTACTGTTCATAATTCTAGTTTTTGTAGTGAAATTTTTAATGAATAACGAACACGTTGAAGGTTTCCAGGAAGGTATTTTCTAAACTCGTTTCTTGTTTTGTGTGACATGGAAACTCGAGCATTTATACAACAGATTTTAACCCGAAAAATCAGTAGTAGGTAAATAAAATGGTAATTGAGATCTAGTTATTTCCATTTTCTAGTCTGAATTCTCAGAATATCCTACTCGGATATTTTAAATATTTGGTGATGATACAAAACTATGTTGCAAACTTTCAAATCGAAAAAAGTGAATTAAACATTCCATGTTATCCTTCCTACGTTTAGCAGATAAATCTGATGATTTGTATTTTTAAATTACCGCAGCAAATCAGTAACTAAGTGAGCGGTGAATTAGTAGTAAAAATAATTACCAGCATTACAAATAATTCACAGATACTTTACATCTTGCACTTTAACCTGACCAATGCCAGAATGATCGAATCTCAGAGACCCACTGATGATTGTTTTTTTTTATTCTTAAATTATTTTTAAGCTGCAAATTATTGACACTATTAATGTCATGATTTTAGATCATAAACAATGATCAATTGCAATGATTATGGTGCAATGCATCCCTAATGCTAATTATAATTTGAGTTATAACATCGTCTTAAGCCAAAACAGAAATTTTTGGTCTTTTTACTAAAAAAAATGAAAATAGCGAATATATTTAGGAAATATTTATATAATTTAGTCTTATTATAGTAATATCGTTTAATATTTGCAGTTGCATTTGCAATTAATGCATTTCCATGCTAGAAAGATACATCGAGCTTTATTTAACATAACATGTAATAGCCTGGAAGCTTAAGCTTTAATTAATGCTTTAAACAATGCATTAAATAATGCATTAAACGTAAGTTCCTGGCCAGCGTGCTCGCTTTCCATGACACGACTCCGGGTTTGATTCTCGGTCAGGAAATATTATTCTGTGCCTTTCCCTTGCAATGTCCCAGTACTGTTGCTGATGAGAAAATCCATTTCTCGGGATGAGAAGACCAGGTTACGGCATGGGGTGTCTTCGTGCCGTCACAGGTACCCCCCTACCCCATGGCCACGAGCCCGGGACGCCACTGATTCGATATGGGCGGTATAGGGACAGACACGCCAATGACAAACATGTAATATATGTCATAAAATATAAATAACGATACAATGAAGGGGATATTCTTTTTATATACAGATTCATAAATTGAATTAAATTTTTGTGTAAATGATTGTACATGTATGTTGTTAGTGATCCCAATGTACTAATTTATTAAATTAAACCAAAAATGAATAAAATGAAATGTAAGTGGCGGACTCCGGAGCCATGTCCCCTCCTCTCGATAATGTACAGAAACCTTTTATGACTTGATATTGGGTTAAATGGTTAAATAATGTTGGAGCTCTTTAATTGCTCAGAGAAGAATTTATTAACAGAACCGTGATAAATTCAAGCATTGCCAACAGCAGCATTTCGCAATACTCTTTCGCAAGGGTTTTGTAATTGAGCGAAAGTAGAAGCTAATCTCTTCGTGGTGCAATTTGTGAAAGTTTATTTATAATAAAATGTAGTGATTTGTTGAGTTGAGAGTCCAACACGAAGTAATTTATATACATTGGAGTAACATTGTGTCACATAACTGGGTTTTAAGCACATTTTTTCATACGAGTGTATTGTATTCCCTCGATACTACGAAGTTAATTCCTGCTTTTTAATTCGGGAATTTATTGCGAACCGTACGGCATTTATTTCTTGTTTGCAAAACAATACGTTTTGTTTCACGAAACGTCATGTCAAAATGGTCATGAAACAATACAAGATTAATATACAACCATTGGCGGCGAAATCTCTGACGCATAAACAGATTAAAATATTGATTAAAAGAAACTCAGGAATCAGCAGAATTAAAATAAAACAAACACGCTCTGAACGAAAAGAAAATGATAGGGAGGATATTTTGCTAGCATGGGGATGTTTAGTTTTTTTGGAGAGCTCGGCATATCTTTTCCACGATTCGAAAAGTGGTAAATCTAAACAATGCAGAAAATTTATTAAAAACGTCGATTTTTTTAGGAAATTAGTTTTCAAATATCTGAAAATTTCTAACAATTATTTTGTAAACATTGTTAATATCAATTAGTACTGGATGAATCGGTCAATAGTGGACAAATATTTACAAACAACTCTCGTACCTAGAAAATTTTAATTACCTATTAAATCGTTGTAAGATGATTCACCTACCAATGTGAACTTGGGTACTTGCATATCAGAGATGTATTTTAAGTGATTTGGAGAATTTTTCAAACCAAATTCAGAGTGAGAGGGATTATATCACCTTTTCAAACAAAAGAAAAACACAAACTCCCCCAGGAAATCAGAAATCTTGTTCCAAAGAATCCTATAGCGTAAATGTTTTTTGCCTGAGCGTAGATCTGGTTGCAATGACCCTTCCAAATTAACCCAGCGTATGCATTTCTGTAAATTGCATAGCAGAACACTTAATCCGTTTCGAAAATAAACGTAAAGGACCTGTAGAATAAGAGCAAGTAATACAAAACAAACATGGAAATTTAATACTGAATACTGAAAAAAAACTTATATTGAATAAAATATAAAGTAAAATAATACTAAATCAGTATTCAAAGAAGATTAACATACTATAATAAAGGAAGCTGCAGAAGATCTGAGAAGTGAAAGAAAGCGGAGAAAGAGGTGCAATTAAATATGAATATTTTAAAAAAAATTGAATGCAAGTTGTCCTTTGCATGGGATGAAAATCCCTTAACCTACAGAGAAGTACAAAATCCCGAAAGCTTTCCCCACCAAGCCATGAACAAAGCACTACGCAGATATTTCCATTCAGCTCCCAATTGGTTTTTAATGAAGCAAGTGTGTAGTGCTGGTAATCTGATGAAGGCCTTACCTGCTTCGCCCGAATTCCAGGAACCTTTTTGCGAAAACTGGTAATTCCGGATAATTTCAGTGACGGTTTTCCTCTTCGAAACCAGCGCGCCTGTAAATTTTTAGGAATCCATTAATATGTGATTGGGCGAGTTCATTTTGTTTAACGTACTGTGCGTTGCGCTATGTTACCTCTCAACTACTGGCCGTTCGCCCTACTCAGTATTTGGGAAGCTTATTGCCGATTTGTGAAAACCCTCGGCAGTAAATGAATGAAGCATCTGGGCCTTCTGTTATTGAATTAAGTGGAGTGTGCGCTCTGCTTAAAATGTTTAAAGAAATAACTCAACCACCCCTTGAGATCGCCGTCACGATCTGTAGGTCACATCTGAACGACCTTTGATACCTAGACTGTTTCAGTAAGCAACTATTATTAATGAGTAAAAACTTGAAACATTTATGTTTACAAATGCATTAAATTATAAAATGAATCCGTTCTGTAAATATTAACATACAATATATTTTTAAAAAATTCATTTTTTTTCAAAATAGTGATATTCAATTTAACAGTTATGTCATAAAATTTAGTGCATTTTACTAAAAAGAACATGTTGAAATGGTTTTAAGGAAACTATTAATCCAATCTTTTAAAAAAATGCCACGAGCTAAAAAATAAGAAAAAAGTTTCATCATTAAAATCACATTGTATAACAACACTCAAACATTTTATTTTGAAGATAACTTGTCATCAAAAAATCTCTAGCATTAGTAATGTTCTAGCTGTAGAAAGCTCAAAAATTAAAACTTTGCAATTTTTCGGAAAACAAACAACGAAATGTTTATTTTACTAATAGGCGGAATATCGCTTTTCTTGCATTGTATTATTATCTTTTTGAAACTTTGGCAAGAAAGTAAAAGTTAAACATTTGGATGTTCCAAGAAAGATAATTAAGTAAGTAGTAGAGTTTGACACGTGACTAGCTCTTGGTCAGTGTGCTACGCGGCCCCGGTTTCGATTCCCAGTCGAGTCAAGACTATAGTGTGCGTTTTCCTTGCAATGCCCCGGTGTTTATTGCTGTGTGACGTTGAGAAAATTCACTTCTCGGGTTGAGAAGAGAGGAATATGGCATGGGTATGTCTATGTGCTAACCACACGTACCCCCTTAACCCATGGCCGCGAGACAGGGAGGTCGCCGGTAGGTCTGAGCCCGTTCACGGGCTGTCGCCCCAAGTCCATACATACACATACAAGTAGTAGAATTTGTATTTTCTCAAATCTATTTTGCTTCTTGTCTTTGCCATTTCATACCTTTCATTAGTGAATATCTTCATCATCTAAATAATAGTTTAGTCTACATGTACGTTTATCATTTTTATTTTCTCAATTCTCTCACCTTCTATCTACCGTTTTCTTAAGTATCTGCACAGGAAATCATTCCAACGCGACATCCGGTAGACCATCTTAATCTGACTCTGGTTTTTAACTTCTTTTATTATTTTATGAACACATCTATTTAATATCCGATACGCTTTCCATGTAGTAGATCGAATAAATTTTCCTTATAATTTCTCACTCCGTACAAATTTCTGTGACATGTTCCCTTGTTCTTCGTTTTATTTCTTTGTTTCCCTTTTTATTTCCTTTCCTTCGTTCTTTCGTTCCTTTTCTGTCCTTCTTTCATTTCATTCCTTCTTTATTTGCTTTCTTTCTTTCTTTTTTCCTTTTCTTGCTGCCTTCCCTCCTTCTTTCTTTCCTTCCATTCTTCTTTTTTTCCTTCCCTCCTTCCTTCTTTCTTTCTTTCCTTTCCTTCCTTCTTGCTTTCCTTTCCTTTCTGGCTTGCTTTTCTTACCTTCCTTCTTTCCTTCCCGATTCTTTCTTTCATTTCCTTCTTTCCTACCCTTTATATCCTTCCTTCCTTCTTTCCTTTCTTTCCTTCCTTCTTGTTATTCTTTTTCTTGCTTCCTTCCCTCTTTTTTCCTTCCATCCTTTCGTTATTTCCTTTCTTCCTTCCCTTTCTGACCTTCCATATTTCTTTCCTTTCATTTCTTCTTACTTTCTTTCTTTCTTGCTTTCCTTTCCTTACTTTCTTCTTTCTTTTCTTTCCTTCCTTCTTTCTTTACTTTTCTTCTATCGCTTCTTTCCTTCCTTCGTTTCTTCCCTTCCTCCCCCTTGCCAGCGAGCGTGGAGTCGTTCGTGTGTGCCGGTGGCAGCGCCGCGGCGTCGCATTCCCCGCGCACCAGCGCCCGCGCGCGCCCGCCCCGGTGCGTCTCCGCGCCTGTGAGCGCCCGCACCTCCCCTCCCTCTCCCCTGCCTCCCCCCGGGCGGAGGCCTCTCCAAAGACGTCTCCGCGCCCGCATGCCCGCCCGCACCCCGCCCGGGGCCGCCCGCGGCGCAAAGCAAAACAGCTCTGTTTTGACAAACAAGCGGGTGTCGCTCGTATCGACCGCTGCGCGACAAAGGGCGATGCAGATTATGATTTCAGATAAATTCTAGACGAATATTACTTTATGGGAGTGGGCACGAGTACACGATTCGAAATATAAACAAACCAAAGTATCCTAGATGTTAGAATGTAGTTGTTAGTAGTTACATACAAAGAGCTGTTCCCCAGCTATTGTAATTTATAAAAATATATCAAAGGGAACTCCAAATTTTTCCTTTACGTTTTTGCTCGGATAGAGTAAAGGACACTTAAAAATGGCGCAGATCTCATTTTGAATGAATTTTTCTCAATTTTAAAAAAGGATTAAAGTTAGAAATAATGCTAAAAAGTAATGCAGTTTTAGCGCCACTAATTTTTCCCTTAATTGAAACAATAAAATTGCAAAATGTGACAAAAAATAATTGTATTTTATAGTTGGCAAGGAAACCTAGGCATGAACCAAAATAAAGACTGCCTCTTATTAATAGATCAACGGAATTTGGTGAAGAAAGAAAAACGATCGAGAAGGAATGGATACCGTAGTGAAAAAAACGTAGAGAAAAACATTAAGTTAATGGGTTAGACAAACTTGTTTATTTATTTACAGAAAATTTAATTAAAAAACTAATAAAATTACGTTTTGATTCCGATCATCGAATCTTTTTCGAAAGATGGCTTTCAGAAAGTGTGCAACTACGTGAAGCTTACAAATATATTAAAATGTAAAATGGAATTTAAAATAATACTTGAACTGTTTTATTTCAATTTTAAGTGACGTTCTGTAAAAAAAGATTAACAATAGATCTTTTCAGGATCTTATAAATCTATCTTTTCTAAACTCTAGGATCTTTACTATATGTCATTGATTGTTGAAACTATTTTTTGAGATGAAATTATATCAATTAACATTGATATAAAAGAAGTTATCGTAGACCATTAAAATAACATTCAGTGAGGTACAAACAAAATTTTTACATCGACGTTGAAAAGTAGTTTGTATATTTGATTGTGACCAATTGAGATTGACAGACTATGAATACGACTGAATTATCGCTTGTTAAAACTTCCGATACAGTGTTACATTAATATTTGAACCCTAGTTGGATATGTCAGTTTGATAAATCCTGCCGATTCGTAAATTCGGTACAGATATTGCAATGGTTACATTCCAATGAAAAAAATATGCTTCCTGGAACCACGTGAATGACATGTTTGTATTTTTCGCACGTGTTTCTCTCTGAAATGCTGGGAAATATATCATACGGTTTGCTGAAACATTGTGACACATATGAGGAGAGAATATACATTCGCCTAGTGCATATACCGAGACAGATTGTTTAAATTTCAATTATTAAAGCGTAACTCAGTGTGTGTGTGTGTCTCCAGGAATACGGAAAGGATTCAATGTGTACGAGGCTCGCCTATGATCTTGAGAATAGAGAACAAACGTTTTATTTTCAATGGATGCGGTCTCGTATAATGTCACATTTTTAAACATTAGAACTTTCAATTATGTCGACAGAAAGAAAGTCACGAACGAGAAGGCCTTGCAAGAAGCACGTGAACCTTGCAAGAAGCACGTGAACAAATAATATTTATTGTTACCAAAGTCTATTAATTTGGCAAATGAGACGCCATGAACTGCAATGCAGACAACTAAAATCCCAAATATTAGTGGATAACTCTATTTCTCTACATTCATGGCTAATATTTTTTATTTATTTCAATAATATGAACCATATTAAAACCGACTGGATCTAAATACCCCAAAATCTAAAATCTACTTGTGTGCTTCTGAATCCAGAGTGAAGTCAGATTGGAGAAAAATTCCAAAAAGAATCGAGTGGTTTCCCGCAGATGCAAAGATGTTTTCTAAATGTTAATTTATGCGATAGAGTAGAAAAACTGCTATTCCTCTTGTAAAATTATACTCGTACAATATCAGCAAATCAATTCATTTTTTCGAAACCTTTAATCAAATTGAATTGATGTTGAACTTGAATCGATATTGACCCTGTAGATGAAATGAACAGCAGTACAAAGTAAAATGATTTATTATTTACGACAAACTTTCCTATAAATAATATACATTAAATGCTGTAAGCAGGATGTAAATCAAAAGAAAATGCATTGGTGAAATATGTTAAACACGTCTGAAAACACAACGCTGGCAAATTAAATTGTGATATTAAATTCCTCACACACATCCAATGACTTTATTGTACGTGTTTATTCCTCTCATATGTAGAAGATATTTCTAATAAATGCACTTTTTTAGATAAAGACTATTTATTGGTTTCATTATTTAGAAATATAATAAACAAGCTGGCAAATTATCTTTGCTCGAACGGTAGATTTCAGTACGAGTTATTGTCTGTAAAGGTGGCTTAGTTAACAGTAGTCTACACAAACATTTGTGAATTAGAAAACTGCGCGTATTCATTCCCTAAGAATAAGAAAAGAAGTCTGTAAACTACCGGAAATGGAAATCAAATAAAAAAAATTAATTTTCTTTACATCGATTTTCATGACTTCTTACCTATACAAAATATCTAAATATAAGGGCAAGCAATAAGCTGCACTAGATGGTTGTCGCTTATTAGTTTATTATTATTTCCCTTTTTACCACAAGACACATTTAATGTCTCACTGGGCTTGCAGTTTGTCTCGGATCTCCGGTCCTCCGATTCTATCTGAATCAACGGTCTGGGTGATACGAGGTTGGGTGATTGGCGCATCACTCGTTCCAAGGAAGATAATGAGGACGGGCACGGGAATGAATAATCTGGGGCGGTTCGCTGTCTGTACATTAAGGAATTCGCCTGGAAGGGGTACGGGAGGCCTGGCAAACCGCTGATCAGTCACTGGATTCAATTCCGGCAGGAGACATGCACTCAACAACGCTAAACACATCAAGAAAATTTCCAGCAGCTTGCGGGAAGCACTTTGCGGGAATCAAACCCGTGACATCCTCATCTCAAGTACGCTGAAAAAGGATTACCGTAATTCTAGTCGCTGCTGATGTCGGTTACACGGTTATTACGTAATGCAAAAAAGTATGATCATGAATACGCAAATTAAAAACAAACAAAAATGTTTTTATTGAAAAATAAGAGCTTTATAATTTCACCTTTCCCCACAAAACTGAACAAATAATTCATTATACATACTCATATGCTACAACGTTTTCGCGGTAGAATGATTGCGAGTTATTTGCTATAAATAATTATACATTATAATATATAAATGTGCATTATACTAACAAAGAGTGCACAGTTACTTATTACATACCAACATTTATTTAGACAGAATGGTCCTAAAACTTATATAATTGAAAGCGACGCCAAATTTTAGGGGGGGGGATTCAAAATGTTTTCGCTATGCGGCTATGCGCTGCACTCATTTGCCTTGTACCGCAACGCATACCGCTCTCGAGAGAAGCCGCGATCGATCTGACGAGAGAAATCTTAATCCCCAAAGTTTTACAGCCAACGTTTCGTCACCGTTGCTTGCAACAGTATATAATTGTCCTAAAAAGTAGTCAAAATTAGTCGCCTCGACGACGAACTGCCGTCAAGTTTTTCCATCTTGCCTCCAGGTGCCCGCTTCCGGAGAGTGTGTTGCGGGTTGCATGTACACTTGTCTCCTCCTTGCATAATAATTTATGTATTCTTTCCGTGTTGGACCAAGTTGGTGCAGAACTGAGAGACAATTCGATTTCTTTCAGTTTCACATTTATGGTGTTATGTTTTATGGTTTATTATAATTGACACAAACTCTCCTATTTTCTTAGTAGACGTAAGGAGGACGGTAATGTTTTAGTGTTTCTTCCCAATTAAATGAAATGGTGTAACTCTCTAAAACCTAATAATTCTTATTCTTCTAGTTGTTATTTGTCTTCTAACTCCGCATACAGACCTGTTTTGTGAACACCGTATGTAATTTTTTCTATGGAACGTGTAATTTCCTGTAAACACAATCGATTAGCGTACATGCGTGGGAGCACGAAGGGTGACAGTCATAAGGGTAACTCGAATCGATCAGAACGGAATCACAAATGTCCTCGATCATTACAAAAACGTCTCGCGCCTGCATTTTGCTTCTTTTGTAGGAAAAATGTTTCTTGGAAGGTATAATAATCATTTTCTATATTCCAACTGTAATATTTTTGGCGATAACACAAGTTTACCAAATAGAACTTTGGCAAACGGAGGAATATATTTCCATCTTAGTAAGCGTTTCAATCATAATTAAACTATAGTAAATATTAATATTATGTTATGTTCACGACAAACATGATGCAAATTGCATATTCCCTACTTTTATGATATTTTCTCTCAAAATAATAAGGAACTTTCGATTCTTCATGTGCTTACCACCTAGAAAATGTTTCTCCGTCGTTGAACATCACTTAGAAACATTTTCAGGTTCAATTGCACATATTACATGTGGCATAATGTTCTTGGCAAAACAATCGTATTCGTCTCTTATGTTTTAAACTTGTTAGCAAATATATACGGCAGAGTCAAAGAAATACATTGACTGACATGTTATGTTAGATTTATTTCAAGGTTTGTAGGAGTTAACGTGACGATTCCAAGAATGAGACTAACGTAAAAAAATACTAAAAACTTAATCATCACTGTCACCATGAATCACTATCATCACTAAATATTTTACTAAAACATAACTATTTAACTCTATTTTTAATTGTAGTTTTTCTCGTTATCGTGAATGTAATATATATTTTATTTTAAATATTATATCTCACCACCCTTTTTTTCGCGTTTTGAGCAATAATTGCAGACAGTTCTGATATAACACGAACTATTGTAAAATACTGTATTATAAAGATCACTTAAGGCTGGTGTAAGAAATGTTATACTCAATGAGTAGTATTCATTAGATGCAATTGCAAGGTGCGCGGAATTAATCGTGAAGCCTTCCCTAGTCTCAAAAAGTATAAAAAGTTAAACGATACGTTAGAAATGCAGTTTTTGCAATTGCTTAAAACCCGTAGACTTCAGTTCTCATCCCTGTACCACGCTGAATATTTTAAATGAACAATTTTCTAAATTTGAAGAGAATATAAATGAGTGATTTTTCCCTAAAAACACCGACTGTTAGGTAAAACAAACCATATTATGAAACTATTTTTAAAATCCCCATTTATATGAGTTTGCTGTAAAGAGGAGAGAATTAGTTTTTGTGCTGGAAGTAGAGACTACTTCGATGTCAGGATCACTAGAGAGTAGATAATGCATCGATTGTATATTTGAATTCGACGAGAAGCATTCTCTTAGAAACGCTGATACTCTTCCTAGGCCAAACACCGTGTTAAGTACTGTAATCCCAGAAGCTTACGTGATTCGTCTATTATTTTTGGCCACTTTTATCATCCTGCAAACAATAACTTTCTTTATTTAAGAGTCCATTGTGAAGTGAAAATCCATTGCAACCGGCTGATTTGCTTTCATGATTGAGGTTGAAAAGAATATTTAAATTTTATTCGGGGTGATATTGGTGGAATGATAATTATATTGTGCGAATCAATAAAAGTGGATATTTTTCTAGCTATTCACTGTAATTAAATTGCGTTGAAATTTAATAATTGTCCTGAAATTAATTATTTGTTATGTAGGAATACTAATTTACTGTTCATAAGTTCATTTTCATAAAACAATTATTATTTTACATTAATCGTTATTTTACAGTTAACGTTCATTACGAGCGGAAGGAGAATCAATTCTTCTAATGATCATGTGATAACGTGATTTCAATCAGCTCTGTGATCATTATTCCTCACTGTAGGAGATGTGTAGCGTAGTAGCGATTTTACTAGTTTTATATCTTTGGGTACTGAAGTGAAAATTCCTCTCAATTCATATACTTTTTAATTAGTTGTACATTCATTTTATTATTGCCTATTATGTATATATTTTTGTAAATTATTTATTCTTAATTATTTATAATTATCGATCTACATTTATTCTTCCTTCTCATTTTGTTTTACTTTTTACCAGATTTATTGTAGTTAATAAAAATAACTTTAAAAATGTTAGCTTGTCCACGTTTTCCGAATAATACGTCTCTATTTGTAGGGTTTAAAAAATACCACAATATATTCTGTCATTAAAATTCAGCATGGAAAACGAATAAAACGTTTAAACTGAAAACAAAAAGTTGAGTGAAATAAACTTAACGTTCTAAACGCACAAGAATGAAGTGTATCAAAGGATTAATATTCTTGCAATTCCAAGAAAAATGGGGAAAGCATACATAATGTATCAGAGTATTAAACCTCTTGTGTTTTGACCACTACCAAACGCATTACATTTTGCCTTGTAGTACATTGGGTAACACATTTTTATCTGCTGCTCCTCATATTCCGTAGGTCTTCATAGTCCATCCTTTTTGCAGTGACCTCAAGGTCTCCTACTGGTCGTAGTAGCACGATTAGTGGCACCGTGGCATACCACGAGTTTCTCAGTGGTACCACCGTCACTCTCTCACGACAGTGTAATAGAATTTTACAAGGTGCTCAATAAATCACAATTTACAAACTTAGTAGATAATGCTATATTTCTATAATGCTATAGATAATGCAAGTTATATTACACAATATTACACAAACAAAAATGAAAAAAATGTCTAAAATTCCCAATTGGGAACCATGACAATAAAACAGTTCAATTTATTTATCTAAATCCCGCCTAATCGAATTTCAAGTATAAAGCGTAAAGAATTCAGAAAGCGTTCAGAATGACTTTGCCTACTGCTCTCTTTTGTGGCTAGATGATGAACTACATGGAATGGTGTTTTCTTCATGCTACTCGCGCTGCTGCTTTCGCTGGTGAATCGACATTGACATCACTTTACATTGTCTCGACATAGTTCTGCGCGGATGTTTCAATTGATCCATTTATTGATGTTTCCGGGCGCATAAACTGTTGCGAACATTAGTTCCGTCATTTTTTGCGACAGGTGGCGGTGTCCTCATCCTCTAGATTGTGAGATCCGTCTCTGGCTTACAGGACGGCTAGCAAGGATTTTCATCCTCCAGGTACATCCCGAATCGGTGCACCTTCATAGCATTCTCTAAGCTCCCGACTGTACTCACGACATGTGTAGTTGTGTATAACATGTAAATATATGTATGGTGATGGTTCTTATTTTTAGATTTAATGAATTAAACGCATGGAGAGAAAAATAGAAATATCCTTCTTTTTATTCTGAGGGCTGATGGTTCTCAGGCATACACCGTAGATTTGAAGTATGGCAACGTACCGATTTATTCAATTTAAACGCTTCCAATTTCAAAATAAAAAATAAAAATTTATTTACAACAATAATAACAACAACCACAACGCAAACTTTGCGCAACAATTTTTAATTAAAGAACACAATACCAACAATTCTTTCAACACGTCCACGTTCCGTCTGTACGTCAAGAGGTATGTCTCTCGTCAGTACTTCAAAACTTTGGTCTGCACTCCGAGACGTCTACCTTTCTTGTGGTTGTTGATTTTTTCTTCTTTGTATCTTCACCATCTTTATAGTATCCGAACCATTGCCAACCTGTTTGGTCCCAAGTAGAGCGTGTGTATAAATCCTTTCTTGATGTCAAGTGTACCATAAATCTTGAATCGTTACAGAATTTATAATGGAGGAGGATACTGTTATTGATCAGGTGCTCACGCTGGGGATGTGAACACCCCCTGGTAAAGTACAAGTTGTGTGTGTTAGTAACAACAGGAGGGTTACACTGTCTTGAAATTCGTACAGATAAGATTGAATTGAATTTAATTAATGCCTTATTTTACGTGGCGAGACTCAGGCCATGAGGCCTGCTCTTCCATCTGACCACGTAAATTTCGCTACGCTCCTTTCATCAACTAGCAGTGAAAGAAGGTATTTCTTGGGCGAGAAACAGGCGATTTGAATTTAGCTCAGAGGCGTCATTTAGGCTTGAGGATCTTTTACATGCAAGTAAATCTACTAACATGGGACAGCCGGCTTTACTTCCCCTCCGAAGCAAGGCGTACGAAGGATTTTTTCGCCCTTAAAAATCCACGGCTTCGATCGGTTTTGAACCCGCCAACTTGGGTACAACAGTCCGGTACGCTAACCGTTACACCATCGCCGCCCGCTTGTTCTCGCAGTCCTTGGCCAGAAACGTGCAGATCCTCAGCAGCAAACCCAACGTCGGGCGCTGCCAGAACTGTGCACGTGAGTTCGGAGGGGAGATGCTCAATGGAACGGACCCTCCCCTCCCCTCCCCTCCCCCTCCCATCCCAGCTCTTCCACCGCGTCCTTGACGGAGAGTCGTTCGCGGGCTAAGAATACTCGTACTTTCATCACTGGCAGGCGGCAGCTGCGAGTCTACGCCTCACTAACAGGCGGTCCATCATCCTCTTGTTAGCAATAAAAAATGGGCGACTCGAAGTGCAGTGGTCAAACCGCTAACCTTTC
Source organism: Gryllus longicercus (assembly GCA_038098605.1). Lineage (NCBI taxonomy): Eukaryota > Metazoa > Arthropoda > Insecta > Orthoptera > Gryllidae > Gryllus > Gryllus longicercus. Next base: position 2,020,482 of record JAZDUA010000196.1, read on the forward strand.
ACCTGAGAATATCATTCAACAGATTATTATCTGGTGTGCACGGGTACATTACTTTTATTATTATTATTATTATTATTACTTTTATTATTATTATTATTATTATTATTATTGTTGTTATTATTATTATTATTATTGTTATTATTAATATTATTATTATTTTTAATATTATTATTAATAATATTACTATTACTTTTGTTATTATTATATTATTACTGACAAATGTATCATCATTGTTAATGTCATTAGCTTTGGGGAAATTTTTAAGTTATTATTATTTCTTATATTGTAATTATTATAATTATTATCGTCATGTCCCTTATACAGTGAAGTGAAGTGAAGTGTAGTGTAGTGAAGGGGAGAGCAGTGTAGTGTAGTGTTATGTAAACTAGAAGTGAATTTAGAGTTAGCTAGAAAAAAATTGGAACTATGATATCGACCCCTAATTCTAATAGTAAACCTAATTGTAAATGTTTAGTAATTCTAATTCTAATTGTTATCATGTTTGCCACCGAGCATTAGCTCAAAGCGAGCTTTAATAAATCTATCTATCTATCTATTTCTTTGCCTCCTCGCCATTGTGCCCGTCTCATGCGTGTAATTGATCAGAGTTACAGATTATTGTATTATCTCGACAATTATCACCGATAAATAGGATTTAGTCCCAGAAAGGGAACAGATTTTCCCTGGTGAACGTATCGGTAAAATTTCACATAAAATGCTCGAGGTTTTATTGACCAATATGGTAGTATTTGGTTCGAAGTCATCCGCGTCACGCTGTGTCTGTTTTGCATTTAATTTTGGTCAATATGCCGTGGTGTGCTGTACTGCTGATATACTGTAGGACTAGTATAGCTCTGCAGGAGACCGAAACAACTTAGCCGAGGCGTCTGTTTTGACAGCACTGCTCACTCCAGACAGATGCTTGTTGCCAATTATTTCTCATTAGGTTTGTGTTCAATTGTAATATGTATTGTGAATGCGTACATTTATTTGATATAATATATTGTTAATAATAAAATTGTTCTAAATAAAAATTCAGAGAATAGTGAATTCATTTTACCACGTTGCTCCACATATAACACGGTTTTAAAATGTGAAACTGTTTTAAATAATTATTAATAGCTTTTTTCCTAACATGTAATACTTTTGCACAATTACGTTTCATGCACATATATTTATTTGAAAAATATTGTTTGAAAGCAGTGCATTAATTATTTTCATGGAAAGGGGTATGATCAGTTGTTTTAACAGCCACAAACCTTGTTCGTATCCTGATGACGAATCATAATGTATTCAGAAAGTACACATTCGAATTTTACAGCTGAATTTTTCATCTCAAGTGTTCCTTGGATGTGATTGTGTGTCGTAGTTTTATGTAACTTTTGCTGCCTTTGCCTTCGTCAACATTAATGTGTCTACTTAAAAGTGACCAAGATTGATGTAAAATTGAATTGTTTGCCATTCTGAAAGCGTCATTTACTACACTTTCTCGTGGTAAAATCCATTTTTTCTATCTACAATATTATTAGAGATATTGTAACCGAACCGATTACCTGTGGAATCGGTTGGCCGCCCTGCCACTAACTCAGATCGGTGATGGAAGGAACTGTTATGCAGTACAATAGGAACACAAATTAAATAACACTTGTTCACTGGTAAAATGATTCAATTTATTTCTGGGCATGAATGATAATAATAAAAGAAAATGCACCAGAGAAATTTCAACTATAAACTATCAATGGAAAGGAAAATTGAAGAGATCGATTAAAAGAGAAAGGAAAGAACATTAGGCGTTAGTAATCAGTAAAGCTTATGACTAGGAAGAAAATCAACTTGTTATAACTAATATTGACATGAATTACAGGATTACAATTTAACGCGCCTGAGCGCGACACTACATTACATAAGTCTTGGAGTTGAATGACCCTCGGGTTGTTAAACCCTGTAGAGTTCTTTGTGAGCCTGGGCGGGGGCCCGGCCGGCGACTGGAAGAAGGGCAGCGGCCTTGGGCGAGGGGGCCTCCGCCGCCGTCCGTCACGCCCCTTTGGCGCGTGGTGTCAGCTGAGTGGTCCTCAGATTACCGCGCCACCACTGGCAGCGGCGTCTGGGTGAACTAGCAGCGAAGTACTTGAAGATTGCCGGGATTTTTCTCCCGACCGCAGGCGCAGAGTAAACAACCAAGCGTTCTTCTGATTGTCGTGACAGTCTTTTACAAGTCCGGTTTCAGAAAATTAAGAAATCCGTCACGAATAATTCAAGAACACGAATTATCAAACTCCAGAAAAATTCCTCTATTTACTACAGTCTGCTCAAGGCTCGAGCTGGTAGCGAAAAAATTCTAAGTCCGGTAGAGTTGAACTTGCCTCTAACCGCACAATATTCCCACCAAGAAAAAACTTCTGCCCCGACTGTTCCGTCTAGAGATCAAATCTTCTGCCCACTGGCCTCGTCTAATGCCCCCAGCTATTCTCTCGACTGATGCCCCAGCTATTCTCTCGACTGATGCCCCAGCTATTCTGCCTTTCTCTCCGTCAAAATCGCACCAGGTTAACTCTTCTCCCCACCCCAATTTCTTATGCGTCCCAAGTCCCTTTAATAGCAGTGTCGCTATTGGTTAAAAGTTGTGTCGCAGTGAAATATTCTAGCCCAATCGCAGCGTGAGAAGTGAGGGAAATTCCCACTCTTTGTGCAGGCTGCGAGCAAGTAGGGTTGTTCCCGAACTTTCTGGAACTTTGGCCCTCGCTTGCGTAAGGGGGGCGCGTTCGATGACGGAAGAATTGCTCTGGGATCCCCTGAAACTGGGTGGTCTCGAGCTCTGCAGCTGGCTCTGAACACTCGTACAGTGTCTGTCAACGGTGGTCCTCTAAACGACCGGCTTAATGGGGGAGAGGCGGTAATGGCCTCCCGCGACGAGCGAAGTTGCACGTGTGCCCGTCTGCATAATACTTCGGCAGAAATCCTGGGTGGCCGAGTCTTGTTTGTTATATTTAATTTTATTTTCTGGGCGTGAATTTCGTTTCGGAAGGTATGACGGAATCGGTTTCGCTACATTGGCCTTCCCCTCCGAATAAAAAAAATTTGAGTTAGAGGAATTAAATTTCGAAAAGCGAGAATTTTTTTTTTGTTTAAGTCAAAATTCAAAAAAAAATAGCGAAACCTGAAATGAATGCTTTTACCCGTAACTCTAATAAAATTTAGTTGACCATTGTAAGTTAAAAGTTAAAAATGTGATCTCTAATTAAATCTAGTAAAGTACAAAAAAATTGAAAAACTTAGTAAAATTAAAAAATTTAGGAAAAGAGAGAAACGTTTGGTGAAGCCAGGGTGGTTTCGGGTTTTCCGCCTGTTTGCCCCAGAAGCACAAAATCTGTGGAGGAATCCACGAGAATCTCACATCTGATACGCCAAGTAAATGCACCGTCGAATTAATTTCCGTTCCCTTCTTTATTCCTTCTTTCAATAACCGTTGTAAATCTTGACCAATTCCCCTCTTTAGATTTTTTTCCCCTTTCCTGATATCTCCCCTGTCGGTAATACCTGATTTCTTAAACTGCGGAAGAATCCACGATAATCTCAAATCTAATGCGCCTAGCAAATGTACTGTCGGGTTATTTTCAGTTTCCTTCCTTACCTCCACTTCCACTAATCGATTTAAATTTTGCACAACTTCCATCTTTAAATTTTCTTCCCTTTCCCTGATGTTTTCCCCATCACTGATATCTGATTTCTTGAATTTTTCATGAAATTGGCCGACTTCTGCGCAAAATTCGGGTTCAATTCTAGTCAACTCGTCGCTCATTTCTGCCCTAACTTCGGTAATACTTCCGATCTCTGGCTCGCGGTACGCTTCAATTTCGCTGTCACCTGCCTGGGGCTTTTGACTACTTTCTGCCTGAATATTCCCAGAATACGAATTTGCATCAGTTCTCGAATTCTCTAATTCTTTGCTCAAATTTTCTACACTATTCTGAATTTTCACGAATCTATCATCGAGACTGTTCCGCACTGTTCCAAACCCACGATCAATTGCTACTTCTAATTTCTCTAATTTTGTAGCATGGTCAGCCAAGCAGCCGTCCAGCCGGTCAAATCTCTGCGAATGTTTCTCATTAATGTCCGAAATTTGTTCTAATAGGGTTTGCTTAACCTCTGAAATTTCTGAATTTTGCTTTGTGAGGGTTTCTTGAACCTCTGAAATCTGTTTCTTATTTTCCGAAATTTGTTCCGTAAAGGATTCCTTATTTTCTGAAATTAGTTTTATGAGTCTGTCATTACTTTCTGAGTGTTTTTTGTCACTTTGAGATTGTTGTTCTGATATTTGTTCCGATAGCGATTCCTTAAGCTCTGACATTTGTTTCATAAGGAATTCGTGATTTTCTGAAATTAGTTTCGATATTTGCATAAAGTCTTTGAGGGTGATCTTGGGCGGTGATTGTTTCTTTGGACTACCATTTCCAGCCACGTTAACACCTGACTCGTCCAACATTTTGGAGGTTTTAAATGAATTGCGCACACGAGAATCACAACACACGCGGCACAACACAATAGCACTCACAAACAAAATACAACAGTAAAACAAGTCATTACCAGTCAACAAGTTGTTTCTCTCATAACAATATCCTTCCATCCATTTATAACAAAGTTTTGGTTAACTTTAATTTTAAAATTTGGGCGTGAAAAAACCTCAATTATTCGGCTGTCGGGCCCCACGGTGGATGCGCCAATTGTAACCGAACCGATTACCTGTGGAATCGGTTGGCCGCCCTGCCACTAACTCAGATCGGTGATGGAAGGAACTGTTATGCAGTACAATAGGAACACAAATTAAATAACACTTGTTCACTGGTAAAATGATTCAATTTATTTCTGGGCATGAATGATAATAATAAAAGAAAATGCACCAGAGAAATTTCAACTATAAACTATCAATGGAAAGGAAAATTGAAGAGATCGATTAAAAGAGAAAGGAAAGAACATTAGGCGTTAGTAATCAGTAAAGCTTATGACTAGGAAGAAAATCAACTTGTTATAACTAATATTGACATGAATTACAGGATTACAATTTAACGCGCCTGAGCGCGACACTACATTACATAAGTCTTGGAGTTGAATGACCCTCGGGTTGTTAAACCCTGTAGAGTTCTTTGTGAGCCTGGGCGGGGGCCCGGCCGGCGACTGGAAGAAGGGCAGCGGCCTTGGGCGAGGGGGCCTCCGCCGCCGTCCGTCACGCCCCTTTGGCGCGTGGTGTCAGCTGAGTGGTCCTCAGATTACCGCGCCACCACTGGCAGCGGCGTCTGGGTGAACTAGCAGCGAAGTACTTGAAGATTGCCGGGATTTTTCTCCCGACCGCAGGCGCAGAGTAAACAACCAAGCGTTCTTCTGATTGTCGTGACAGTCTTTTACAAGTCCGGTTTCAGAAAATTAAGAAATCCGTCACGAATAATTCAAGAACACGAATTATCAAACTCCAGAAAAATTCCTCTATTTACTACAGTCTGCTCAAGGCTCGAGCTGGTAGCGAAAAAATTCTAAGTCCGGTAGAGTTGAACTTGCCTCTAACCGCACAATATTCCCACCAAGAAAAAACTTCTGCCCCGACTGTTCCGTCTAGAGATCAAATCTTCTGCCCACTGGCCTCGTCTAATGCCCCCAGCTATTCTCTCGACTGATGCCCCAGCTATTCTCTCGACTGATGCCCCAGCTATTCTGCCTTTCTCTCCGTCAAAATCGCACCAGGTTAACTCTTCTCCCCACCCCAATTTCTTATGCGTCCCAAGTCCCTTTAATAGCAGTGTCGCTATTGGTTAAAAGTTGTGTCGCAGTGAAATATTCTAGCCCAATCGCAGCGTGAGAAGTGAGGGAAATTCCCACTCTTTGTGCAGGCTGCGAGCAAGTAGGGTTGTTCCCGAACTTTCTGGAACTTTGGCCCTCGCTTGCGTAAGGGGGGCGCGTTCGATGACGGAAGAATTGCTCTGGGATCCCCTGAAACTGGGTGGTCTCGAGCTCTGCAGCTGGCTCTGAACACTCGTACAGTGTCTGTCAACGGTGGTCCTCTAAACGACCGGCTTAATGGGGGAGAGGCGGTAATGGCCTCCCGCGACGAGCGAAGTTGCACGTGTGCCCGTCTGCATAATACTTCGGCAGAAATCCTGGGTGGCCGAGTCTTGTTTGTTATATTTAATTTTATTTTCTGGGCGTGAATTTCGTTTCGGAAGGTATGACGGAATCGGTTTCGCTACAATATAATAAATTACTTTAAAAATGGCGTCTCTGCCTCGCCTCTCTCAGATCTGTCAATACCCCTTGGAATTGCAGCAAATCATTTAATGGTATGATTTGGCAAAGATACCCAAACGAACATTATGGAGTGTTAAATAGATTAAAATTAGGAATAATTGATGATGTATGTCACTTCAATTGTGGATCCAAGGTGAAACTATAACTGTTTAAGAGGATACGCATTGAAACAGGAAGAAATATGATTCGGGGAGAGCCACCACACGAAAAAAAAAACACTAACTACTCAACAGAAAGCACCAGAGAACATAAGCAAGAGAAGGTACGTGTGAGGAACGAAAAAGAAGAGGTAAGACAGAGATGTGGAAGGAGGTGTAACTTATGCTGCAGAGGCACTATATGTGCAAGGTAGGCAAATTTTAGTCATTTCTGCTGAAAAGTTCATTTTTCTTGCGTATTGAATAATGAAATGTATCATATCCCAGGGACATATATATATATATATATATATATATATATATATATATATATATATATATATATATATATGGTTCTTTCTGTATTTTACGGATTATTTTTCCCATTATAATAGAAATCACATATAATATTCCACTATACAAACTTGCAGAGATACATTCATAAAAAAGTAAAAAATAAAATAAATCCAAAATTATTTTTTCAATTTAGAATGTTTTTAATACTTTAAAATTTTACTTCCTACAAAATATTGAGGTTTACATAATGCAGCAGTTACTTCTTTGAATTTTGGAAAAATAATTATGAAAATACATTAAATATTAATTAAGATATTATGTCACAATGTCACAAGTGAAACAAAGTGTAAAAACTCAAAATGCAAAATGTCTTTCTAATTAAAATAAATTGGGACGTTATTATAGGTTTCTTGTGTGAATATCTATATTAAAGTCATAAAAGTAAGAGACAAAAATAGGTTTTTAGGACATTTTTGCTTTGAGTGCACATATACTTTTAAAACTATCTGTAAAGGAGAAGATTATCATAAATATCACTATAGCCCTTAGGGATCGTACAATAAAGTAAATTTCCGACACGCCAGAGCATATCATAGATTTCGAAATTTTAAAAATAAATCATCCCAGAATTTTGTACTAATGAATAACAAAATTGAAAAAAACACAAATCGTACCCAAATTTGAGAAAAAAACATGGTCGGAAAACAAAGAGAGTTAGTGATAAGTCATTTTGACTACCCGATAAAAGTATTAATTGACAAACTGTCAAAAAGAACCAAAGCCAAAGAGGAGGGAATAAAGATTTTGAGTACTTCGAACACTCTCGGTTGAGTTCCTTTACTGGCGAGGTTCAGACCATATTGCCTTCTCTTCCAAACTCACCGCACCACCACGCATTAAATAAAAGAACGCCAAATGGAAGCGCGATTCGTACATTTACATGTGGGAGAATTTCTCTCGCTACGTTTTAACGCCCATCATCGGTCGAGGTAAACCAATATTATTACAACCGCAATTTGTTCGCTTCGAATCAGATTCCAGAATTGTATTCCGGAAAAAAAAATCACATTTTTCCTTTACGCATCGCTGAACACTCGGCTCTCGGCCTTCTGTATAGGGCCCGCTGCAGTAAATCATGGCCTCCTGCACTTGCGTCATACGGCCGACTTCATTTATTTGAATTGCGAGCGCTGTCGCTCCAGTGTTCGGTTGGGTGCGCTGCCTTCTGTACCCGCGAGCTCGCGGCTCTCTATTATGGCTCGAAGAGCTCCGAACGGAAATCGCCGAATCCCGATCCGCAAAATTCGTTTACGTTTTTGGCCAGTCGGGCGTGAAAAATAATCGACACGACCTATGACATTAAAATGTCAGTGGTGCCTGGCGGCTACTTGAATGCAGGTGAACCGTGAATGCAGTAATCACAGTAATAACTAGATAGTGTATGTCTCACAAAAATTGCGACATGTTGGAGGCTGTCGCATTTTAAACAAATTGGAACTTCACTGGTGATTTAATATCCTCTAATGAACTCTAATGCAATCTACTGCACTTCTTCCTCTTATTCTTCTTTATTTTCCTCATCTTCATCTTTTTATTCCACTTCTACTTCCTACTTCTTCTTCTTCTTCTTCTTCTTCTTCTTCTTCTTCTTCTTATTATTATTATTATTATTATTACATTTTTTCTCTCATTTTTATTACTTGGCTGTGACGGAAATAATTTGAAACGTATTTGATATTGTTTACTTTCTCGCCCGTAGGTAGGCATTTCGTAAGAAGAGAAAGATATGTAATCGTGTACCGGTGAATTTTTTATTTGTATTTCCATCTTTGACAGAATCGTAGAAATCCAAAAAATCTCTTTACTTCAGGGTGGGAAAATCCGCCCCTCTTGTCGCCTTGAAGTCTCGCACGTGCTGTAATGCGCTTTCGGAAATTCGGGCGCGAGTAATAATCGAAGGAGCTGCGTCGCGGGCGCCGTGATGCTTCCGGGAGCTGGGGGGGGGGAGGGGGAGGTAGTTCCTAACCGCGCGCGTGACGGCGCAGGATGCAACAGGTAGACAGCCCGCCCAGCGCCCCGTCGGAATTCAGTAGCCAACCGGTGACAGCTCTCTCTTCAAAGACAAAAGTCGACTGGCAAATAAAACACAGCAACATTACTGTTAATTTAGTACATATTTTTGGAACTTTCCACAAGTAGAATCGCTTGTAGATAAAGCAAAGAGTTTTTGTTGTTTTTTTTTTTTTACTTGACTGCGACTGACGTGACTTGACTATCCAGCGGCCCATAGAGGGTGCTGGCTATGTAATAAAGGAGGATTACTTCTATGAAAGTAATTAACGGAGGATTACTCCAATGTGCGCTCAACGCTCTTAGGAGGTAGGAGACGCGTTGCGTGTATACAAGCAACAAATTGAAAAAAATGTATAAGTTATTTTGTATGCATTTTTAAACGCAATATTTGCGTACAAATGTATTATGTGGCACCTGAGGTTCTTAGCGGTTTATATCAGAGTTATAAGTTCTTCCAGGTTTTTCTTATTTCACGTCAAATACATGTAAAAACTGTATTCCTGTTAATGTAAATGTATAAACTATTCTCCATGCATTATTTGCAACCGCAGGGCTCAGTAGAATAAGGGGCAATCACGCAATGCCTTAGTTCTGAAATATTAAGTGTTCTACAAGAACTTTCATAATAAAACTCAGTACACTTTTAAACTTCTAAAGACCGTACCCTAGCATGTGAGTTCGTACTGCATTTAAATATAATATTACACTAAAATAATAATATTTGAAGTTTTATTTAAAGCTAATTACTCAATTTCACAAAGAGTGTGTAAATATTTCATTCTTCTACTCAGTCCATTAATTTCCAACAAAGTACATTGATTCTATCTACCCCAACAACAGGGTGTTCAGATTTTATGAGCTAAATGCAAAACTCTCTTTTTTGAAAACCCATATACTAAACTGAGTCTTGAAAACAGTGAAGTATTTGTTTAAGCCTTCGTGAATCACAAACACTCATACACGCACATATTGACATTAATGTATATTGTTTATTTTACTTATGTGTGTAGTAATTACATGTGGATAAACGTAAAAGCACGTGAGAAAAGGAAATGAGATTTGGAGACATTTAATATACACATGTTACTAGGAAGAGACTGTTTGTAAATTCATTTACTCTCAGCCAATATCGTTTGATTCCCAAAAGGCCGTTAATATTTAGTATTTCATGTTTCGTTTACAGTCTGTGAAGTCTCAGGCTAAATAACTAGGGAAATAAAATTCTGTCACAATTCCTAAATCCTCGGCACATATCATATTCAGATATCATAGTCAGGAAACGACGCAAATTACAAACACAGCAAATAGAATTATAATCATTTGTGCGTCAGTTCCTAACCGCGAATATCGGAGCCAAAATCTGTTGATAGTATTAGGGTAAAATGTAATGCCTAAATACAAAATTACCAACAATACAGCCATGATTGGACTCGTTTGCACAACCTGAACGCAACACTTCAAGAATGTGAATTGTAAGTTTCCACCAGGGGGAACATTAGAAAATAATAAAACACATATGTCATCTTTCTCTTACCTTGAAAGAAGCCCGATGGCTACTGTAACTGTGTGCAATAAAATTCTCATATTTACCAACACAAGATTTTCTTTCCCAATTACTTAGATTTGAACAAATGTGGCAATCAGAAACGAATCACCTAAAATTCTCTGAACAAAATCTAAAATTCACCTCTAAAAATCATCTATGTCTGGCACAGACAAATTAATATTTTTCAGCAGAAGATATCCATATCTCTAGAAGGAATAATCCGCGGCCCAATCCGTACCTATTCTCTTCCAGAGAAAACAACAACAAATTCCAGTTCTATTTACAAGCGCACACCAAAGAGTACATACGAGTAATTCCTAACTTCAACCTTGCCGCTGTCAATAATGTAATCCTCACCGAAGTGCGCTTAACAGCCAGCCGCGCACAGCCCGGCGGCAGATGGATGTGCGCTAACCGTCAGCGAACGCGGGAGAAAATGGTTCCGCGTGCGGAGACCACGCCATCGCTCATTCGCGCGCAGTTCGCAGAGTCGCCGCGGCGCGCGCTGCCTGCGCCGGAAACAAATGACGGCAGCGGTCGCGCTGGCGGGTTGCATCTGTCAAGAGGAGCCTGAAAGTTACATCAGCGCACGCCGCTTCCACCCGAACAAGATTCAACTGCGGCTGTCTCGCACACATACGAACACATGCAAACTCTGCCACTGCCTGCCGCTGCTCTTTTCCCTTTAAGCATTCATTACAGCGCGGTTTAAAAGATTATGCTCTCTTACAGAAAAAAATTGTTCCCTTCAAAACAAAAGAGGCGGGATGGATGGAATCGTTACGACGTTTAATGTTATAAACTGCAATGAATTATTAAAATCCTGAATATTCATAAAACATTGTTTATTCAGGTAGTCAATGGTGATCCTTTATTTTACTTTTTTAATTTTAATGGTCGATCCCCATTTTAGTTCGAAGTGTAAAATATGTCCTCTTGAACGTTTTAGTCATTTCATAAATATTAATCTCTAAAGCCATGAGATCGAACTTACAGTTTGAATTACTATTTCTAGGTAGGTGATAATATTTCTGTCAAAATTTGGGCATTTAACAAGAGTTGAACGATATTTTTGAAATCAGAATGTTCTCTAACAGAGCGTTCAATAAAAACTTGAGAACTGAATAATTTATTGATTACGAAATCTAAAATCTACGTAAATTCGAATTCAAAACTCTTAGGAATAGACGTACATTAAGAAAATTGCATGAAGTTCTGAAGGGTTCCATTGAAACCAATTTAAGTGTAACGCTATTTAATATAAAAATGAGTGGTGCCATTGAATGCCAGAGACCTCGTACTAGTTAGTTTTCTATTTTCTTTAGTCTGGGCTACGTTTTCATTTTTTCCTCTCCCACATCTACTGGCGACTAAAATATTTTTTCTTTCACTTTTTCTTATTTTTCTTAAGATTTGCTCCTGATTGTTACGCAACTCATCATACAATGGTGTTTGGGAGGAAGACGAAACCTCTTTGCTAGAACGCGACCTGCCAAACTTCACAGTACAATGCAAAACTTACAAATGAGGTTATTAATTATTTCGTTTTTATTTCGTTTTATTTCGTTATTAATTATTTCGTTTTCGAATTAATTCGTTTTTACACAGTAGAATTTGCTTTTCCTTAAAAAACAACATTCCAAAACAAAACAAAAAATGCATTTTTTGACTTGTTCTGTTTCTCCTCATGCTGACTCAAATTTTCCACCACATGTTCATTTGAAAAACGCGCATTTTCGACCGCCCTTCGTGTTGTAGAAGTTTGTAACATTTATTCCGAGTCCCGCTACGTACACATGCAACCGCGTGCACAAACTCAACGGCGCGCGGCTGCACAGAAAAAGCGAGTGTTTCCGGAGGCAGCTCGTGTCGCTTGCCGGGTCGGGCGGTGCAGTGCAGCGCGGCCTTTGTGCAAGTCTATCGCTCGGCCACCGCGCCGCGGCGCCCCTGGGATGTAAACGAGCTTCAAAGTGGACTGGGGCAATTTTTTGGCGTCTGGACGTTACTCACCATTTGCGAATGCGCGTATGTCCGCCAAGAGATGGCGTTGGCGTTTTTTGTATAGTACCATTCAGTGCTAATAGTGTGTTCTAGGTGAAACTCTGGTAAAAATGTGCGTTGGGTTTTCGGCATCAGTTGTGTAACAATATTATCGCCTTGTAAAGGTATGTCGTGGCTTTGAAATAAATGTATAATTTGGAGATATAATTTCGTTTTTTTACTAACTGGCTAGGTAAAGAAGGAAGGGTTGTGCTATTTTTTCATCGTATTTGTTTTTGTCAATTTCGTGTTATCCATCTCCGATTTTTCCAACTTAGCTATCCTTTTCTCAATCCAGCAACTCTTCCTTATTATTCAGAGTTTCTTGATCTTCGCTGCATGTTGATGTCATGATGGATGGTAAAAAGTAGAATTGTGAATGATGGTAGAGTGTCGGTGGAAATGAGACAAAAGACGACGATATAAACGAGTGAAATCTGTGATATACTTATTTAGTCAAAAAAAGAAGAAACTATATGTCACGTATGTGGGAGATAAGCAATTGTGCACGTATTCTTCAGTTCCAGAACCCCTTTTCAACATTTGAAGTATAAATAGTTGAAAGATAAACATTTTTTTACAAAAGTAATAATATTGAAAAACACGTAAGATTGGCAACGATTGTAAAAACTTGAAATTTTCATTCCCGAGTTATGGCAAACATATCTGCATCGGCAAACGAACTCCAAATCTGATCCTTCGGTATTGCGAACAAAATGACAATTCACCTCCAGCTCTACTTCTATCTCTACCACCACTACAAGCAAAAGGAGAGATCAACAAAACATGCGCATAGTGAAGCTTCATTTATGTATAGTGAAGTATTCATATATTGATGCTACAAATCCTGCCGTTTTCCCGCATTTAGCAGTCTCCAATCCCAATCGGATCGGACAGGGATCGAACCTCGGCCTCGACGGAGGAAGACGAGCAGTCTCTCCCCGGGTTGCACGAAAAGCGGGATGTGCTTTTCACCACTGACTTTTCAGCTCTCGTACATGGTAACTAGTACACGCCTTTGCTGTGTATTGAATGGAAAGTGTTACTGTGTGGTATGTTTACGGCAAAATGGACTTCATCACATGCCTGCCGCAAGCGAAGTAAAATTATGCACCAGGCACTGCAACGTAAAAACCAATACTGGCGCAACATCAATCAACATGGCTGCCGGAAACTTGGTGGTAGAGTGTACTGCCATGAAGAAGCCTGCGACATGTCAGGCGAAACGCCGGCCTCTCAGCCAACGACGCGGCGTCTCCCAGATAACTAAGAATTTATGGAATCGTACGTGTGCATGGCTGTCGCCTCACATACTGAAAATGATTCCAAGAATACGTACTTTTCTTTCCATGTTTCCTTGAGTTCGTACGTAAAAGAATGTATGCAACTCGTACGAAAGTGATACGAAAGGTTGGCACACTCGTATCAAAATTCAACATTTCAATCGTACGCCAAAGACTCACTTTCTATGTATATTACATAAATAATTATTACGAGCTATCCATCGCTCAAAAGACATCAACAAATCTTAATGATAGGCGACTCCACATGTAATGTCGAGCCGATTGCCTTGCCCCACTGCAGCCAAGAATCGATCCCCTTCCGATCCGAAAAAACTTGTGGTGGACAAAGTAAGTTCGCTCTCGGTTTTCCCGAGCTCTCCTGCCTCTGATTGGCACATTTTCGACCTTCATGTTCATTACCTTACCTTACCTTACCTTACCTTATCTTATCGTATATTATCTTATTATTAGTAGTATTACTATTATTACTATTATTATAATTACTATTATTACTACTACTACTACTATTATTACTATTATTATTATTACTATTATTATTTTTATTTTTATTATATCTCCATTACCAATATATTGAGGAGTCCCGACTATGATGAAATTTCTAATTTCAAAACTAAATTGTATCGCTATTGTGTCGATTATCCCAAAAATGTATAAAATACGTTAACAAAAACTATATCATCTTGTTTGATTTACAGAGATTTAGTTATTGACGAAGAGATGCGGGCTATAAAGAATTCAAGTAAATTACAAGTACGTATAAATCAGAGCTAACAACGGTGCACACATAACTGAGTTTATCAAACTCGAAAACTAGCCCCGTTGGCAATAAACATTGAGAGCTATCGGGTTTCCGTTGGTGATTCTTAACAATTTTGTAGAAGTGTTCCTTGTTTAAATGATCAAGCTAATATCAGGTTGAGAGAAGTTTAAAATAAGGTGTTGCGTGGCATTGCATTGCGTTGCATTTGCCAAATTATATAGGAGGTTCACAAATTTTCTAACAATGCAAAGTTAGTGGATATTTTTTTACTCGCCGTTGCTCTCGTGAGCATGTGCGCAGTTGCCTAACTTTCTTTTCACCGAGATTTTTTTTGTGAGGTTAAGAAAAAATGTTGAGAAGCTCATAACACAAGTGAATTTGGAGGCAATTATTTTTAATTAGATTGATAAACAGAAGTGTATTCGGCCTTTTTTAATTTCATCTTGTTAAATTCAAAAGAAAAGTTAAGCAATCAGAGAAGTGGAGATATAGGAAAAAATTTAATTATTATGACATAATACTAAGCTTTCATAACTTTTTGAGTATTTATTATTCATTCTTGTAAAGGATGGTGGTGGCATATCCAAAACAAAACTGGCTATGTACAGCTTCTGAAATATTTCCAATGCCTGTAATTTTCCAAACTGTACATATGACTTTGATAAGTGGCAATGACATTTAAATCATGAAGCGTGTGTCTCATTTTTACTATTAGCATGCATTTTACATCAATTGGCTATTGCTGTATACCATACAGCTTCTTCAAGTTGTAAACCTTGCATTAAAAAGAATTATATTACATGTTATCTGCTCCTTTAAAAGTACAAAATTTCCAGCAAGTGATTGAACATATTATTTCGCTTTAAAAGATTTTTAAGATGCGTTTGTAATAATTTTCAAAAACAGAAAAGCGTTTGTATTGTTCTTTCCTGTAAGAAAACTATTATAATTCCGTAAACCTCCCAGTGGTAAACTTCGACAAGACGCTGCAGTTGAAGGTCAATCCCCTTCAATTAAGGGTATTTAATTAAGAAATATACTTTTATTTGGACTGTATTATGGGTGTAACACAGGCTTCACTTGTAAAAATTACTGAGATTTCAGTGATACGTAAACCCTTCATGTTTATAACGAACGAAAGGCATATTTTCGTTCTACAAGAAACCGAAGTATCAAATTGAGGAGGGGAATAGATGTAAAAGGCAGGGTAGAGAAGATAGAGAGGAGCAAATGCGGATGGGCAAGGGCGACCCTCGCCGTAACGAAGGGAAAAGGGGTTAACAAAGAGCGACGAGACGGGGTGGGCAGGGCGCGGAGTGCAGGGGCAGGAGTTGGAAACGATGAAATGGTATGCGGCAAGCGAAAAACCCTCATTACGGAACGCGGAAGCACCAACACCGAGTGAGAGATTTGCGGCATGCGCTCGGGGGTCGGTGCAGAAAAGCGGGCGCATGGTGGTGATGTTGGTGGTGATGGTGGTGGTGATGGTGGTGGTGATGGTGGTGGCGATGGTGGTGATGATGGTGGTGGTGATGGTGATGGTGGTGGTGGTGATGGTGGTGATGGTGGTGGTGGTGATGGTGGTGATGGTGCTGATGGTGGTGCTGATGGTGGTGATGGTGGTGGTGAGGGTGATGGTGATGGTGGTTCGAAGTTGCGAGCAACGCGGCGTGGAAGGTAGGGGGAACGCCATGGACCGCACTGAAGGAAGGTGGCGCGTGGCGGTGTGGAGCCGTGTCGTGGTGGGGCGGAGGGGAGCTGGGCCAGCCGGCGGCCACATGTAGCCGCGGAAGGTCGCGCGTATTTCGGGCAGCACCGACCAGCTGCAGGGAGGCTGAGAGGACGGAAGGTGGGGTGGGGAAGCTGAGAGGGGAGGGAGAGGGGTCTCGCCACGCGCGCTCATTACACTCTGGCGGCGGCCGACCTGCCGCGCCCCGCGCCCTCCGCCCCACACGCCGCGCTTCACTCACCCCGCGAAGTTCACCCACACCGCCACCCGTTCTCCTCGCCACGCTCTTAGGCCACTTTCTCCGCCTCAAACCCCGCCACGCCCACGCTTTGTATCCCACTCCCCTCCCCGTCACACTCTACGCCACGCTCCCCGCCACGCTCTCCGCTACGCCCCCGCCACGCTCCCCGTCATACTATCCGTCACGCTCCCTGCCTCGCCCCCAGCCACGCACCACGCCGCGTTGTGCACGCCACGATCCGCGTTACGCTCCACGCTCTTCGCGACGCTCCGCAGCAAGCCTTGCCCCGCGCCTCGCTCCCTGCCACACTCCCCGCCATCAATGCCACACTCCCCGCCCCGCTCCACGGCACACTCCGTGCCATGCATCGGGCCACGCCTCCCGCAACGCTTCCCGTCACGCTCCCCGCCACGCTCCCCGCCACGCTCCCCGCCACGCTCCCCGCCACACTCCCCATCGCGCTCTCCGTCGCGCTCTCCGTCGCGCTCCCCGTCGCGCTCCCCGCCACGCTCTCCATCACGCTCCCTGTCACGCTCCCCGCCACGCTCCCCGTCACGGTCCCCGCCACGGTCCCCGCCACGCTCCGTGTTACGCTCCGCGCCCCTCGTGCCACGTGTTCGTGGGGGAGCAGTCCACTTAGGCGCAGGCGGCGCCGGGGCTACGTCCTTCCCCCAGCAGCCCGACGCGGCGCCTCCGCCAATCGCCAACGCGCTGACAGACGGAGCGGCCTCTAAGCACCCAGGAGCCACTCCGCGCGCGACGCAATAGGACACGTGCTCGACGCGCGCCCACGCCCCCCCCCCCCCTACGCCCCATGCCGCAGTTAAAGTACTAAGGGGCTCGCGACCTAGTGGACGACTAACGATTACTGTCGTCGTTTCAGTCCGGGGCAACACACTGTCTCGTGTCATTGCTCACAGCAATGCGCCGTGAGACACTGCGTATAACATGAGGCGATGTAGAAAAAAAACGCTTAGTGTTTAATTAAGTAAATCAGGGCTAAAGTTACTTCAAATGACGCGTTTGGGTCAAAACACCTTGAACGTAGGGAATACTCTATTTTGTAAATAGGTGCTACGAAATCAAAAGATGGAAGCAATAAACGGGTTGGGGAAAAAAAACAAGAACATGTGAAGGCCTCAGAGAATTGGTATAAAAAAGATGATTACAGGTTTGAATGCAGATTACATACATTTTCCTGTACCCCAAATTCAATTGTTTCTAAAACTAAAATATTTATTGGATTTTCATGAGAATCTCCAATTTAGTGTATTTTGTACGTTGCAAGGTTTTCTAGAAATTTTGCGTTATTTGTTCCTATCATCATTGTCTGAGACAAAAGTAGAGAAGTACCAATTTCAAAGTGAAAATGACACTATAGTAAGGCGCGCGAAAGACCAAAAAAGGCAACGATAACGTACTAATCAGTTAGTAGTATCAACTTGTCGACGTTGCTTGAAGTGTCAGCATTTCGATGTCGCTTTTATGAAATCACAATAATGTCACATTACACGTGGGAATTTTCTAGGGATGTAGCTTTCTTTCTAGTTTCTTCTTCTTCTCAATATTATTATTATTATTATTATTGTTATTATTATTATTATTATCATCCCTTAACTTTCTCTTAATATACGTAAAAATAGTTTCGTTTGTATTTAATTCATACTGAGTCATCGCCATGAATTTTATCACTTTTTGCCCACAGTTGATGCTCTATTCACAAGAGTGTAATCAATAGTCTTGTACAAATGATAGACGGCTTCACGCTTTGTAGCGTTAGGATACGAGTCGTAAACATGCAATTTCCTACCTATTGACGATCTGTTTAAAATTCTCTTATTGACATTTCGTGACTAGAAGCCATAGAATCCCAGACAGGGCTATATTTTATGGCTCTCGCTTCCGTCGCTCTTCCGTGTTCATTCACGAAAGAGAAGCCAATAGAAAACTTTGATACATCAAGTACACAGCATTGCAAACGTGTATCGGCACTTTTGTACCAGTCGTAATTCTATGCCTACTCTAACCATCTAACCATCTCATGTCACGCAAGTTCATAAACGAGGATGTGCAATGTATAGTGATCGTATCGGGGTAATCTTGAAAATATTAGGACAGAACAAAAAAGTATTATTCTTTGAAATCAGGTATCTCTGGTTCGAGAAATTGAGAAAGAACATACTGATAATTTTCTAATATTTTGTAGCAAATAATTATTTTGAAACTGTATCAAAAGATTACAGTGAAGAAATAGGTTATGATTTAGCGGTTTCGTTAGCATTCACCTGTACTGACATCAGTTACGTTGTTCTTCCGAGATACGGAACGTGGTTGTTCCTGTTATTTTCTTCCCTTCTTTTCGTTTTCATGTTTCTTCCGTAGTAGAGAGTATGCATTCTTTGACAGTACATGGTGTAGATTCATACAAATTCTAGATGTTTTCCAAATAAAAACAAAAGATTCATTGGTGATTTAAAAGAGGACATCGTGAGAGCATTCCATGAAAACATACTACTCATTACAAAAAATAGAGAAAATGGTATTTAAGAGACAAATAAATAAAAATGGGCGTACCTGGTGTTAGAAATTCTTTTAAGTATTATTGACACTAAGTGTCAATGTCTTCTTTTTATTTTTACTTTAAAAAGCAGATATTTTGAGCACGGTATAGGATGAATTTTTAAAGTAATATTATTAGTATAACAAAGAAAACTACAAACAATTTATTGTAAAGATGGACGAGAATACGATGATTCTATGACACGGTCACAATCACATCAGTGCTGCCACTATTGCATCTTGTATTAAAATTATCTGTCGTCAAAGCAATAGAGCACACTGTTTGTTTTTTCATTCTCGCATACCACTTATGTAGTGTGGAGAAAGTATTGTATTACTGCGGCAAAAACCGGCCATTTTTCGAAAGAATAACTCGTTTGTGGGATGGCCCTGGGTGGCTTGTTGGTTAGTATGCTCGCTTTCCGCGATGCAAACCCGACTTCGATTTCCGTTCGGGACCATAATTAATTGTACGCTTTCCTTGCAATGTCCCAGTATGAGTTGCTGTGTGACGATGTAACTTCTCAGGTTGATAATATCAAAAATACAGCGTAGGTATACCTGTGTGCTAACTACACGTACCCCTTGACCCAACGCAGAAAGGTCGGGACACTGATGTACGCTCGGGACACGCTCCCCACCACGCTCCCCACCACGCTCCCCGCAACGCTCCCGCCACGCTCCCGCCACGCTCCCGCCACGCTCCCGCCACGCTCCCCGCCACGCTCCCCGCCACGCTCCGCGCCACGCTTCCCGACACGCTTCCCGTCGCGTCATGCCTTAGCTCGTAAAGAGCTGTTGTGCCAAAGTACATGCAAACTCGTTCGTGGGGCCCAGATACCTAAAACTAGATAAAGCTTGTTCTTATGTAGTAAAAGGGGACCCCACAAAAAAGAGGCATGGGGCAGAACATCCACGGGGGCCTTTCATTTCAAACAAATTCAAACCACCCACAATACATAAACAGAATGCATGTCTTCATGGAATAGAAATAATTTATAGCGGTTAAATTGAATTATAAGGAAATGCATTTTTATATGTTTTGAATTTAAAATGTTGAGGAACCCAATTAATTTGCAACCTGGGGAAACTTGTTCTAGCTGCCCCTCCCTCTTTAGTCTCTGTGGATTATATTACTTCCTCCCACATGTAAAGTATCCTTGACACCGAAAAACTGGTTGACAGCAAACCTTTGGTCTGTCTGTCCGTCTCTGCAACGCTTCAGCCGAAACCATGTAGACTACTTTCTTAAAAATTGATATTGGTACATTGACCTTACCAAACTTGACCTCCTGGAAATTTCAAAAAAACATTTTGATTTTTCCAAGTACATTACCTACAGTGTTAACATTTTCAAAATTGTCTCAAAAATGACTAAAATGTTTAATTCAATTTATTTAATTCAATTGTAATAAAATAATATATCTATGAAATGATAGGCTTTAATCAAACAAATCACTTTTTTGAGTAATACAAGTATTTCATGTTATATTTTATGAATTCCTTGGTGACAGTAGTACCGGTAAAGGAAAAGAAGTTAAAAGTTTAATTTCAGATAGTACCATTCCCCGGAGCTATCTTTCTCACGTCGGCAGATAGAATACCGCATGAATTTTTAGGAGTCGATCATTTTAATGATTTCAATGGAATGTGTGATCAGCAAGCCACTCACGGTTGAAGAATAAGGCACTAATTTAATTTGGAATTGCAACGACAATCGCCCTACAAAAATTGAAATTGACCGCCAGGAAAAATCCCTGAAATTAAGAGAAAATATGAAATTAAGCTAAAAAATAAATTGCAAAAAGACGCTTGAACCAGTAATGTCAAAAGTGAATGGAACTTATTGCCTAGTATTTCAAACAGGCAAAAAATATATTTTTTGCCTGTATATTTCTTACGTATATTTCTTACAAATTGTGCAGAAGTAGCGGAGCAAATTAGCTGGCACATCCCGGCAAAAAATGCGAGAGAAGTAAGAAACTGCACGAGTTTGAAAATGAAGAAAAGTTTACAGCTAATAGGAGACCATCGTACGGGTTGAAAAGAGAAAAGCGAGGCTCTTTGTACAACGTAATGGAACAGTGCTTCTCGAAAAATGCATTAAGGTTGAAAGTGCTTTCTCTCCGGCAAGAATACGACTTTATATTCAGAACCCAAGTCGAGTGACACTTCAGAAACTCTTGCAATATGAAAACGGATGTACTACAAAGAGATCCTTGGAAACTACGTGTGGAGTGCCAGAAACTATGTTAAACAATCGAAGATCAAACGTTGCTAACTGCCCCAGCATTCAGCTGCTTTTATTAGAGGTCTAGAAAGGGCTTTGAAATATGTATTTAAAGAATTATGGAGCACGAGTATGGGCGCGATAGCCAATTCTCGTGATGTAGCTTGGATTGTAGTCTCTTTTTTTATGAACTTTAAGATTTATAAACCCGGGAAACAAATGAAGGCATATTCAGGGCCCCTGAGGCCCTGAGCAGTACGCTCTGGCAAAATGCACATACAAATTGTTTTTTTTATTTTTTATAATTTAATTTCTTAATACTTTTAATAAAAGTAAGCCATTAATGTTAAGCAAATAATTATTTATTGAAGTAACTATTAATAGAGCCTTAAATGTGAATTTGTTTTGACAAAATAGAATTAAATTTCAGAACATACTTACATAACATCTGAGATTATTCCTTCTCCGTGACTGAAATGCAAGTAAAAAGATAGAAGAAATATTACTCGAAGAGCAAGCTCTCAGAAATGAAGCTATACAGCGTAAAGAGCGAAATAAAAGACGTTAAGCCCTTGGAGGTTGCGGATTGGATACATCCAGTTTATTCTTCACCGTTGAACTAAAAAGCAATTCAAAGGATATATTCTTCATCTCCAATGAAATATTTAGAGCATCGTAATGACACAGATCCTGGAGAGAACACATGAAAACAGAATCGAATTTAACTTTTATAACAATGTTAAAAGTATAGGTATTTAAACGCTCTACAATATTAATATAGACACGTCAGTTACATTATTCATATAAGTAATTTCATCATTTTCACGTAGTACGCCTGTTTAAATTGGGTAAGATCAGCTGAACTGATCAATTTATTAGTGTTTCCGGCCACGTTAACGGCGAAGGTTATTCTTCCCGTAAGTGTAGTGCATGTTCTTGTCGCAGTAGTTGTTGGTGATCTTCCTCCGTTGGATGGCGAGATCCGGCGCTGAAAAATACGGCTTGCGGAATTTCCCCAACCAGGTATCTTCCACCAGCGAGGCACCGCCCTAGCTCTAACCTCCCGACTGACCCGACATGTGTGGCAGTGTAGTGCAAGCATGTGTAAGTGTGTGTAAGAAAAGGGCGAGGATACGACATGGAAGAGGAAGGAAATATCGCGCGTGGTCCGTGACCCATGTTAGGATACTGCTCTGGCATTCGCCCAGTGTTGATCGGAGAAACCACGGAAATTTACCGCTAGAATTCTCCGTCGATAAAGACTGAATTCGACCTAATTTTGTAGCTAGAATCGAATATCCTACCACCGTCGGGATTCGAACCCTAGAAGCCCCTAGTCCGAGGCAATGCAGTGACATCAGTTGATGCCCTGAGCCATGTATGCCGGTCCGAGCTTATGAAAATGTGAAGCTTACGGAATATCAAGAACAACAAAGCTTATGAAACATCAAGAATAAATCAAAAGATTTATCTAACCTAATTTAACGACGCAGAGATAATAACATATTCAAGGGATATTCAAAGTATCGTCCACAACTATACTGAGTAGAGCAACGTGGGATTTTGCACGTCGGCACCCATTTTGTATTCCTTCTTCTGCATGTCAAGAGAATATTTGAAATATAACCTCGAGGAGGCCATCTTGACACAAACTAGAGCGGATGTGGTTCCGAACCCAACATACACACTGCGGATTTTTTTTATTTCTTGGCAAGGAGTTGTGTCTTCTTAATCTTCTCTAACTTCTATAATTAACTCCAAGAACTGCCGTAAGTATGTGCTTCAGCGGAGAGTCTGCAACCTGCGGTAATTTTTATTTTAGACAGCCCTATTATTCTTGCAATTAAATTGCCAGATGAAAGTGAAAAATGCCATACGGAAAGTGATATTACGGAAATAAAATTTTCCAAGGATTAATTTTTCAAGTTTGCGTTTTTTATTTCAGTGAAAAAATATACTCGAGAGCAAAGTTTGTCCCTAAAGAGGATGGTATTTATAAAGTAAATTGCATTAAAGATCCTAATCAGGAATCTTTGAAAGTCGTGTTTTCTTGAATTTGTGATAGTGTGATAGTGATGATGACAAATCTGATAATGGAAGCAAATGTACAATGATAGGAAGGGAAATGGGGAAACACCGAGAAAACTTCCTACAAAGCCAATTTTTTCGCACGTACCGCAGTTTGAAACCTTATACCCAGACCTGAAAGATGAGGGATCTGGCCAATACATAAATTTTCATCCCATATTTCTTTTTATCTTTTTAGATATTCATTACGAAAATATGGTGGGGTATAATAAACTATGTTTAAAGTATGTTTTAAATTATTTAATATTAGTCCATTTACTATAATTTTATGAATTTTACTTCATTTTTGATATATGAAAATATTAAAATATTAAAAACAAATAATAATGATAATTAAAAGGATACAGTTGTTCGAAATGTACACGAATAAATATACGTTCTCAATTAACGTCATCGCATAAAGATTTAAATAGGAATTTAATTAACGATATAAACACAAAAAAAAACTTTTTCTCGCAACGGGGAGGCGAAAAATTGTGTATCTAGGTCCCACTTTAGGAGTTACGAATGTTATGAAATAGAAAGATGTCTAAAGATAAATGAGATGTGTGAGTTAAATGAACAACAATTAACATTAAGAAGTCAGAATAGTGAAAAATCAGAGAATGTGCTATGTGGAAGATGGATTTTATGTAATCTAAAAACGTGAGAATATTGTGGTAATATAATTAACTTAAGGTATTAAACCCGAAATGAAATTCTCTGTCATGTAATACTAAATTGTATTTTTTATTTCAAGTACAATGTATTTTCTCCAAACAGTATTTCAGTTTTACTTCTCGTAAAGGTTTTGGGAATCGCCCTAAGGATGTTTACCGAATTAAACAAACACAAATGTAAATAGATGATCTTGTGGTGATGTAAAATGACGCCACAATAAGAAACAAATACATGATACATTTTAATTTCTACGCAAAATAAGTGGAATAGTTCATAAAGATTTTCTATATCATTTGGGATGTTTCAATCTCTTACAGAACGGAAAGGAAGAAACAAGTCAGTTAGAAGTGCAGTGCTTGAAGCTAATAAACATTCTTTACATACGTTGCTGCCTGCCACTAAATTATGTGACTGACTTTCGTCAAATTTTGCTACAGAAAATTGATAAACCTAAATTTTCTAAATATTAGAGCTAAAATATGATCTCTTAGTCCGTTCAATCCTTGTCTTTCCTCCCATCTCTCTTTCTTTTCATCCCTCCCTTTTCCAAACCTGCAGATACAATTTTTCCCGATCTTCTCTCACTATCATTGTACTCGAACGGCTGTTCGAGGACAGTCGCTTTTATTGTATCAAATACGACGATATATTGTGGTTATAATATATTTAATAATGATATTAGCAGTATCAATATGTATATATTTTTAAGATCAGAATCGACATACCAAGGTTCTAGAAAGGTTTGTAAAAAAATGACACATTTATACCTTTTATAAATAAATAGGGAAAATTGAATAAGGACAATTTACACATAATGCGATGGATGTGCAATTCGCATGTGGTTGTAATATCGCACGCAGCGTATGGAATCCGGAGCACGGCCAACTGAAAACGAAAGAAGTCCAAAAGGTCTGGCTCAGGCCCAGCCAACGAGACGCCCGCTTCCAGGCCACACGGCACACCCTCCGAAGCCCCAGCAATCAGGCGAGTCCTGCCAGCGCCCTGTGGGAGCCGCGCTAAGAACCATAAATTCCAGAGGGAAATTTGACAAGGAAATCGATAATCGAAGGATACGCCGAATATTTCCCTCGCTGCGCAGCGCCGCGCCGCGCCGCGCCGCGCCGCTCCGCGCCGCCGGCAGCCATAAACAAAACAACGAACGCCCGTAACTTGCGGTGCCGCTCGTTTGCTGCCGCTGTAATTCAGTTTGTATTATTTATTTATGTGCCGCCGTCACCCGCCCCTCCCCCTACGCCGCCGTCGCTCGCCGCGCGCCGTTCAAAGCGGGGGAGGTCAAAACGCGAACCCTGAGGTACGCCCACACATGTCAATCACGAACACACCGAATGAACTATAGAGAACAATGCAATGCAAAATTCTATTTCGAGAGCTTCGCTTCAAATACCGTAAAAAATTATCGAACGAGCGATTTGTTTGAGATATTAAATGGGATTTTATGGAAATCATTGCAGATTCAAAGTAAACAAACTAAAAAATCTAAACACTTTGCATGAAACGTTCGAGAGTAATATAAATATACTGTCTTAAATAGGTTTGTATTATTTATTTTCAGCACTTGAGGCTGGATTCTTGTACTTAACTTTATTGTTTATTGATTTAAAAAAGCCGTAGGCCCACGAAACTAGTGGGTACTGCGAAGTAAACAAAAGACTGAGGCGACATGAATGAAAATGGACATTGATTTGCATATTTGCAATGATTTCAGGAGTATCTACTTGAAAGTTTCCATGAATTTCTTCTAAAAATTATGCACAGAACTCGTACGGAAGAGTCATTTCAAAATGTCGAACTTGGCTCCCATCGTCAACTTTTCATTCGTACACCGAAAACATACTTTCTATATTTGCCTCCTAAATAACTTACGTAGCCTGCGTTTGTGTCATCAGCCATCTATGCTGGGCAGACAAGTAAGTCAATCATCAACACCATCATCACTATTAATGTATCACCCCTCTTATTTTGCGAACGTGTCTATCTGAAATGGTCCAAAAGGCCACGAAGGTACAATAATGTATGTCTATCAGACAGGCAGTGATAACATATGGCATCAGTTTGTAAAATGACTACTTTTTTCGTTGTGATAAATCACAATTTTTGATAACCCGAGATTCAAAATCAAATACGTACAGAAAATCTGTAAATCACAACAAAAAAATAATGAAGTATGACTTACGTAAATTTGACATTTTAAGACTTACAGCAGAATGATACTTGATAACAGAATGCTACTTGTGGAGAAATAAAAGAACGCAATGTAAGTCAACATAGTCCAGTAGTGCTTTGGAGAAATTCACATAAATAATTTCACACACGTAGATATATGCAGTTGTTACGGTTCGAGGAGTAAAATAAATAAACTAATTAATATTACACAATATTTTTTTTTGCTTTTTTAGTTAGTTACGCAAAAAGGAGAAAGAAAGACTGAGACAAAAGACGAAGAGCTGGCATAAAACGTCACACATTCCTTTGCTCCCAGCAAATTTGCAAGGATAGGATAGGATACATAAAGGGCTAGAATTCTGAGCACTAAATCACACGTACACATAGCGGTAATATGTTAATAACCAAAGCAAAAATACAGCTAACGTGATCTGTGTAGCTTCTCCCTATGTTGCCTTTAGAGATTCTTTCAAGTCTTGACCACTCACGAAGAGGAAAATGACCAGGTCCAGTTTAGCCTCCCGTAATGTTGGATTAGTCGATCCGCATAGCCGAAATCGCTAAGACAGTGGTGTCGTGAAGATGTCGGATCGAAGGATCTCGGGTTCGAATCCCGCCTCGGGCATGGATGTATTTGTGATCGTCTCTTCAACCTTCATCGTCATCCTATCACTTTATTAAGAAGGATTAATTATTTTCTGTGCGAGCAGGACGCCCTTACCCTTAATGGGATGTGCAGTTGGCTAATAAAAATATTTTGTATAAAGACGATAGATCATTTAATAGAGTAAATTATTGCAACAGAATGATCAGAGAATTTAAGATAGTTAAATGCAATAGATCCTCCAAATTCTGCATGACTTCTTTGTTTAGCAATTTGCCTGCTAAGTACCACATAACTAGAGATCCAGGACTGACAATCTAAGTTCTGAATAACCACCACGAAATACAAAAGCAATATCAAAACCTGAAAAGTGAAAGTGCACTCATTATAAGAGTGAAAACGCACTCATTATATGAGACTTACGTATACGCTCTGTCTAAAAGACATACCGTGTGCTTTTCTATAGAGAGCAAGAAATTTACCAGATTGTCAGAAGACTCAGCTAAAGTAACCCTGCATCAACACAATCAATTTAATGGGTCAAATTCGATTACGGAGTGCTTCATTATGATAAAAATAGAACCTGTATCAGTAAAAGTGCTGTTGCCGAGTATGTGGAAAATGGGGCCATTCAGCAAAAATTGACTGTTTTGAAACAACGCACGTTCTCCCTTGACACATGAAATCAGCTGTGTCGTAAGAAGAGACACAATACTCGTAACATCAGGTATGAAAAATTGTAGATTAACATAATCAAACATTTGATTCCAAATACAGTCAACATCGAATCCGTATCATTGCTTTCGTATTTTTGCACGTTTCTGGGCTTCAAATAAAACCATTGACACCTCGGTCATGGCCGACGGCTGCAGAGTTTTATTTAAAATTTTGCGCGTATTTGAAATTAGTAAATAGATTTCTTTGAGTTCCTGAGTATCTAACAAAACTATACACATGTACCTTATAATTGCATTAGACTACATAGTTTTCTTTCAATTTCTGTGAGCATCGGGAATTAATAATATTATTAATTATTATATAATAATTAATAATATATAATCTACTTATAGGTATTCAAGTTTCTGGGTATGTAACAACACTACTGTCACCGAAGGCATTTCTTTGAATTTCTACGCGCTTTTCAAATTAGTGTTATAGACAGACGTTGAGGCAAGAAGAACGGTATAGTCTCGAGAAAATCTGCGCCAAACCCATTTTCTTCACTACACAAGCTAAGATACGAGCTATGGACCAAGACATACAGGACAGACAGTCCATGCACTGAGCCGTGCTAACACTATATCAAAACCTACAAAAACGGTCGTTTCGTGCAGCTTCTGCATACGCACTCTTTGGAAGCGCTCGGCGCGTTCATCCAGTGGAAAGAGTGGCGGATACGAGGGAGGGGGGAGCGTCGATACATGATTTATGGCCGTGGCTTATTTATTCCTCTTTCTCCGATGCACATCGCCCACGCCCCGCCGTCGCTGCAATGTTTGTCTTCGCGAGAGCCGCATCCACTCCGCCCGCCCTCAATTCCACGCGTGGAGCGGGCAGAGCGGCGGACGAGCCGTGTTTTATTGGAGCGAGCGTCCGCCCGCCCGCCCGCCGCATCGTAAATGAACGCGCGCGCGTATTCTCGTCCGAGCAGATGCGTCGCGGTTGCGCGCGGCGGGTGGGCCTCGGCGGCGATGAACGAGGCGGCGGCGGCGGCATGGTGGCGGTGGCGTGGCGGCGTTGCAGTCGGCGGCGGCGTGGGGGTGGCGGCGGGGGTTGCGATGAGGAAGATGGCGGGGACAAGACCGGCGGCGGTGAAGGCGGCGGTGGAGGCGGTGGTGCTGAAAGCAAAGACTGCAGGGGCGACGGGGGCCACGGGGGCGGGAGAGGTGGGGACGGGAGCAGTGGGGGCGGGGATGGTGGCGTGGTGGGGGCGGCGAGAGCGGTGGTGGGGGCGGGAGCGGCGGCGTGGCGGCGGTGGTGGCGGTGGCGTGGCGTGGCGGCGACGGGGTTTGCGGTGAGGGAGACGGCGCGGGCGAGACCGGTGCTGGAAGCAAGGGCGGCAAGGGCGGCAAGGGCGACGGGGGCGAAAGGGTCCACGGGGGCGGGGGAGGTGGGATCGGTGGGGGTGGAGGCGGGGGCAGCGACGGTGGCGTGGCGGTGGCGGCGGTAGCGGTGGTGGGGGAGTTGGCGGGGACGAGGCTGGTGGCGGCGAAGGCGCCGGTGGTGAAAGCGGGAGCGGCGGGGAGTGGCGGGGGCGGTGGGGCAGGGACGGGGGCAGCGGCTGTGGCGTGGCAGTGGCGGCGGGAACGGCGGTGAGCAAGGTAGCGGGGGCAAGACCGCCGGCTGCACAGGTGGTGGTGCTAGAAGAGGGAGTGGCGGGGGCAGTGGGTGCGGGGGTGGCGGGTGCGGCAGGGGTGGAGGCGGCGGGGCAGCGAGGTGATGGGGTGGCGGGGATGGGAGTGGCGTGGCGGGGGTGGCGGGAGCGGTGGCGAGTGGACGGGGCGGGGGCGAGACTGGCGGCGGCGAGAGCGGCGGTGCTAGAAGCAAGGGCGGCAGGAGCGGGGCCTGGGGCAAGGGTGGCGGAGTGGGTCGGGGGCGGCGGCGGCGGCTTCTGCAGGGCGCTGCCAGACCGACGGTAATGTACGCGCAGAGCCTGGGAACGTACGATCACATTGTTACAGTTACTGCAAGAAATATCGCGCAGTCAGGTATTTATTTATTACAATCTTCTATTGTAACGTATGTAATTGGATACGTTTAGATAAGAAATAAACTACCAAACAAAATAATTGGCATTATTTAGTACCAATTTTTATAATCTAGTAAACAGAAAATCATTGAGCAAATGGAAAAAAGTACAGTAATATTTACTTCATATAGGATTAAGATTTATCTCCAATTTCTTTATCAGGGTCCGTCAGGAGTCTAGACAGTCTGTCCAGAGTCCGTCCAGACAGAAAAATGTGTTTTCTGTCTGGAAACAGGTCCAGATAGATTATTATGTTTGTATTTTATTCGTTAATAATAAATCAAGTAATAATTCAAGAGTATAATAGAACGAGATAACTTTCCATCTGATGCCATAATAGACATTTGATGGCTTCATTTGTAATGCAACATGTCTTCGAAGCAACGTTTACGACCTTATTTTGCATACAATAATGTGGAAATTTTGGAAGTTTCGTCAAGTCGCACTAAACTCTGTTCTAGGAACTGAGTAGGTCCATCAAAACTGAATTACCTCAGTTTATTCCAAGTACACGTATCTGAATCGACGATAAATCTTCAACAGCTGACATTCCGAACTTCACAAAGAAAATACACCGACTACATTGACCGAACGGAGATTCAAAAAACTAAGAAAATACATTTCCGTAAGATATAACTTTCAAGAAAAGGTAGTGATTACATTATCTGAACCTTTTAGGCGCTAGAGTTGACCTTTGCGTTTAGCCGTAAACCAAATTTTCGGTACCAAGAATTCACACACCTTAGATTCTGACTACACAGCATGTTAAAGTAATTTACAACATTTAGGTACAAGACATATCCACTTTTTTAATATCAAGATCCCAAAATACGATTTTTTCCGACCAAAAATCGCCATTTAAGCCGTTGAAGCAAAACAATACTACCTCCTTATTACGTAAGAATGTTCAACCAGAATAGCTGATGTTGAACTGGCGCACCGGTCGAGACTCGAAACTAGATTCACTTCGTCTCTAAAAATTCAGCTCGTCTGCTGGAAATTCATCCGCTAACGCTTGAGTTATGACCTTTTAGAGTTTTGAGATCGAAAAAAGTGATGTCTACAGAAGTTATGAACTACTTGCGAATAAACAAAAAGTAAGAAAAAGTTATCATTAATGTTATAAAATTAATAATAATAATAATAATAATAATAATAATAATAATAATAATAATAATAATAATAATAATAATGTAATAATAATGTTAGAAAAGTATTTCCATTTTCACCTGCTAACTTCAGCTACCCAGAGGTGGTCTCTGCGGCCCCTCAAGTAAGTGTAATATTAACCATCAGCACATGCGAGGTGAACAGTCCATTTACGATATCCAAGCTGCACCGATTGACCGCGTTCTTGAGGATTTGAACACGCGCCGCCAGCCCCAACCTGTCATGAGCTGACGACGCCGACCGCCAGAGCTGCGCGGCCTCGGGGGAAATCTCGCGAACAAACGCCAATCAATCTGCGCCCGCAGAGAACGCGACTGACAAACACGCAGGCCAGCCACGACGCACCACATGCGGGACGTCCACACAAAAATTGGGTTTGCGGAAAGATTTATTGAAACCGATGATTTTTCTTATTTGAGAATTTACGGTACTTTATTTTGAAGTTTTTTTGTTATTTAAGGTCGCATCAACTTTTTGTTATTTAAGGGCGCAAGGTCATGGTAACTGTGAGGTTGACACGATATAATGATGGTAATGGGTGAAAGGACGAACACAATACAACCATGCCCGAGACGGGACTCGAAACCGCGATCCTTCGGTCCAAGATTGCTACGGCAGTGCTGCCTAGATAAACTTTTCTACAAAAGGAAAGAGTTCGATATATTTTAAATTAGATGTGCATACAATGATCAGAAACTACCTTTTTTCCTTGTAAGAATTTTTGGGATAGGGAAGGGTTAAAAAGGGTTTAATCGATAAAACGTTAATTAAAAACAATGAAGTAAGAAAATGGATCAATATGACAGCTATTTCTCTAATAAAAACCAATGAAATTATGATATATGGTCTGCAGTGATGAAATTGTGAACAGAATGCTACGTTTAGAAGAATTATTTTAAAAAAATAACTAAATCATCTGATTTTCTTTCCTCCGTTAACTTAAAATTGAAAATGCTGTAAGTAACCAAGCAGTTCACTCGAAATTGGGTTAACTTGTCTAATTAATGACAATATTTAATACAGGATCGTGATAAAGTTATGGATGCAAACGTAAGACATTATTGAACACGTGACAGAAATGACACCGTTACAGTTAAAATGATGTATTTCTTGACTTTATTGTGTATTTGTTGCATTTACTAGTAATACGAAACGATTAGATCATATCGAAACTTCTTCCAGATTTATGTCACCTGCCCGCTTGCTGGCTGACTTACTGAGCGCCATTCTTCAAATAACACTTAAAAAAACTTTGTATTTTTTCTTGATGTGTCAATAACACGATATGTTTACTGCACTACAGTCCTTTAGCAAACGAACTGCATGAGACTCAGTGTCACCGACAACGAGCAAGTTCAAGCCAATACACAGATAACGTTTGTATTGCAAAACAATTCCCCCCAAAAAATCATTAGGTGGGGTAATTAATTTTCTTACTTCAAATCTTCTTCATTATCAAATTTCCTTCGTTTCCCAAAACTTTTCTACAAAATGAAAGAGTTCGATATATTTTAAATTAGATGTGCAAGATGTTTCAGATTTTGTATCTGACAAATATGAAAGTCATACATTTTTGCTATATTCTCACTGCAAATAAAAAGTTTGTTAATTTCACATTCGTAAAAATCAAGAAGTGTAACCAAAATAGAAAATTAGGCAGAATTATTCTATTTTGCGGGTGTTTGTATTTCTCATACGCTAACTCCAAGAAACTGCCTGCTTCGAAAATTCATCACCCTTTTCATTTTTTGCAATAAGTCTTTTTTCTCCTTCGAATGCATATTATCTTGAATGCATTGTTTTATGTTACTTTTGGTCTTAGTATTCGTGTTTACACTTCATTTATCTCTAAGACTTACGTCATGCACTCTCCATTCTAATCGCATGACCACACCA
This sequence comes from Gryllus longicercus, assembly GCA_038098605.1. NCBI lineage: Eukaryota > Metazoa > Arthropoda > Insecta > Orthoptera > Gryllidae > Gryllus > Gryllus longicercus. The sequence goes on from JAZDUA010000196.1 coordinate 2,053,046, forward strand.
TATTGTTATCCACCCATCACATTGTGTTGACATTTTATTTTAGTTAAATTACTCAACATCGATACAAAGACAACGCTTGGAAAAACCAATAACTTGGTGGGCATAACCGAAAAATTAATTATAAAAAAAGTTATTTATACCTAAAATTTAATTTCTGTACTCCGGTAAATTCACTGACGCATACTGTTCCTCGCCGAGAGCTCATTCTTTTCTCTTTCTCTCCTTGTTCCCATCACCACCTTGAAATCCCCAGAATTCACGGCCCAGCGTCACACAAGTGGCTTTTCCCGAACGGCGAGCAAATATTCCGCGGAGGCGCATAATGGGAGCACAAAGTAAATGAATCTGCATCAGCGCGCACACAATGGCTTCGGCGCCTCGGCGGCTTAAATAATGAGGCCGGGGCCACGGGATCGCCCCCTGACTTTCGCCCCTTTCGCCGCGCGAGGAAGCCGCCCGCGGGGCGCCAGGGGCGGCCGCACGTCTTTAAGACGCCTCGGGCGCAACATCGCCCTTTAAGACGCGCGCGGCGGGGGCGGGGCGGGCGGGGCGGGCAGTGGGGGCGGCACGAGCCAGAAGAATGTGAGGGCGGGTGAGGGGAAAGGGGCGGGGGCGCAGGGGAGGCGGGGGTGGCAAGGGCGTCGGGAATGTCGAGGGTGCCCTTGCGGGAGTGTTTGAAGGAGGTGGTGGGGAGAAAGGAGGGTTCAAAGGGAAACGGTAGGAGCGTCGGGCCGTTGGGGTGTCGGGGGAAGTGGTGGCTGGGGAGTTGGTGCGGACGGCGGCGAGGGGGGGGAGGCGGCGGGGGCGGAGGCGGGGGCGGAAGGAGCGACGACGGCGGGGGCGGCGGGGGCGGTGAGGCGGCGGGGGCGACGGGGGCGGCGGGGCGGCGTGGGCAGCGGGGAGCGGGGTCGGCGGGACGGCCGGGCGGCCGGGCGGCCGGGCGGCGGGGCGGCGGGGCGGCGGGGCGGCGGGGCGGCCGGGCGGCCTGGCGGCGGGGCGGCGGTGTGGCGGGGCGGCGGGGGGCGGGGCGGCGGTGTGGCGGGGCGATGAGGCGGCGGGGTTAGCTGGTCCGTCGGGGACAGCGGTGGAGGCAGAGACGAGAGTGCGGGGTGGGAAGGCTGTGAAAATGGTGAGTGTGGTGCGGGCGGTGGTAGCTTGAAGGCGATGGAGACTTGATGCAGTGCAGGGTGCTGGAAAGGCGGCGACTGGTGTTGGGCAAGGGCAGAGGAAACACACAACCGGAGCAACGACCCACAGCACTATTGATTGATTAATGATTCCCGGCGTGTCAACTGCAGTGGAAATTAGTGCCGTAAGTGTAGTGCATGTTAATAGCAGGAGATTCCCCTGCTGAATGACAAGATCCGGTGACAACTCGTCTTGAGGGGATTTCCCCAATCAGGTATCTCCCACGCGTGACACTGCCCCTGCCGGGATACGATCTAAGCTCGCGATGGTATATGGACATATCTAGCAGTGAAGTGCAAGTGTGTGTGTGCGTAAGAAACAGGTGAAGATAGAGAAGAAAGAGGAAGGAAACACGCGCACGGTCTGTCGCCCATTTTTTAGGATACTGATCCGGCATTCGGCTACTATGGATAGAAGAAACCACATAGAACTTCCGATCAGAGCAGTCGGTCGCTCGAATTTTCCTCCAACCAGCATCCTAAACATCCTGCAGGTACCTGTTCGTTTTGGAAGGACGCTCTTTCATATTTCTTTTGATCTTCGATAAGTACGAATATGACATGAGAACTGAGGGGGGTAAGGAGGTGTATGGCAAGCGAGTGAGTGGGGGATCATTAATGAGAGGTAGAAACAGGAAGTCGAAGGGAAGGTGGGAGTGATCGATGACAAAAGTTTGAGGAACGAGGTGACGGCTAACAGTTGTAAGAATAGTAAATAGAAAGAAAACGAAGGCAAGCCAAAAAAGGGAAGGAGGAAGACAGAGAAGGCGAAGCAGAAGAGGACGGTGACGGCGTAGGCAGGAAAGAAGGCAATGAGAACCAAAGCAATAACGCTCCTGTCGTCAAAGGCAAAGTCGATGGTTGGAAGGGAAGGATTAGCAGATGGACAGATGGAAGAGATGTTCGAATTTGAAGTCGTGGATTTGGGAGTAGATGGGCGCCAAAGTCTAATCTCGTGAGCGCTATGTCGTTGAGAGAGGGCGACGCGGGTGGACACTTCCACCGCAATGGGCTTTGCCCTGAGCAATGAGGGCAAGCGGGCCACGGCCAATGGTCTTGATTCATTCAAGAGTCAGCGGCAACGTTGTTGCCTATGAAACATTGCTGATAGAGAAATCTTACAGTTCCAGTCTCGACGGTGGCGAATTTTTTTATTCCAGCTGTAATCGAGGATATCAGAAGCCCCGTCTCCTCAGTGAAGAGGCGCTTTTAAACAAACCTATATATCTGCTTCATAGTTACTTCGATATTTCTTTTCTGTGAATAGTTTATCGTATAGCATGCGGTCAAACGATTTCGAAAAGTGAAACAAGTAGAAAGAAGACGTTTGAACCTGCACCGTTCTCCCTCATCCGCCCCTTGCTCGCGCTGCGGGTCGCGTCCTGGAGATGACGGGCAGCGCGCAGAGGGACCACCCGGCGACAGCCTTGCGGCCGTCTGCCCTCCGCTCAAAGCGGGCGCCGAGGCCAGCACAACCCTCGCCCCTGTCACCCTCCTCCCCCGCCCTCACCACGCCCTAGCCATGCCTTCGACCTCGCCTCCGCCCCCACCCCTCGCCCCTGCCCTCGCACCCGCCCTCACCCCCGCCCTCGCCACGCCCGCACAACGCCCTCGAGCTCGCCCCTTCCCTCACCCCGCCCTCTCCCCCGTCACCCCACTCCCCCGCCCTCACCACGCCCCCGCACTCGCCCCTGCCCCCACCCTGCCCTCGCACCCGCCCTCGCCATCACCCCCCGCCCTCGCCTCTCACCCCCACTCTCGCTCCCGCTATCGCCCCCACCCTCTCCCTCTTACTCCGTCCCCGACCCCGTCCCCCTCTGCCACGACCCTCACCCTTTTCCCCCCGCCTCTGCCCTCACCCCACTCTCGCCGTCGACCTCACTCCCATTCTCGCCACCGACCTCGCCGCTCTCGCCCCGTCCCCAAGCCCGCTCTCTCCCCCGCTCTGTTCCCCACCATCATCCACCTCGTCTCTGTCCCCGTCCCAGTCCCACACCCGATCACACCCCCGCCTTCGTCTAAAACCTCTCCCCCGCTCTCGCCTTCGCCCTACTCGCCCCTGTACCCGTTCTCATTCCGGCCCTCGCTCTGGCCGCAGTCCTCGCCCCTACTCTCGCTTCCGCCCTCGCCTCCCCACCCTCGTCCCAGCCACCAGTCTCGTCCTGCCTGCCAACTTCGCCCTCACCCCCGTCCTTGTCCCCGCCCCTGCCGTCGCCGCCGCCCTGTTCCCCTCTCCCCTCCATCCATCCATCGCTGCGGGCGCTGCGCACAGTGCGCGGAGTTGTGCTTGTATGTATGCATGTATATGCAGGTACACATCTTTGGATAAGGGTCGAATTCAGACGCTTCCTGGAGGAGAATTCTAGGCTCAACTCCCATCGTTAATACGAGGCAAACGTTACAGAAGGCGAACGGTGGATGGTGGTTTGGCTCTTAGTGATTCCGGGCGCTTCAACTACTAAGGTCATTCGTCTCGTAAACGTAGTGAAAGTATTTTTCTTGGGAGGAGATGGTGATCTTCCCCCGCTGCATGGCTAGATCCGGTGTCGTTTATTGTCGGCTAGCGGGGTTTTCCTCAACCAGGTATCTCCCATCAGCTCCAATTGCTTCAGCAGCACCAAACTCCTGACCAGTATCCCGGCATGTGTGGTAGTGTAGTGTAGTGCGTTGCAGGCAGAGCAGTGACATCAACTGATGCACTGAGGCACTCCTCCCGGTATGAGGAGTAATACCTTAACAAACGGTGCCCGGATAGCAAAAGATTACTGAGAATGAGAATTAATAAATAATTGCAGTGATTAACAGTAAATTCGTGAAACGTCAAAACTATAAATGTATTGAAAATATGCGGGTTTTCTTGGAATTTTTACACGAAAGATAGGTCATAAGACTTTATGGTATAGAGTACGATAATTTATCTGAATACGTGGTATAATAGGCATGATCGATCTTCATTGAACGCGTTCGTACCGCCAAATCATTCCGGCAGGTGAAGCGCCACCTACCGGACTATAACACCCACTACACTTACACAACTAATGACTACAGGATTTGAAACATACGGGGACAGTAAATACTCCCTCCCTCATTTGGACGCGTTCACATGACTCTAACCTTCAGAAGATTAGGGGTCTCGTTACAAGTCTTTTATATTTTCGTATTTATATACAAACTCGCAAATCATTTGACTCGAACACAAAAGATTTTACGTTTTCTATATTTTTCTCATTTTGCTTCATTCCACATCGTTACAATGTTTATATGCACTTCAGATCAGCACAATTGTTGTTAGAAGCTCAACATTTAATACATGACCGCAATTTTGTTGCTTCAAAATAAGAAAATGTATATTTTTATTATAAATATGAGGTCAGTATTATCATTTGGATGATCCATTTACAAATCTTCTAGTTAAACGTTTTCGGTACTTTTTAACATGTCGATTTTTGTCCATTCGTAAATGCAATTCCGCACACTGTGTGCATCATCGCTTGCACTGGCCGAGAGACGGTGCCTTCCGCACGCACCAACGGGAAGGCTTTTTCTGCGGAGCAAATAAATTTCCGTGTTTTGGGCATCCTCTGCCCGCAACTGACGCTTTTTTACCGTGTGGCTTCTTTGCGGGGAGACTATCAAGGGTATCTGTAAATATAGCTTCACTATGCGCACGTATTGTTGAACTCTCCTTTTGCTTGTAGTGGTAGAAGTAGAGGTAAGGGCGAGTTACTATTTTGTTAGCAACACAGAAAAACCAAATCTGCAGTTCGTTTACCGTTTCAAATAAGTTTTCTGTAATTCGGGAACGAAAATGTCTAGTTTTTTTTTAATTTTTCTAATCTCGAGCTTTTTAAATTTTATTTCATTTATATAGCTTTAACGTTTACTCATCCTTCAACTATTTATAATTAAAATGATGGGAAGGGATTCGGGAACTTTAGAAAACGTGCGCAGATGTTCTTCTCCCCCGTATGTCACATACAGTTTTTACTGTTTTTTTTTTGTTTTTTGTTTTTTTTTACTAAATCTAAATTTGTTCTACCGCTGGATTACTTGGATCCATTCCTAATTAGCCGCTTTTAAATCGTGCGATGAATATGATAATGGAACGATGTGAGGATAACGGACGATGAAAACAAAGTTGATGTAATCACTTTCAACTTTTTATCTAAACAAGTTTATATTGAATACATATTTATAAAATGAATTAACTTTAAAATTCATCCTCATTTCTGTCGAGAGTTTCATTTCCATGCCGTCCTATCTGTATGCACTTACGTGGAAGAAGAATGTCTTTCGTCGTGTGCAAAAATGGCCATGTTAAGGAGACAATCTTCTGCAAGTAACTTATAAAAGCTGGATACGAAATTTACATGTCTTTTTTAGCATCCGGTTTTACACATGCGCGTAGGTGGTCTGACTTTTTCGCATATCATAGATACTTCTCTTTTTCAGCCGAATTCACTCCACGCAGTGCGCGATGAAATCTGTACGCTTATTTGGACACTTAAATTGAACATCTAAACAAGCTTGAAAACTATTACCAATCGTTTTAAGAACTTTAAAATTCATTTTCACTTCAGTACGGAGTTTTGCAAGGATTTATCCATATTCTTTCCTTTTTTATTTAGGCACAGAAGAGGTACTTTTTACCCAGATCAGAAGCTTACATGTTTAGGACTAAATTTATTGAAACTCAAGAGTGCAGAAAACCTGAAGAATGAGGTGGACAGTTTCATCCATATATTTAAACTAGTTATACATTTATAAAATGACTAATAATGTAAGAAAATTCAGTTCAGAATTAAGTTTACCAAATAGCAAAACCCTGAGATGATTGTTTTATCTTTGCACATGTATCTGCGTGAGGTCACTGTTTTCGGAATTCAGGAAAGTCAGTTTTAGGATTTCTATCACTTCACCTCAAACATGAAAAAATCTGTACGCTGATCCGGTCACTTTAATTGACCACCTAATAGAGTTTCATTTTTTAACTTTACGCAATATTTTAATAATTGAAAAGTGCCCTACCACTTCCACAAAAATAGAATTTTGGGTGTTTTTTTTGGTCATGCAAATGTGCTCTGAGCATAATTCGTTGCAGATGACAGACGAATTCTGAATGCTCAGCGGACCACTTCAAACTGTCCAACAGATAAGTTTATGTAGTATGAAGTGCCTTTATGAACAAAAACATTTATTCAGAAAACAGAATTGTTTCGCAAGGATCGAATTACAGGCCATCCCTTTTAGCCATGACGTTTCAGAATCACTGCTGGCAAGGAAAGTTGCTTTTCTCATAGTTTAGAATTCTCTATGCTAAGACTGAATTGACTCCGCGATTGAACTGTAATAAAAGTCGGAAAGTTCAATTGACACCTACACAACCTGCCTGTGTAAACACTTTTGAAAATATTAATTGGAATAGCTATTACATTTACTGCCAATTCATTAAGGTGTTACTCATGAATCAATTTTGTACATGCTTGAAATGAAAAGCTTTTTTCCGATAAGAAGAGAACATTTCGTGTCGTGGAGTTCATCCATTGCTTTTAACAGAAAATAAATACCGTATGGCGGTCAAGTGAAAATGGTCACTTCTCTAAGTTGTTTTAGAAAACATGTTTATGAAATATTTTATTACAATACAAATGTACCTCCGTTTCAGTATTTGGTTTCCTAACTATCGAAATTGAAGCCTATTCGTAGATAATATTTTGAAATTCAAAATGGTAAACGATAGATAAGACCACATTGAGGAATTTATGACGATACGCGACCAAAAAAAATTGGTCTATCAAATAATTGGATATGTGCTGCAGTTCAAGATAACTTCCCCTTTCGAAGAAGTAGATACGAGAATATAAAATTATTAAATTGAAATAAATTAAAATCAGTCACAATTAACACGAATAGGTAATTTTGACACTGATGTCTCCACAGACTTCTCTGGTACCTTCGTAGATATACCAAGCAATCGTCGTCGACTTCGAAGTTCCCGCCTTCTCTATTTTCATAGATGCAGCAATCAATTCCTTGGTGAAAGGAGCGTAGCGAAATTTACGTGGTCAGACGGAAGAGCAGGCCTAATGGCCTGAGTCTCGCCACGTAAAATAAGGCATTAATTCAATTCAATTCAATTCAATTCCTCGCCCATGCGATTCCAGCCAATACTCCTTGCCTTTGGCGCCTTCTGCTCTCATCGTCCACCCCTGACGTTGCCGTAATCTCCATTGCCTTCACGAATTCCAGATTGATCCTTGTGGAATTAATGGAGGGCAAAGCGAGTAAGAGGACGGTTTCCTCACTAATCCTCCTTCATAGCTGATTCTACCTTAATGTCTCATTTGCTCATTAACTCACTTCACATTCCAAATATTCCTGGTACAGACGTGATGATCCATAGATGATGTTCAACTTAATTTTTCTCTTCCGGTCTTGCCCTCTAGCCCAAATTGACTCAACCCACGAACCTTTTCCTGACAGTTCCGACGTCATCACTGCCATTGCATAGTCCACGTCGTCTGCCAGCTGGTCGTCGTCCCTGTCTCCACTCTCAAGCCCGCCTCCCCCGTAGCCAGCGGCGGTGGTGGCGGGCAATGGCGGGAGGGTCGCCAGCAACGGGCAAACAGAGGTCGGCAGGTGACCGGGAGGGGGGCGGAGACTCCGGCACCACAGAAGGGCCGACTACGGAGAGGGTGGGAGTTAGAGGGGGACTATTGATTCCGGGAGCGTCAACTACCCAGGGCATTATTCCCGTAAGTTGAGTACATCCCATTGTCGCGATATGGCTTTCCGGCCCTCGCGACACGCTGCCGTCGGCAAGTGACCAGTTGTCATTTGCCGACGCCAGCGTTCCGAGGCTATAAAATGGCGAGGACTTCGCACCTCGCCCCTCTTATTACGAGTCAACCTGCCGGAGCCAGCCGGAGCCACGCCACCCGCTCCCAGGATGTAGGGCCCACTACGCGGGTAAGTGAAATAAACTTCTTTAAAGGAATACTCTCTTTTCTTCCTGCACGAGTTGGTGGGGTCCTCCCTCTCCCCCTCAACCCGCGACACCATATTCTCTGGAAGGTGAGATCTGGCTCCATTCTAGACGTCGGCTTGTGATTCCCGCCTCAAGGTATCTCCGCCAGCGGGGAACGATCTCATCCGGAACAAGCGCTTAGCTTCCGATTCGTCTTCGGACATGTGTGGCAATTTGGGGCATGAAAGTGTAAGTGCGTGTGTGTAAGAGGAGAGGAGGATAGAAGGATGCGGAAGGAATGAACACGCTCAGTCTTGAAGTATTGAAAGGTTCTGGTACCCGCGCAGTGGCAGACAGGTGAGAGAGCGAGGCGAGCAAGTTTAACGGACGGGAGGGCGAGTTGTGCGGAGGCGGAGGCGGGAGGGCGAGTTGTGCGGAAGCGGGACGAAAGAGCTGAGAAGAGCGAGTGAGCGGGGGCGGACGAGCGAGTGAGCGGAGCGGAGGAGCGAGTGAGCGGGGACAGACGAGCGAGTGAGCGGGGGCGGAGGAGCGAGTGAGCGGGGGCGGACAAGCGAGTGAGCGGGGGCGGGCGAGCGATTGAGAGGGGGCGGACGAGCGAGTGAGCGGGGGTGGACGAGCGAGTGAGCGGGGACGGACGAGCGAGTGAGCGGGGGCGGATAAGCGAGTAAGGGGATGGAGAAGCGAGTGAGAGCGGGCGGAGGAGCGAGTGAGAGGGGGCGGACGAGCGAGTGAGCGGGGGCGGAGGAGCGAGTGAGCGGGGGCGGAGGAGCGAGGGCGGAGGCGGGCGTCAGCGGACGAGCCGACGGGGCGGGCCGACTCGCCGGCTGGCGGGGTGACGGGCGGGCGGCGGGCGGGCGGGCGGCGCGTGCCACGCGGCGCTGGCTCGATCGATGGTGGCGCGAGAGGTCGCCGTATATCGACCTCGCATCGCCGCGGCCCAGCCCCCGCCCCGGGCCCCGCAGGCGCCGCCCGGCCCGTCCGCCGCTGCAGCGTGACGCCCGCGTAAGCCCGGCGGGCACGCGCTCCCTGGGCCTCCGGGCGGCCGCAACTTCAATTATCTCGCAAATTCCCCGGACACCCACATTCAACTCGGGAAAACGTGAGTTCGCTCCCGTTATCCAAACACATTTTTCATCCCCATCTTCATAAACGGAGAGATATACGTCTTAGGATGGTACCGGTCATAAAGCTCTCAGATCGCCTGCAGAGATCGTTCAGGGCTCGTTTGTAAGTTTGGAAAGCGGATCTTTCTTTAAATTTATCTAACCCTCTTCTCCAACTTAAGATACGCCTAGATAACAGATAGTTAACCATCAAACAATATTGTTATTGCAATTGATAAGATATCTTTCAAATTTATAAAGCAATTTTCTTTTATGCTCTACCTGGGTAGAAATCGTTGGAGATAAAAAGTCATGTAATTCATAGGAGGCGTAATTTTCTCTTTCATATTCAAGAATTTGAACTTCTGTGTGTTCTCTATAACCTATCAGGAATAACACATGGGTTATCCAGGCAGATTCGTACAACAAATTACTCATTTACCCTCAGATGATGGTGTCTAGCATGATTGATACTGCAAGTACTGTGCTAATTTCCCTTGACTTTATTACCTCCTTGATCTAATTGACCAACCCTTTGCTAAAATATTTTGAGTATTCCGTAAGGTAAGCCTTGTTATCTCTAAGAATTAGTCCTCCTTTTATCCTAGAATCTCATAGCAATGGCTCTCTGATACTATCTCTTTCTATTTCCTTTACTCATTATGTATCTCTTCCTTTTACGGGGATTATGTATAGAGTGCAGTTTTCACGTTGCTTGAACTTGTAAAGCTGTTTAAAGATGCTCTTATTCTCTCACCGGGAAGAAATTGTTACGTAGTAAAATGTACAAGAGAAGCGGGAAAATTCTTCTTCCTCTATCCCCGTAAGCAATAACTTTTCATGTGCTGTGGAGATTCTCGTACAAGTGTCATTAGTTATTCTTTTTCCTCTCTCAACAGCCATTTCTCTTCCGGAATGTGGGCGACCACAAAAGAATATCCTTTCACATTTTCCGTCCGAAATGCTTTTATTTTCATTTTCCACCGTGTTTTATTTTATGACTCAGAAGTATTATGTTAAACGTACGTTCCTATTTTAGACGTCTAACTGTTATGGCATTGGTGTGTCTTTTTATTCTTTTATATACACGTTTTCTATATTACTTTCGAAATTGCTTCAATTTTTTCTGTCATATAATCATACAATTTTTTTTTCATATAACAGCCATCAAAGTAGAGAGAATTTGTATTTGTTACATTAACATGTCTGCATGACATGTTATGTAGTAGTTTACGATTGCTTACTATGCGATAACCGTATGATAAAAACAATCACGACTTTTAGGGGATTTCCACAAACAATCCTAAACCGGTGCTGTTGTCTCCTCCGCTGGCTATATTTAGGTTGCCTACATTGTTTTAAAACGATGTGATAAATGATAGCTATGTGTGAATTGTGAATTATATTTATGAAGAAGGGAATGTTGGGTTACACTTATTATTTAACGTCGTTAGCCAATACACAGCAAGAGCGTAGGCTTCTGCGACCGGAGCCAGTATTTACTAGGCTGTCCGGGTGACGCCGCGTCCATGGCGAAGGGCATTACGCCCTGAGGAAGGTCGCAGAATGGCGACCGAAACGTCGACACCTTTGCAATGGACGCGGCGTCACCCGGACAACCAATTAAATACAATACACAGCATTAGTTAAAGTTCGTAAACTGAGGCGTCAGTCGAGGTTAATGAAAAAACCGAGTCCGTCATTTTTGATAAGTCGTGAGTCGATCAATACTTTTCGTAACACTACCTTCTTGTAAGAAGAAATATTATTAAGAAATTCCCTCTCCGTACTAGGTGCAATCATTTGTCGTATTTAATAAAAAACTCATTTGTTTTGTTTGACATTATACGATGGTGGACTATAAAATCTTCAATGGTCATTAAGAGCGGATTATTGTTGCTCTGTGCAAAGTCGATATACAAGAACAGTATTATGAAAAATGTTTATTCGTTCTTTTAACCTTTATACTTTCTACGAAGAGGTAAACATTTTTTGCTGATAGAGAAATTATTTCAAAAAATGTTGGCAAAATGGACAAGAGACAGAAACACACAACCATTATTTTCGTTCAGAAATTTATTTTCGAAAACTAGGATGGATGTGCATGTCTGGATGGATGAGACACACACAATTCCGTCATGTTATACTTTTTTGAGCTCAAACTCGACAAATTCCAAAATATAGTTAAGATATTTTAACTTTCGAGGCTGCGTAACATGAAGCTCTATTGTCATTTTCAATAATTTCTGAAGAATTACTGTAAATTATTTCAATGATTTATTTCAAAGCAGAGCGTAAATGACAATAGTAAAGTTCCTATTTTCATTAAAAATTGCTTATGTTCAAATATATGATTATTTATAAATTTTGCCGGATTGTATTTCGTCTTTTATACTAAAGACAGAAAACTGTTTAGGGTAATTGTTTTTGTCAAACCAAATACAGTCTGAGAAAGTTGAGAAATCTATAGAAGAAAAGTAAATAATAATTTTAGTATAATTATTCATATTTGACGTATTTCCAAGATACACAATTTTGGAAATACTCATTCGCCAGCAAAGCCAAATATTTCGTTCTCAATTCGCAATACACCGGAATTCAGATATTTAAATGATGTCATGTTCATTAAACAGGTATTTCTTAAATATTAACAACAAGAGGAGAAACAGTTTTGTTATGGTACACATTCTCACTACTTGCACGTATGCAAATCGATACTACAGAATGACACCCCTTTCAGAAATGGCTCTCTTCCTGGATTCTGTGTTTGTGCGATCGCAGGAGTTAGGGGTTGCCGCAGCCCCCATATTTCGAGATAATCCCCAAAACACGAGGTTACACGAACACCTCGTAATTAACTTTTGGGCGGTAACAAAGTAATTTGTAATTTCGTCCATACAACCGGGATCATCAAACATTCATTCAAATCCTCACTACCCGTCGAATCCCTGCTGAAAGGGCGCTGCCCACACAGGCGGTTTAAGGGCTAACATCCACTCGTGATGGACGGAAAGCACAAAGCGAAAAAAAACAGAAATGGGCAGAGACCCTCGGGAATTGATAAAAAATAACAGCAAGAGAGAAAGTGAGAGAGGGAGAAAGAAAACAGGAAAGACACGTTCAAAAGAAAAAGGAGATGAGCGGGAGAGAACAAAAAGAAGATTATAAGGAGGGAAAACCAACATCAGAAGCCAAAACATTAAAATATGATAGGTAGAAGGAAATGAATATATATAGAACGAAATTTGGAAAGAAAGTGAGGAATATGAGAGAAAAAGAGAGTGACGGACACTCAACAAAAAAGAGAGAGAGAGAGAGGAGGAAAAGTAGTCACAGATAGAAAGCGAGGCGCACAGAGCGACATAGAATGATACAAATGAGAGAAAGACAGGAATGAAAAGAAGAGAATACGAGATGCACAGAAGGGAGAGAGGGCCAGCGGAGGAGAGAATATAACGACAGTAGAAAACAGTGTGAGAAATCTGAGAGAAAGGTATAGTTGGTGAAACTGAGAGGAAGAGAAAGCGAGGGAGACTGGGAGAAAGGAAGAGAGAGAGAGGGGGGGAGTTGAAAGGCAGTCACTGATAGAGAGGGAGAAGATAAGAAATTGACGGGGGGCACAAAGCGGAGGGACGATCAAAGAGGAGAGAGAGAGAGAGAGTGAGAGTGAGAGAGAGAGGGGGAGAGTTGAAAGGCAGTTACAGATAGAGAGGGAGTCTGAAGGGAGAAGATAAGAAATTGACGGGGGGCACAAAGCGGGGGGACGATCAAAGAGTGAGAGAGAGTGAGAGTGAGAGAGATAGTGAGAGAGTGAGAGAGAGGGGGGGAGTTGAAAGGCAGTCGCAGATAGAGAGGGAGTCTGACAGAGAAGATAAGGAATTGACGGGAGGCACAAAGCGAGGGGACGATCAAAGAAAGAGAGAGTGAGAGAGTGAGAGTGAGAGAGTGAGAGTGAGAGAGTGAGAGTGAGAGAGTGAGAGTGAGAGTGAGAGAGTAAGAGAAAAGGCACGTGGGAGGGGCGGGCGGCGAAGGGTCGGCGACGCACACGGCGTGACAAGCACCCGGAAGGTCCAGGGCGCTCTCTCCGGCGAAGGGCCACTGCTTTATCGCGAGCGCCCTTCCGCCCTCGACCCTTCTCGAGGCGACGCGAGGCGACGCGGCGCGCCTGGCGGCGGTGTTGTGAGCTAGGCGACGCGGTCGTTGCGCTTATCGCCAACGCCCATCGCCAACGCCCTTCGCCCAACGCCTCGCCTCGCATCGCAAGCGGCGTGCAGGAGCAGGTGCCGTCACCCGGTTTACGCGCCGACGCTCCGTGGGCTTCAAAGGGCTACTTCTTCTGCTGCTAAGCTCGTAGCAGGTTGTAAGCGACCAAGAAAGATCAGATACTTGACTGTTTCTTCGCCGTCTTCGTCTCGTCGTATTCTGCGTCAGTTTTTATAACTACAGGTTTGGTGATTGTGGTTGTTACAACGCTTATCGTCCCAACTTAAATTCTCATATTTCTATTTTTCATCGCGCCGTTGATGTGTTTTTCGTAACTCGATGGTATCGTTTGTTTGGCGCCAGGAGAACGGTGGGTGATATTGGTCATCTGATAACACTCAAATGCGCTAATTTCCAGTTATTTGTGTATTTGAGAAGAAAATTCTCACTCCCTTAAAAATTTCTATAATTCTAATTTTATATTTTCCTATTCAACTTTAACATCTTTATAAACCTAATGTATTGCAGTTTTGGGCAGATAGTTATATCAAATGATGTTTGCCTCATTATTTATGACACGTAACAGGACCGGTAGCTCCAGGTATTATATCTACGTCATATTGCCAACGTATCTGGAAGGTATAGAGAATGATCGCGGGTGGATGATAAAAAGCTTGCAGCCGAATAGGAATGTAAAAACCACCCGTACATATTTTACTTACTCTATTGCGAAATACGTTTGAAATCAAGAAAAATTAAGATTTACCAATTTTTAGATCTTTATCCTTTTCCCTGCCTACCCTTTTATAAAAAGCATGAGTTTTTACAGATAATTTATTTACATAAGTATTGTATATTGGCGATGATTTTTTCTTGCAATTTAAAAAAGACAGAGATCGCACAGATTGGGTGTAATACCACAGGAAAAAATGAAAGGAAACCTTCAATCCGTCATTGAGAAAATAATTTTCGCAAATTTCATAATTTGACACAAAATTACGTGCAAATTTCCCATATTTTTCAAAATTATATATAAGCTTATATAAAGGGCTTTGTCGAACAATTTCATTAATTAAAAATATCTATTTTTAATATTGTATAAATATTGTAGGAAGACGGAAAACACTAACGTTTGTAGTTTCCGAAAATTTAGAGTTTCAAAGAAAATGAGACCCGCGTCATTGTTTTAAACGTCCTATGCGGTATCCATGATTAAAATGAAATCAAACAAATTAGAGCAATTTTCGGCAATAAATGAAAATTTTATTGAAGCGTTGACCCTCAATAAATCAAAATATCCGTTTCAAACTCAGAGAGCCACAGGTTCATTTAAATCGTTCGACAAATATCAATTGAGAAAATCGAAATGGTTTAGGCGCTTGCTTTGTCCACGGACAGACAGATATTTTCAGTAAATAAAATTTTCGATATAAAGATAATTTCGATTCCGAGAACACAATTTGTAAGAGGAGATAATTTACTACATATAGGAAAACAATTTATCCACTTTTTTGCCTCTAGGGCTAGAAAATAAGAGTTTCTCAGCCAAAAATCGCCCTTTTCCAGCACACGATTAGAATACTTTGTCTTCTTACAAAACAAGTTTCGAAAGTAAAACAGCAATAAATTGTTAATCAGCGATATCCAAACATTTCTTTTTAAGCATGACTTTCAATCTTAAAAAAGATACCTTTGACTGCGGATGCTTGAAAACATAATTTTGTTACGCTATAACAATTTAATAGGTTTATGCAGAGACCGTCGCACAAACGGGATACCTTAATATAGCGCTGATATTCATTGGCGCAGAATGTCGCAGCCGCCCTCAGTCTTAACCGCCCGCGTCGGCGGAAGTTGGAAACTATCCGGGAACTTCGTACAACTTCAGGGGACACGTGCACTTCCAGAGAACAGGAGCCTCGCGCATCTACACCACAAAGACATGAGTGCTTGAAGGAAGTTGGAACTGTAGACACTTTGACGCAGGGAGGCTTTATAATATGCTGATGTTTTAGCATTCTATCTTTAATATGTGAAAAATTGTAGCTGAGCATTCGAGTAAAAAGAATATGATATTTTGTTTGGAGTAGGGGTTGTTTAGAATGAGATTTATTTAATTAGTTACTTATCCAGCAGATTTTTAGTATGTCATTGTAATAACATTCTAACTCTTCCTTAAGAAAGAATTGTATTAGGTATGCTGCCAAATCCACCACGAACTGCAAATTCCGACAATAAAAGAACACATTACCAAATTGTCCGAAGACTTTTTCACATCATTCCCCTCATCTCCCAGCACCTCCATTTTCAACCTTGGACGCACAGCAGATCCGAACTTACGAATTAACTCACGCTTCCCTAAAGACAGATTCAGACCACCATAAAATAGCAGAAAATGGGCCTCAAATAATATAACCTTCATCGAATAATCTTATCAACGATCATTCTCTGTACTCTCAATCTACTGCCGTAATAATTTAAATTAATAATAATAATAATAATAACCAAAAACATTTAACGCATCCGTCTAGGGCACCCACAGTTAGGAAATAAACCAAAAGTTTTATATGATTGTATTCACAACCCTGAAAAACATGTATGTTGAACAGGTAGACAATAAATTAAAAATAAAAGGTATGCTGCACTTACAAAGTGAATTGTGAGGTTTCATTTCAAATTTATTCTTGTATTAAGCGAAAGCAAACTGTTGATATGAAATAAGATGTAAATTATTTTTTTTAATATTGGGACATAAAAATGTAGGCATGTTAATACCGCCATTAAATTAATAAGGGTTTAAAATAAAAATTAAAGTGATTCACGAAAAATCGCAATCTTATTTAGAAAACACAACTTTACAAATATATTATCATAATTTCCGTTGGTGCCCATGCAGTAAGCTCTCATATTCATTACAATTAATTTTAAAGATTGACAAATAGATAATTCAATTTATTAGCCGATTCGAGGAAATATTTGTTCACTTTAAACTATTGAATGAATTAATGTTAAAATTGTAATTTAATTCGAATAATACGTTTTACTCAAGCCACGTCAGACTTAAAACAACTCTATCAGACTTTTAAGAATTGTTTTTTTTTTACTTTCACAGAATCCAAGTATTAAACTGTTGAGAGGTGGCAGTGAAACGAAGAAAAAATAAAACTTCTTAGTCAACGCAAGGGATCTTTCTTTCAGTTGCTCAATATTATGCAGAAGTAACCATACAAAGAGGCATCATTCAACTTGCATCTAATTCACTCTGTATCCACAGCTTCTACTACAACTGTGAGTAAAGAACCTCAACACTTTCCGAACACTCACACACAAACACCCAGCAATCTGGAGGTTACTTTCTGCCTGCATGAGAGGTTAATTCAAACACACTCAGTGAAAGTACAGACAATCGAAAATATATGTCGAAGAAAAATACTCAAAACTCTTTGGCCAAAATCAAGCTATCAGATTTACAGCGAACTCCAAATAAAATAATATATAAAAGCACGTGTGTGGATGTTCAAGATATTTTCCTCAGTGTATTCATTACCTCTATTTATTTAATACAGTTCCTTAAGTTCCACACCTTATATCGGTATTTATATAACTGATTCTCATACTTCTTTTCCATTTAATTGAACATTTTTTTAAATCCCTTTTTGACTTTTAACAGATCCTCCATCATATTTTGCAAGCAAAACATCAAGTAATCCTGTAAAATTTCGATAATTCTTATACTGAAACTGGAAAATTCTCGATAACTCACATTTTATACATCTTCTCCGTCCCAATCGTTGCTGTTTTTTCAAAACAGCAATTTATAACTCGATAAATTTAAGTACTCTCTAAATCAATTTGCTTTATCACCTAGACACTTAAAACAGAAAGTCCATCCTCGATATTTCTCTTTTAGTCACTTAAGTACCCTTGATCTCATACTTTACAATATCCGGGTTTGTTGAGGAAATATACAAAAACAAAACTGAACTACATTGTGTTTACAAACACCCTTATATCAGACCAATTTTCAATACTTTTTTTAAGTGGAAATGGTTTGTTATAAGCTAGACGTCTAGCAATTTATTTCCCTTCTAGAGTTTTTTTAGAACATTCAAAGTCACTTGTGAATGAACATTGTATCTATCTATCTATCTATCTATCTATCTATCTATCTATCTATCTATCTATCTATCTATATATATATATATATATGTGTGTGTGTGTGTGTGTGTGTGTGTGTGTGTAACGTTCATTCACAAGTTAATTAATCGGTAAGAAGAGTTCGTCGACCCCATCCATTTGTCTGTCTCTCGGTTAGACCCTTGTCACCAATCGAGGTATCATTCCATGCGCCTCAGTCTCCTAGTGAGAACTAATCATTGTTTTCTACAGATACATCCAGAAGATTCTAAGAAATTTCTCTTCAAATCTCGTTTTTGTTTTTTTAGCAAATAAAGCATATTTTGGATATCTTATGGCACGTTCATAGGTGATCAATAGATCAATCAATTCCTATCGGAAAGACAAATTGATTGAAACACTTCGTAGCACGTTTCCCCAGAAATATTCTAGAAGAATTCTAGATCAAACACTTGATGTTGGTAATTACAATGCGCCTACGAGTACATTGGTGAAACGCTGTGAATTACTCTCTTTACAACGTTTTCAAGAAGTGTTACGACTTATTTCAACTGACTGACGATAAGTAAATCAAATTTTGTAATGAAACAAAAATGTAATTGGAATTTTAATGTATATTTTTTATCTAACTTTCTATGCTAAATATCGATGAGCCGGGTAACTTTAATATGTTTAAAATTTATTTTAATTTTGTTATGGCAAAGCACAAATAAAACTCTTTAACATTAAAATACCCACCATATACTCTATAATCTAGTTCCAATTATTGCGGCTTACGGAGCTAAAGAATGGAAAATACTAGAACAAATTAAAAATCGGTTACTCTATATTAATATATGGATTTGGAAACGAAAAACAATCTTATATTATTAGGCAAGGAATAGAGGGAAAATTGGAAGAAGGATATATAAACGTCAGTGGTTTACCCGATCGAAACAAAATGTTTGACATTGCAGAAGCACACATATTGAATGGAAGCAGGTAGTGTTAAGAAGATTATTGACTCAGTTGCTATTTAGGAAAACAAAAAGAGTAACCTTTAGGATAACATGGGAAGCCATCGCCAGATGATCAATATATCTGATGAATATCTAAAACATTACCTTCAAATAAACAAGTAGAGCGCATTCGAAGCAAAGATGAGAGAACCAGTTATGAAGTTGTCATGAACTCAAAGGTGCATTCTACATAACTGAAAGGCCTTTAAAAAGAAGGTCCTATGCCTCCTCAGATAGACACGGAGTTACCAGACGAAGTATGTTACATAACCGGATTATAACTACAGTGACCCTAACAATATAACAAACGTCACTGAATTGCCTCGGCATTTGTTGAAAGAATTCAATATTACAAAAAACAGAAACTGGATGACTAAAATATGTTTTTCACAGTCAGATTTTTTAAACTAGTAATATAAAACGTTCATAAAATAGGTGCAATGTAACGGGCAAATTTTTTGTTCGAGCCTCTGCAGGCAATACTGTGAACTAACAGTATTATTGCGGCTTCCATTTTTTACGTTACGATTATAATACAAAGGATCGTTAACAACGTACAAGTGAGAATATTTCTGATACTCACCAGGGCAACCCAAATGGTAATATCTCAATTTTCGTGTGTTTACCGACTTTGGTGTCTCAGAGCATCATTCTTTGTCACTGTACTCACCAGGAACTGCGCTTCCTTCAACCACTCGCAGCCCACCACTGTCGTTATTTTGATGCTCGTTTAGTCTATTCTCTTTGGAAGAAACTGCCTCAAACCTAACCTACGTCCGGACGCAAATACGGCACCGTTTGATCTTCACGGTTCTCTCGCCAATTGGGTTGTTCTCGTAGGCGTTGGCAAATCCTGTTCGGTCATTACGTACCGTAGCGTATTTGATGAAGAGTATTATTCTGCTTCAGAATTTAAAAACTCAAATTTTCTATGTGAAATACAGATTTGACAATAATTTACGTTTAATGAAAATAATTATGAAACAATTTTACAGAAAATACTACCTTATGCAACAAGCGTGAGGGCAACCCAAATGATAATATCTCAATTTTCGTCTGTGTTTACCGACTTTGGTGTCTCAGAGCATCATTCTCTGTCACTGTACTGCCTCTGACCAGGACGTCCTAGGGTTTGAGTCTCGATGGCGGCAAGGGTTTTTGAGGAGGTTGAGCTCACTCGTTGTTTGAAGGAGAAATCAAGCGTCCGAATGCTTTAATCGATAGTTTTCCATAGTTTTTTCTCTAATCAACACCAGTCAAACACCGTAGCAGTACCTTAACACAAGGGACAAGGACCGCGCGCGATCTTTCCTTCCTCTTCCTTGTCCTTACGCACGTACCTCTACAGTAGCTCTCATGCCGGGAGACCGGCCAGGGCAGCGCCCACCCTATCGTTGTGAGATACCTGGTTGGGAACAAGCCCGAAAGCTGACAAGTAGGTCCGGTAGCGGAAGATTATGCGAGCTCCAACGATAACCACATGCACTATATTTCGAAGAATAATGACCTTAGCAGTGACCTTAGGAGTGAGGAATAATTGAATTTATGCCTCATTCTACGTGGCGAGACTCAGGCCATGAGGCCTGCTCTTCCGTCTGACCACGCAAATTTCGCTACGCTCCTTTCACCAACTAGCAGAGAAAGGATAGCCCAGCCAACAGAGAAAGGAGGTATTTCTTGGGCGAGAAACAAGGTCATTGAATTTAGCCCACAGGCGTCATTTAGGCTTGAGGATCTTTTACATGCAAGTAAATCTACTAACATGGGACAGCCGGCTTTACTTTCCCTTCGAAGGGAAGCGTACGAAGGATTTTTTTTGCCCTTAAAAATACACGGCTTCGATCCGCTATCCGTAACCTATCCGTAAAACAGTCCGATACGCTAACCATTACACCATCGCCGCCGCCGCCCCCGATCATTCTTATAATGACCTTAGCAGTGAGCGCTACATTTAGCGTTGATCTATCTCGCCTTTATCAAATGGAAACGCGATAAAGACATCCTTTAAGAACTTTCGCGAGGCGCATGTGCCGCTCAGTTCCGCCGCGTCGCGCCGCGCCGCGTCAGCACGGAGCGTGGGAGGTGCGCCCAGCGCCGGGCCGCGGCTGCACGTTGCTACAACACGGCGTACGAGACGCCCACGCGGCCGTCGGCTCCTGATCAATACTCGGATCAAAGCGGCGAACGGGTTCACTTCTATTGTGGGCCGCGCGCGCGGACCAAACACTGCGCCGCCCCCCGCCCCCGCCCCAGCGCCCGCCCGCTGACTTTCCTGGACGTGCCATCGGGCACGCTTCGCGGTCGAACCGACGCACTGTGGGATACGTGGACGGACACGCTGGACAAAAATCACTACATCAGCTCAAAATCAATCATAATTGATAATAATAATCTCAACAGTAATTATTATTATTATTATTATTATTATTATTATTATTATTATTATTATTATTATTATTATTATTGGCGTATAGGCCATTACTGACCACGCTACACTATTAACGTGTGTAATTCTTCCAGGATCAGCTTTTCAGCTGTATCCTTGGATTACAACAAGGTTGTTACGCCTTGAAGTGAATTATGAGATGAAAGGATGATGATGATAGGTGAAGGGACAATCACAAATACGACCATGTCTACGCAGGACTCGAACCTGCAGCCTCCTCGGCACAGACGACGGCTGCCGCAACCGTCTGCGCCACGGGACCGACATTATTATTATTATTATTATTATTATTATTATTATTATTATTATTATTATTATTATTTCTTATAATTATTCTTATATTTATCTTAATTAATTCTTATAATTATATTGATTATGATTTCTCAGCAGCTTGTGCTGGGTCCAATTTGCCCATTCCTACCACGTTAAGGAAAGAGCTCGGTCAATATGGAGAGAGATTTCGCTCTGACCCCCAAGGCCGACATGTGATCCTCATTTGTTCAAGAACTTGCGGACTATATAACATGTTGGCAGGATCAATGCTTTCTTTCCATAATTTAGATTTCGTTGAGGTAATACCATTTTTTAAAGATTTTTCCTGAAATTGTTTGTTACTACACCTCCAGCCGAAATAGCAAGTGGATATATTGTTACACTCTGTAGTTTTCACATTTGTTTTATTTTCAGAGCAAGATCTTCACAATTAGTAATTTTCTCGGCCTCTTTTTCTTTAGGTTGTGTGTCAACGGTACGGCAATACCATTTATTGTTATTATTATTAATATTATTATTACGTTATCATGATTATTTCATGCTATTGAGCTTTCACTCAGTGGCAGATTAAAGAGCATACAAAGACATACAAAGTCAAGAAGTGATGACACATTGAAGGGAATAAACAACTACTAATTAATAACTAAGAAAACATAAAATAGAAACATTTCATCACACGTAATTCGTAGACTTCTCCTGAAGCAAATCACATTAGAGGAAAAAAAACGTTAGAAATGCAGAAGGTAAATTGTTTCAGATAGTGATTGTCCGCTTGGCAACATCGTATTTATCTACATCTTTTTTAAGATTCCTATATTTAATTTTGTATGTATGATCCCCTCTTCGGAAGTATTGAGAATGTTCTATCTTCTCTAATTCCCATGAAGAGTTACATGATACGGCAATTAGGATATTTCAATTCTTATTCTAGTAAGATCATATAATTCCTTACATTAGATGTCGAAACGTGATTTTTAATCATGACGAATTCTGTAATTTTGCCTACAGTCATCAGATTAATTCTATTTGTCGATTTTCTTTCTAAAAAGTTCTATTATTTTAAATGACTCTTCAAAACAACATGTAATCTTAATTATCATATAATTTTGACCTTCGATTAATTTTTGATGTTCGACCAAAAAGAAAATGTGTTTTTTTTAATTATTCCATAAGAAGTTGGTATAAATAAATATAGTATTCACAGTAATTATATTGCCATGAAAGCAGTTAATTGTATTTACCTTTATTATTGATAACTGAAGTACTTCATTTTTCATACATTGATGAAACATCATTATACCGGAAGTATGTGGATAAACACTTTCGGCCAGTTTTTCGAGATAAATCCCCCACAGTGCACCATCCGGTCAAGTCTCAGTAGAAGAAGATTCACTGCCTGAACCCCCAAGTCCCCAAAGTGCAGCTGTTCCCCAATTCTTTCGGTCGCGGGAGTTTTCCAAGACGGAGTTCTACCTTAAACTTTACCAACTTTCACTAACCATTGTGAGCACACAAGTTTGCAAACCAGGCCGGAATGACCAAACGCGCACTCGGCAGTGACGGGTTGAAAAAGAAGAAGTGGACACCGGTGTTACTACATTCCTTCATATATCACACTTCTTTTCCCAACGAACCTTTCAAAAAATATTTTTATGTGATATAACTCCAGATTCTACTTTTAGTGATTTATTGGACTGTCAACACTCGATCGCCAAGCGAAATCTTTCCGGCTCTGGTAGCTATTTTACTCCTGGTTACATACTTGTTTCTATACGCATATTGTGCCTTTTTGTGACATTTCAGTTATTTCATTTATTTGTTTGTTAAAAATTAAATCGCGTAAAAAATAGTCACATTTACTTAAAACCGGAGGCGTCACCTTGAACTCTTCTGAAATGAGGATCTGATACAAAGATTTGGCGAACAGTTTAATGGTAACAGTGTTTTAAGTATCCACAGTAAAAAGTTGTACATTTGAAACTTAGAGATTAATAACTAATAGTTTCCTTGAATGTTGGACACGGATCTCATTTTCACATTTGTATTTTACCGCCCTTTAAACTTCCTTGAATGGAGAAAAGACATGGAAGTGGTAAGGAAGTGACTCTAAAGTATATGCATAGTTAGCACTTGTAGTAATGTAGTAGTTTTTAATATTGTTTCTCGCAGTCGTACGTGAATAAGTGTAATTATGTTCTGATAATTCAAAAAACACAAGTATTTTATAGAAGTATTCCTTAACGCTCATTACAATCTTAGAATTCCTAGAGGATGTTTCATAACCGTATCACAGCATAATGATCATGTACATTATTATAATTATAATTATTTTTATTAACTTTTCAAAGCAAAATCTAGAAATGTGAAAATGTACTAAAAAATACAACGCTACGATATTCTATTCTCAATCTAGAGTTCAAAATACTTAATAAAATAAAGATGAACTATAAAACTGATGTCTTATACACTTCATTTAACGGATACCTCTAATAATTTTCTAATAAATTAGTACCTCTATAATAACAATAATATTTGAAACTTCATTATCAGAAATTTCATTTTGAAGATACATTGAACTTTTAGTCATGTGTGAGGGGCACAATCTTGATGTTTGTAAACTTCCAATGTAATGAATGAGAAATTTATCGGTCATCTTTCTCCAATTGTCAGTCA
The DNA here is from genome assembly GCA_038098605.1 of Gryllus longicercus. Taxonomy (NCBI): domain Eukaryota; kingdom Metazoa; phylum Arthropoda; class Insecta; order Orthoptera; family Gryllidae; genus Gryllus; species Gryllus longicercus. The sequence continues at coordinate 2,077,054 of JAZDUA010000196.1, forward strand.
ATATACTTAAAGGCCGACCCCTATAGATTATTATGAGCGTTAAAAATTCGTAATAAAACAGTGATTAATAACACAAGCAAAATATTTATTACCCTTTTGCCAATGCACAAATAAGAAAACCGATTTGTTTTGCTGAGACGAGTAAAAAGGTTCTTTTACACAAATTCCGTGGGGGGAGATGACGCGATCATAATTTATAAATTCACGTTCGTAAAAGTATCAACGAAGCGGTTGACACTTCCTCAATCCTGAATTATTATTTACACGTTTCAATTACAATTCATTATGAATAGTCAAGGTTATGTTGAAGTGTATTAAACAGTCCTTCAACAATTTAGTCAGTCCGTAACGTTTAAAATCCCACATTTAGTACAATTCCATTGTCGTTCGTAAACTTTCGGCCCTACATGAAGAGTCTAAACATTTTGATAACCTCCGACGTACTAAATGACAACGTGGCCAGTCATCTTCCTCCGACCGTCTATCAACGCCCTTATGACAGGTTTGCGGTCGCACTGTGCATGTGCCGTTTGCGGTGGGCGGGGGGGGGGAGGGGGAGGGGGAGGGGGGCGCTGGCCTTTGCCCTTCGCCTGCGGGCGGCCGCCGTGGGCGATAAGCGCCCGCAGCGATCGCGCGTGAGGGCGGCGCGGCACGCGACTCGCCCCCGCCCCCGCCCACCCCTCCCACCCCCCGCCGCGCCCGGCGCAGCGGGCGACCCCGCGACCCAGCAGCGCTCGCACATGCAGTAACAGCCGTTAACAACTGTAACCAGAATAAACAGCTACAAATAACGCGTGTACGTGGGCGAATCAGAGTATGTTTCGTGTGAATCAGAATATAAATATGTCGTTGATTTAGCCTGTGTTGAGGAGAATAAAAAAAAGTTGATTTCAAGATTTTCTTGGAGAGGAATTTTTAGCGGCGTGCTGCTCTGATTGAGCATTTTTCGTGGTTTTGTCCGAAAAATACCAGGCGAACTACCCTATCGAATGCGTTATGGACAGCATGTGGTCTTTCCTTATTCATCGTTTTTCCTCTGCTCGTCCCTTAGCCACACGCACTTGCATAAACCACCCGTCTCGGGAGTCCAGGCGAGACCGGCTGGGGCGGTCTGCCGTGGGCGAACAAACCTGAAATTGGAAATCCGGCAAGGAGACTTGTAGGTCGATGCTGAATCTCACGTTTTGGTGGGAAAGAAAAACCGCCACCGCCGGTACGCCGGTACGCTCTACCCTTACAGAACTAATAACCGCGTCACTTGACATACCCAGAAACTATAATGTAGGTTTTGTTGCAAATACTCCTTTCGAGGTTCGTTGAAATCAAAATCGTAGTTTTACTAAAAAGCACATTGATCCGCAGGGAACGCAGCAGCGTAATTACATTCGTTACCAAGCGGTAAGGACGTGTATATAAACTGTTAAATAACTGGTAACTGTTAAGGGACTGGTAAATAAACTGTTACAAATTATGCATATACGCGGGCCAAATAAAATACGTACTTTACATCTCTATATAGTAATAGTAAGACTATTTGAACTCCTGGGTATACGCGGTACGAGTATAGGGAAGGAATCTGGCAAACATTGATTTCCGGATTATGATGGAAATGCACGTTCCTGTTTCCGGATTCCGAGAAAGAGGTTTATTAAAAAAACCTCTCCGTCTCTGATCAGCTGCACCCGACTCTGCCAGCGAATTCCTGCCACCGCAACACAGCACCGCTCTTTCATATAACCCTTCACATCACGCATGGTTGTAAACGCATTCGAGAATACGTATTAGTTATAAATAAAGAATATTAGAGAGTAACTCAGAATATGGTTTCTATTTGCATGCTATATTCGTGTTATCTCGAACAAGATATACTAGTAGCGTGCGCAATGGGATTCTCCTGAACAAAACCTCACAAAATGTATTTTCCAAAAAGTAGCCTACACACTGCTCATTAACAACAAATGAAACCCTCTCGTAAAAATTCTGCATTCAAATAAATACTTTAACAAATATAGTCATCATGAGGTCAGCAATAATATAAGTATGCTATATTTGTATTTGTGTTTAGCCATTAATGTCCCGTTAAGGACAATTGGCCTCGGCGCCGTTAAATCCTGAGGTTCCTACTCGGGCACTCAACCAGACACTTGTGATGTCTTGAATTCGCATAATCTACCTGACTTCACGTAGTTAACCAACTGTGTTAGAACGGCGGTTTAGCGGTCGAGGCCTTGTAGTAGAACCATCTCAGCATTTGCCTGTCGAGGGAGAGCATAAAAACCTCGGGTCTGGATGGCCGGCACGGGGATTGAACGCGGGCTCCCGAATGCGTAGCCAGCGCGCTAAGCCCTAAGCCTCTTCACTCGGAATGGTTAATACGGATTCACAATACAACTTTTGTTTTCGATACAGGAACATACGAAATGTTTGCAGTTCCACAAAGTAAATCGCTAAAACGTTACCTAACAACACGTAAATTACAAAAACGTAATTGAAGTGGCCTTCTCTTTGGAGCTTTGCTCCTCTATAACGCCCGCTGTGACGTAAGCAGTATTTCATCTGTTGCGTATTTACTCAAACCCACAATACCAAGTATCACAGCGTCTGTTCCAAATCGACTTGAATCTATTGAAAAATACTCGATCCAATTCATGAATCTCTTCGTATTAGATACTAATAATCATACTAATTATACTACACCATAATAATTATTACATTATAATAATTATACATTATAATAATCATACTAATTAATCACACTAACGCGACGTCTCTTTCTTTGATCTTCCCGTTCGCTCAGTATTATTTCACGGAAAAACCAAAACAATTTTGCAAAATTGGAGATTCTCCTTGACGTCAGACTCTGCCTCGCATGTTACAGGACTCTCAATTCCTAGATATGGCGTGCCCCACGTCAAACATACGTTATGTCATTACCGTATTCACTACTCGATATTTTCGATATCAGCTTCTTATTGCAATTGTTGTGTAATAAGTAGTCAAATTGTATTACACTATAATAACTTTATTGTAACAATGATATTTGCCAATTATATTTTTTAAAAGGCAAGATTCTACAAAAAACATAAATTTAATTAAATAGTGTTAATCGATCATTTTCAACACACATGAATCGCGAGTTCCATTATGCTCTCCCTGCTTGACCCAATATTCATTACATTAAGAGCTTCACTGTTGAGTTCCCCCAATGCGAGGGAGGTATTGATAAAATTTGACTGCAAACACATGGATTCATTTCTGCAATCAATGTAATGCATGCACTAGTCATTCAATTTGCACTTCAAATGAGTAATTGAACAAACGACCCTTGACCACCTTTCACACTAAACATAGTCAAACAAGCACTTTTTGAATTTTGATTCTGCATGTGAACAAAATCATTAAAACTAAGTTAGAAAATATTATAAATGCAATTTACATAGATAAACTAGTGGAGCTAAAATAACACTAGGAAAAAGGCTATGTTCACGGTTTTATATACGTATACATTACATATTTCAATGGAAGAGAGAATCAAGTACGATATAAAGAAATATAAACAATCTAATTCGCTATTTTTAAAATTCATTTGACTTATCTCTTATCATGCATAAGACATTAAACTTCAAATCCTTCTTCAGCAAAGTGTTCATCAACGTGACATACCTTCCTGAACTCAAATAACCCATCACCTACGATCTTGAAAGCCTTTGGATGTACTGTGAGTACTTATTTTCGCCAAAGAAACAAAGACTTCAACACCATCTCTCTAATGGAAACGAAGAACAACGATGCTTTGGAGGGCAGCCTGCAAATGAACAGAGACGGCAGCCCTTACCAGCCACTCCCCAACTTCCTTATCCTCGCAATTCCCTGGCCGCTCGTTCGTCCAATTCGGAGGTCCGCCACGAACCCGGAACCTCCCGAATTCATTCGGCGCAAACGGCCGCCAACTGTCCCAACTACTCAGCGCTAAATGGCATTCAGAATGGGCAATTTCCGCTTCATAAAAGTTTCATGTTTTGCTGCCGTTTCGCGGCGCGGCAGCCGGCTCTGCGGCGCAAAGGCAGAAGCAACGCGCAGAGGGCGCACGCGCAGAAGCTGCGGCCAAAATTAACCCGAAACCCACGGAGTCAAGTTGAAGGAACTAATTCCAAAGGTGAGGCCACGTACCCAACAAAAAACTGAATTTATGTGATGTATATATGCCAGGAAACGTTTAATGTGTGTGAAGAATGTATGCCAAGGATTAGGACAAAATAAACGATGTCATTTGATTCAATTCATTACGTCTTTTCACGCGTCTCTTAAGCTCTTTTGGTGATTTCATCGTAATTTGGAGTAGTCCTCCGTTAAAATATTTATCGTCGCAGTCAGTCGATACCATTTATCCTTTCTGCCAGGGGCTCGGTGCTGTTAGTAAACGCGGTTCCCAGACGGTCACCCATTCGGGATTCCGTGGTGTCTCGAATTGCTTAACTTCCATGACTTCAGCGTAGTTAAGGAATTGAGCTAACGACTCCGGCTTCGACGTTTCTGTGTAAAAACAAATTTTTGCAGAGAAGAAATAGAATGGCAAAGTATTGTATTCGCTAACACTGACAACTTAAACACTCTTTGGTCTTACCCTGTATTTTAATTTGAGACCTCGTCATTGCGACACTCAAATTTCTTACAATTATCTCATTGCAAAAATATTGTACAAGATAACGCGAATATCTCTAACATACAAAAGACAATTAAATGCTTCTTAAAAAACAAGGAACGTATAAAAAGTTCTGCGTAACTACTGAGATAACAAAAAAGTGGAATAACTAAAGTTTTGGAGTATATTTTGCTTCACAGTGAAGCTTTAATAAGAATAAACAATAAAATACTAGATCTCAGATGATCCACAGTGGAATTGTTGGTTGAAGAGGTAGATATAGGTATAGGAAATTTAAATATTTCAAATCTCATATTTTAAAACAAAAATATTTCACACCTAAACTCTTGGGTGTTTTACATATTTCCATTAATATAAAATGATGTTTTGAATTTTAAAAATAATAACCTAATTTTGAAATTGAAACGTACTCATCATGCTGCTATTACGAATTTACCCAATAAACACACCTGTGTTTTTTTTCGATATCTGAATTAGAAATTCTAGAACTGTGTTGTGGGTACAAAATTAAATGTGATAATAAAATTATCTTAGAATTCGAAACCTCGTTTAGTTTACATAATTCTGGATGTCATAAATTACTGATATTTTTAATAAAAAATTATATATAAGAACTCTCCTTTTCTGGTTCATGCCATATGCATAGACTCGTATACTTTTGTTGAAAAATAGACACAAATTCTCAGATAACTTCAAAATCCGATTTTGAAATCAAATTGTAAAAACACTAATTATCAAAATGGGGTTTAAAGAACACGTCTCCTGCGAGACCGCTGTAGATTTTCACTGATAAGAAGTAAATGTTTCGTTCGTTTTCATTAAACTACGTTTAAACTACGTTTAATGAAACTACGTTTAATGAAACTACGTTCAATGGAACTACTATTTAAACTACGTTTAATGAAACCACTAGCAAGGCACCGCCCTAACCGGAACATGTTCTAATCATCCGATTGGTCTACGGGCATGCACAGTGTAGTGTAGTGCATGTAAGTGTAAGATTGTGTAGAAGTAAGAGGTGAGGATAAGACAAGGAAGTGAAACAAACGATCGCGCGCGGTCCGTGGCCCGTTTTTTAGGGTACCGCTCCGGCATTCGCCTATTGTTGATCAGAGAAAACTACCGATCATTGCAGCCGGCCTCTAGAATTAACCTCCAGACTGAATTCGACCTAGGTGGCAAGCTAATATCTAATATCCTGCTATCTTCAGGAAACGAACCGGAACTTCAGGAACCGAACCGAACCGAACCGAACCGAACCGAACCAAACCGAACCGAACCGAACCGAATCGAACCGAACCGAACCGAAATGAACCGAACCAGACCGGACCTCCCGGCCAGAAGCACTGCAGTGAAATCAGTTGATGCCCTGAGCCCCCTCTTCAGGTCCTAATATTTCAGAGTTTGGGCACTTTTTTTTCGCATGTCTCGCATCGTACGCCGTGGAGCGTGGGCCTCCGCCTTCTTTGCTGAAGTGCGGTATTTTTATAAAAGAGTGCCCCTTCCGGGAACGCGTGCGGACGGGAAATTAATAAGAAGATAAGGCGCTTACACTCGCGCGTTTTCCGCCCGGGCTTCCGTGAATGTTTCACGTTCTGTAAGCCCAGTTTTCCTCTTTTGTCCCCAAGCGGCGGCTGCGGCGAGCCGTGTTTCACGATGAATAAGGAGCGACAGTAACTCAGTAAGTCGAACACGTTATTTGAATGTGGTTTGAAGGGATGTGCGTGGACTTTCGAAATCGCTGATTATGGCGACGAATGTTTGAAACTAGAAATTGCGAATGCGAATGCAAAGAATATTTATACTACCTACTGAAATATTTTCAGCTAAATTGTACTCGTATGAGCAAGGGTTGGTTTTAGCAAACTCGTTCAAGTATCTAGCTCAATCTGTTTACATAATTACGATTAACATTAAACTGGCAATATCATTCCGATTACCTTTGCACCTTTTTATAATGGAATATACGAATTCTATTAAGTAAACTGAGTTTTCATGCTGAAATTGGCATGGTGGTCTAGCAGTGGATTGGGGGTCGGTAACTTTCTTTTGCGTCTTTTTTGCAACGGCAAAAATGGCCTATTCAGGGAGGTGAGAGTCAATGTTTAACAATATATTTATTCCTACCATCTGTTGATTTCCTGATGCATAATACCAGTACATTATGAAACGATGACGATATGAAAAACAAATTCTAACACCATAAGTAAATGTGGACAATTATTGTAAGTCAGTCACTACATTTTGATTTCGTGACTTTCATCGAATCCACTGTACTTCACAATGGCTCTTCGGTCGTTGTGTGGAGGAGAAATACAGCGACCGGCTGCACTGAAATGCAGTTCGTAGTGGTTTTCTCGATCGATACCATGCGAAAACTAGAGCAGTATCCTAACAAACGGGTCACGGTGATTCCGAAGTAGTTAATCCCGAAAGCGTAGTGCATGCTCGGGAATTGGCGATCATTTTCCTCCACTGGATGGTGAGATCCGGCGCCGACCTACCGTCGGCTAGTCGCATTTCCTCTCAAACAGGTATCTCTCACTGGCGGGGCACCGTTATAGCCGTGACAAGCTCTGAGCTCCCGACCGGTTTCCTGGCATGTGTGGTAGAGCAGTGTAAGCAAGTGTAAGTGTATGTACGGAGTGAGGATAGGAAAGGGAAAGAGCAGATCAATTCTAACTAGCTAGTGTGCAAAATCCCGCCATCGTCGGAAATCGAACCCTCAGACCTCCCAGTCACAAGAACTGCAGAGACTTCAATTGATGCCCTGAGCCACCTCCCACGGTTCCAGTCACGGCCCGCGCGCGATCTTTCTTTCCCTTCCCTGTCCTATTCTCATGCATTAAACGTTGGAAGATCAGATCTTATTCCGACTGAGGCGGTCTCCCGCTGAGATTCCTGGTTTTGAAAAAGCCCACAAGCCGAATTAGCCCGGCTCTGGTTGTCGCCAGCCAGCTAGAGCGAAATCACCGCTTCCCCAACGATAAGAAAACGTGCACCACACTTACGGGACTAATGCCCTTAGCAGTTGACGCGCCCGAAGATATCAATAAATCAATCCGAATGGATCATATTAATCCGCAAATATAACGTGCGAAATGTCACAGTAACAGTCGCCCTAAACGCTTTAAGTCTTTCAGCTCTTTATGAACTTTACTGGAAAGTACGTTGCTCTCAGTGTTGTGTACTTCATCGTAAATAGCTCGGCATGCAATTTCCTGCGAAACAATAGTAGTTTCGTTGAAACACTCCACACGAATGTTTCGAAAAACCGATAGGTTGGCTGGAACACGCGACAAAAATATAAGATAGAATTTCTTAGTAAGTCTTTAAAGCAACATGACACATAAATGCAAAACAAATTTTCAATATTGATGTTATCTGAGAGGAAATGTCAGAATCTATTCAAAAATATGTTTCATGATTTGAGGGGACGTATTTGCGCAGAAACGAATGTTATACATCGGGGAGAGTGAGACTATAATGTCATCTAATAGCTAATATTACTGAGTCGATAAACAGATTTGGGATATACAGAATCTGGCCACATTATTACAATCACATTTTCTGTTCATTTCCGTCAAAAATATTGTTTTTTGTGTGTTTGCTTTATTACAAAATGTATGCATTAACACTTTCAAGTGAATTTTACCAGCAATTTGAACAATAGTTTGGTCGAATTAGAGTTTCGGGTATCATTTTTCTCATGAATGTAATCGCGAAATTAGGAGTAAATTGATCGTTTATGTATCTCCTTTTAACCGGTCGTTGGCCATTAGCCTAACGGCTTGTTTAAAATGTATTTATCCTGCAACATATGTTTTTTCTCTAAATTAAAATTGTTTCTCAAATAAAACCCAATAACACCAAGGTAATGACAGAGACCCGGTACAATTTGGATTAATTTTGATGTGAACTATTACAAACGGTCCTGTCGTTTGAGAAATAATTAAATAAACATACAAGATCCATTGCCGAACGTATTATCCGTTTTTCCGTTCGCGAAGACGGATAATAAAATTATTGGATATTTTCCGCATTTCTTTTTTTTTTAACCACTAGGAGTCGATTCTGTCTGTATCCCTTCTCCCCCTCTCTCTTTCCCCGATTCCAAAGGAAGTCTCAAGCGCCTGTAAATTGAATTCGGATGGATAAGTTTGCATTCGTCGCCCGCCGAATTTGTTTATTGACATCTAGTTAACTCGTTTACCGAGAGACGTGGCAATATTCGTTTGGGCAGTTTAAAAAGATGAAAGCAGCGTTGAGCACAAACTTTCTCTAAAATCGATGTTATGATTCGGCTCGAGATGCGAAATATACCTTGGATCCATCCAAGTCAAAATGTATTTCTCCCCTCTCCATATTTCATCCTTCAGCCTCTCTCACTCCTTAGGACTTAAGGATGGGAAAGGAAGGACGGCATGCTGTCTGTGGTCCACATTTTGTAGTACTGTTCCGGTATGTGTCTAAAATAGTCTTGAGGAAATCATAGGAACAAAATAATAGACTGCAGGACACAACCATTTTCAATTAACCAATGACGTATTTGAACTCTGTTACATGGCCAGAGTACCGTCATAATTGAGTCTCGAAATTAAGTCCTCCCATTCGACGAATCTCAAGTTGTGTTGTGGCATCTGCATACGCAGATTCATCTCGAAAAAAATTCATTCTGCAAGAAAGGGACGTTAAAATACATTTTATTTCGTATTTTCTAATTTATGTTAAATTTCAGTTGCAAGACTGAACACGAAAATGAAACCACAGATAAAGTGAAATAATAATAGAATATTTTTAAAACTCTTTGAAACTCAATGTACATTAATCTTAAAAACTCAAAGTTCCCAAAGAAGTAAGTGTATACTGTCCTTGTATTTTCATATAATTTGACGTTCATATGTTTTGTGATGAAATTACAATTTTATTTTTACATTTATGATGCCCATACAACTTACTCAGACACCATTTCTACATTGAGCGTCTACCAAATGTTGAAAAAATTAGAATATATAGACACTCTGAAACAAAATACGATTGGCGATGGTTGAGGGCTGCATAAAAAATTGCAGATTGTTTCAGAAAGATTAAATATACTGAGGATCTCTCAAAGTCTCAAAGCCTCAAAGCCTATATTAAACATCCGGCGAATAATATTATTTCAGCTGAATATTACAAATCACTAGTATTGACAGTCTTTACTGATAAGTACTTACACAAATTACACAAATATTTTCAGTATCCCTTTATTTTGAGAACACATTAATTTGTCTATTACTTATTATTTATCTTCATTAGGGGGAGAATTATGACGACCTAAAAATCGCCAAAAAAAATCACGAAAATGGACTGTTTTTAAAATGTTTTTAAAATGTTCGAAGAGCAAAGAAAACTACTTAAAAAACTGATCAAAACCAGTTTAGATGAAGAACTAAGCAGTTGGATTTGTTACTGATTTAATCGAGGCGTGTTTGTTCCGTTCAAGAGAACTCAGCTCGTAAACTTCTGATTTGGATCGTTATTTACCAGCAAAATGTGTATCTTTAGTTATCCGGAAATTGGCCGAACTGATAATGGCGCTAATAGACGTCACATGAACCATATTTTAGATATTCACAACGGCTGGCATTACATTTTCTAAGCGAAGATATCGAATAGGCTACTGAGTAATTTGGTGGAGAACATTTGCCGCATCCTGTAAATATTATTTGTACCAAGTTCCATTAAAATGATAACAAAATCCATTCAATCATCTAAAAATGCTTTAAAACTAACGAAAAAAGGTAGGAAATGACTTATTAGTAGAAATCGACGAAAAATGCAAACACATGCCCTATAAAATGGGTCGTTTAATTTTGCCATAACATGAAATGAATGCATACATTAACAGGCATTCTTCTAAAGCGAAAAGGACAAAAACGACTCTTCATTAAAATTCTCCTCCTAATCATCATAATACAAAGTTTTAAAACCTGTGTAATCAGATCCCTTCACAAGTCACTTCTCCGGGTCTGTGATCTTCTTTATTTCAGAAAAACTCAAGTATTACTTGTGCGTGTTTAGCAAATCGTGCAAATTAAAAACCTCTTTGTTAGATTTCAACTTTTACCATCTGACCGTTTTAATCTGAACTGAGACGGCTGTATGACAATAAATCATGAGAGGTTGGGGGAAAGTTGAGGTGGCAGAGAGTTTGCAGAGGAGGGGAAACCGTCGTTCAAGCTGGATCAATAATTTCTGTGCAAAGTTATGCGGCACTTTGGAATATCGAACACACCTTTTGGATTTGGGTGAGGGAGCCAAATGTTAAAGTCTACCGAATACGTCAAACGCTATTTACATTATTTAGTTTCTTATGCAGAAGAAAACACTATTCAAAGTCGATCTCGTAGTATTTTAAACATAGTATAAAATCAGTAAAAGTAATAAAAACAATATATTTTTTGATTGGTATCATCTTGATTACGCTACTTTATTCGTATCTGAAATTTTAATCCATAAAAAACATACCATATCTCTTTTCCACTCTCAACATATATTGGCTCATTTATCTATTATCAAAGTGTTTAGTTACGACGGTAAAAATAAACACTCAATTCTCCTGGAGAAGAAAACATCAGAGTCCCCTTTTCACTGGGTCGTGTAAAAAGTAGACGCTATATAGAGCATAATTAAAAGGGAGTACAATTATTATTAAAGACTCAGACGAACTTCATTTACGGACGATTCAAGTACCAAAACCCTTTTAGATGAATACTTCTACTTAAGACTGCACAATTTATTAGCTTTTGAAATACGTATGGTTTGACGACATGACTACTGAAATACTTATGACAGATTCGTGTGCAATTTTGAATGTGTTTTCTCGATAAGATATTTTCAAGCAATGAAATCCACTTACGTATTCTGCACGAGAAACGCACGGGAACAGTTTCTTTCATATGCGCTTTTCTGAGCGCTCTCATGTCTTTCAAGTAGGACGTTGCCCTGAGGAATGTGAAGAGCGAATCAAAGAGTTGGGGAACCCTGATCCGGGTGGAGAAGGAAAGAAGGGAAACACAAGCATCCCGACGGCTGTGGGGTAAGTCATGGGGTGAAGTGGGAGGGGGGTAGGTGAATGGCTAATGAAGTGAGGGATAAAGAAAGTGGAGGAACAAGTAGCGGATGTGGTGGAGGGATGAGGTGCGAGGCTGGGCGACGCCGGATGTGGCCGGGCGAGAGCGGGCGAGAGCGGGCGAAACCGGGCGAGAGCGGGTGAGAGCGGGCGAGAGCGCGCGAGAGCGGGCGAGAGCGCGCGAGAGCGGGCGAGAGCGGACAAGAGCGGGCGAGAGCGGGCGAGAGCGGGCGAAAGCGGGCGAAAGCGGGCGAGAGCGGGCGAGAGCGGGCGAGAGCGTGCCAGAGCGGGCGAAGCTGGCCGTGGCGAGGCGGGAGTAGGTGGGGCTGGACGGAAACAGACTGGTTAAGGTGAGGTTTCACGAAGTGAAGGGGGTGAGCCGGGTGAAACTAGGCGATGCGAAGAGAGATGGAAAAAACTGGAAGAGACTGAGCGAAATGGGAAGATGAGGCAGGGGAGAGGGCAGGGCATGGCTGGCAAAGAGTTGGGATGAGACTCGTGCCGTGATAATAGTGCTAGGGGTGAGCAGACGTCTGAATGAAGAGCTAGGTTGTGACGTGTGAAGGGAAGAAGGACGACGTGCAGACTGTATTGAAGGGGGTGCTGGAAGGCGCTTTGCGGGCAATGGAGGGGAGAGCTGTGTATCTTATTGCGTCTGGATAAACGAACGCAGCGCGTTGTTCATTTTCGCTTTGCTGTTCGTACAAGCAACAAGGGCGCAAGGAATTGTCGGAGTAATTCCAAAATTCACTTGTAGAAGTATTCTCCATGCATATGGAAGTCTTTATAAAAATGCAGCGAAGACTATGTGCAACATATGGTTGCAAAAAAAACTCTTCTTTGTCACGATAATAATAAAAACCAAGAAAGATCCTAACTTCAGAACCCGACTTTGAAGAGCGTTCTTCGTCAAGCATCATCTGACATCTGACACCAAATATCTATTCTCTTGTTAATAAAAAATACCGAGTCTCACATTAATAACATTTTGTTTTAAATTGAATTTAACGGTAGGTTTTCTGTTAAATCTTTAAATTTCATTCTGATCCCCGGTAAGGTGACCACTTCTAAATCTAACCGCCCCATGCTTAGGCTATCAGCTTCATTTTGAAGAGCTTCCGCAGCCCGTCGGCTTAGACTTCACTGGGCGCCGGAAGGGAGCGGTGGTGGAAGTCGTCCTCTGTGTCCCCGCGGGTCGCCCGCTGGCACTTGAGTTGGGACTGCCTGCTCTAGAGGGGAGACGAATGAGGTGGAATGAGGGGCGCCAGGAGGAATGACCGGGTGAGTGGTGGAGGGAGTATGATAAGGGGGATGAGTGAGGGACGCAGAAGGAGCGTGGGAGGGGAGAGATAAGAGAAAGAAGCACATAAAGATGGTAATAACGAGGAGTGGAAGAAAGGATAGGAGTGGCTGGAGCGCGAGAAAGGCGAGGGGTATGGGCCAAAAGCGAGAGGCGTGGAGCGGGGTGTAGGGTGCGAAGGGAGAGATGGAGCCGACTGGAAAATGAGGTGAAGGCGAAGCAAGGACGAGGGTAACCGTGGTGGGAGGTGGAAGAAAGGGCAGAGGACAAAGGAAGATGCAAAACGGGTGCTCCGAGATTGTCAAAAAGTGTGATTAGGCGAGGAGTGAGGTGATGTGTACGAGCGAAGGTTCTAATATAGTGTGAGAGGGACAGAGAAAAACTGGGGTCGAACACGTCGGATTGATTCATTATAAGTGATTTCGGATTTGTCAATTACTAATGTCATAAGTGCAGTGCATGTTGTTGGAGGTGGCGGTGGTCTTCCATCTCTGTGTGGAGGGACTCGGTGCTGACAACGTCAGCTAGCAGGGTTTTCCCCCTACCACGTATCTCCGACCAACGGGACACCATCCCAGCAGGACAAGTTCTTAGCTCCCTACCTGTAGTGTAGTGCGTGATACTGTAAGTGTGAGGACAGGACAAGGAAGAGGAACGAAAGATCGCGCGCGGTCCATGGCCAGTTTGTTACGGCAATGCTCCGGAATTCTCCTAGTTTTTTATCGAAAAAAAAAAACATGGAAAATAATCGATCAGAGCAGAATCAGAGTAGAATTCTCCTCTACACAACGACTGAATTCGACCTAACTGACTAGCGAGTTTTAAAAAAATCTTACGTTCACCGTTGGGTTTCGAACTCTAGACCTTCACAGCCACAGGTACTGCATTAATTGATGCCCTGAGACATTTCTCCCGGTCGGATAGGTTGGGATCGAGATCAAATGAGGTTAGGGAGGAGAGAACGGGGCATGAAGGAGAGATAGCGAAGAATGGGCAACTGGTGTGGGTTGCGAGTAGAGGGAAAGGAGGTGAGGTACGGGGCGAATTGCGGGGTGGGGCGAGGCGAGGGGTAGAGAGAGAGAGAGAGAAAGAGAGAAAACGAAATAGAGAGATAACAAAAGAGAGAACGAACGGGAGAGAACGAACGAACGAACGGGAGATAACGAACGAGAGAGAACGAACGAACGAGAGAGAGAGAGAACAAACGAGAGAGAGAATCAATGAGAAAGGGACCGAGAGAGAAAACGAACTAGAGAGAGTACGAGAGAAAGAACCAACGAGAGAGAGAACGAACGAGAAAGAAAAAGAATGAGAGAGAAAGAATGAACGAGAGAGAGAGAGAATGAACGAGAGAGAGAGAATAAACGAGAGAGACCGAGAGAGAGAACGAACGAGAGAGAGAAAACAAAAGAGACAGAGAACGAACGAGAGAGAACGAGAAAGAGAACGAGAGAGAACGAGAAAGAGAGAACGAGAGAAAACGAGAGAGAGAACCAGATAGAGAATGAACGAGAGAGAGAATGAAAGAGAGAATGAGAAAGAGAACGAGAGAGAACGAGAAAGGAAGAACGAGAGAAAACAAGAGAGAGAACCAGAGAGAGAATGAACGAGAGAGAATGAAAGAGAGAGAACGAGAAAGGGAACGAGAGAGAGCGAGCAGGGGGCGAGTCGAAATCCTCGCCCCTTGAGATTTTCCTGTCGCCGGCGGGGCTGGGCGAGCAACACCATCAACACTTCGCTTGGCTTGGCTCCCGAGATCCCCAGTGACGACGTCCTTGCGGCCAAGGAGCACACCCGGCGACAGACGCTCCGCGGGCGGAGGTCGCCGCATAGAGAAAGCGCGGCCCACGCGCCAGCGAACGGTACGTAAACTGCGGCGCAGTCCTCTCAACATACTTGAGTGCTCTGTTTTACCATATTTATTAGAGAATAGGCACGAAAATGTGCACGTTTTGGATCAATACAGTTCCTTTACGCGTTTTCTCTTGAAAGGAAATAAAAAAATTAGAAATGGATCAAGAAGGGTATTAAGATCAATTTGGCAAATAACACATAATATGTCAATAAAAGGAGTCACTACTATCCTCCCCCTCAGTACGTCTGCGTTTTCCACAATATATGAAGTACAAATTAACAAAATTGTATAAAAATGTCATATTTTTTTAACATTTCTTGTCTCCATGGTCTCAGGAGTGCGTATGAGCAATATTTTTCTAAAACAACTCAATATTGCTTGCGTACTGGTGATGACCTTCATTATTCGGCTATGAAGGGTAATCTATCACCTCCATGTTCTTTCCCGACAGATGGGTTTGGTACAAAAAAGTATTTCTGACGCACAGAAAATAGATGCATTTTGTTTGACGCTACTCCAACAAATTACTTTGCGACATTAAGCATCTCTCTAAAAGTGATTTCCTTTTGATAACTTTATAATTTTACAGTTACATAATGTAATCATTTGTGCTAAAATACAGTGGAAATTATGTGCTTCTTGACATCAACTCTTCTGTATGACTCAAATTCAATAGTTAAGTCAAAGAAACTCTAAACAGGAAGGTACTTCATTTTCATCGCAGGAGTTTTATAGTGCTTGTAATTTCAAAAAGCATCAAAACGGTCATATGTTGCAAAAACATCTTTTCACATTCTTTCATCCCATTGTCATCCTGATGACGAAACTGCATAAGAAAAATACTCAGAACACCAATAACCCGGATCGTCGACAATCTCGATTTCATTCTCACGAAAACATCGAACGAATTAAATATTGTATATATGGTAGGTTAGCACATCTGTAAATATCGAAGAGAATTGTGAACCCTTTTATGAAGTATTATTTAGACTGAAGATATATCTATAGTCCCTTTTAGTTGATTTCAATTTAATCAATTTGGTAATCCACAAAAGTTCCGTCCCAACTAATCCTGATCAACAACAGTACTTTATTTTATTACACTTTAAAATTTTTAAAATGCAAATATTAAATATTTCGCCAACCGCTGCTCAGTTATGTGATGCAGCTACGCCTCAGGCAACCGCGAGTGTTGAACCAGAGTCCCTGAGGATTGGAGAGCGAAGACCGGTGACTGCAGGGCACAGGCGAAGGGGGACAGAGTAAGCGAGAACAGACGAGAGGAGAGAGAGGTTATAGAAGAGAAAGACGGTCGCCGGCAGGTAATGCGTCGCGACGTCCAACTGGAAATTAACGCAGCGCCTCATTATGCCGCTGATATTGCAGGCGAAGGCACCGCCCCCTGGAGAATAAACGCCCTGATGGCTGCCGACAATTCGCCCTCGCCCGCCTCCGCGCCCGCCCGCCTCCGCGCCCGCCCGCCTCCGCGATCGCCCGCCTCCGCGCCCGCCCGCCTCCGCGCCCGCCCGCCTCCGCGCCCGCCCGCCTCCGCGCCCGCCCGCCTCCGCGCCCGCCCGCCTCCGCGCCCGCCCGCCTCCGCGCCCGCCCGCCTCCGCGCCCGTCCGCCTCCGCGCCCGTCCGCCTCCGCGCCCGTCCGCCTCCGCTCCCGTGTCCCCTCCGTCGCGCAGCCTGCTTCTGCACCCTCGCCCGACCCCGTACCCGCCCTCACGCCAACCCCGCCCCCGCGCCCACACCGTCCCCGCCCCCGCGCTCGCACCCGCGCCCGCCTCAGGGCCTGTCACCACTCCGGCGCTCACCCCCGCCCACGGCCCTACGCCTGCGCCCGCTGCCGCCCACACCTCCGTGTCCATCCAGCCCCCGCACCCGCGCTCGACCCTGCACCGGCACTCGCCCCCGCTCACGTCACCACGCCCGCGCCAGCCTCGCCCTCTCCCCCGCTCTCACGCCCACCCTACCCCGCTCCGCCCCGCCACCGCGCCAGCCCTTGTGGTCGTCCCTCGTGGTCGCCCACTACTCGCAGCATCACCGCCCTCCCACGTCTTCGCCACCAAAGTTTCTCCTCCGCAGTTTTCTCCACTTCTTACTTCCCACCTTCTTGCAACCTCTCGGGCTTTACCGTTCTCCTTTCGCGGCTTGCGGCACACTATTCTTAGTATTTCCTATCTTTCTTGACCCCGCCAACAACGCGTCTCCTTCGTTTATTACTCTCCTTTCCATTTCCAGTTTCGTCATTGTCTTTAGCACTTTCCCTTCGCGCTTCGCTCCTCGCCGTCCATTCCCAGCATACCCTCTCTCTCTCTTTCGACCCCACCAAAGCACCCCTCGTCCTCATCCATTATTGTTGTTGCTGCTGTTCTCTTCCCGCCTTTTTCTCTATCAGTCTTTCCCGTTCCCTCTTCTCAACGTTCGTCTACGCTGCTCCGAAATTTTATTGCACTTTCAACCCTTCTCTCCGTCAAAAACTCTCAGTGAACGTAATTCTTTCTGCTGACACCTTCCCAGGTTCGCTTCTATCCGTTTCTCTTTCTCGCTTCACTTTCGCCACCCCCGCACCTACTTCAATTCGTAGCAACCCCGCTCTCTCTTGTGCCCGGTAAAAACATTTTTCACCCGTCATTTTCGCTGCTTACTAATTATTTCCTTACTTTTCATTTCCAACTTTGACATCTTTTCCCGCTTTTCCTCATAATTAATGACATCCCATGTTTTATTTTCTCATCTTTCTCAAAGCACCTCCACAGCGTTGTAGGGTTGAAGCACAAAATTCATCCGTCTCATTACTCTCCGCCATTATCTTCTCATAATTATTAACACAGTACAATTGTGTTATTTTCTTAAATATTTTCTATCTTTCTCGATATCCCCCTTTCCAATCATGTACTTGACGTATTCTCAGTGTTAGGTCTCCCTATATTTTCGCTTTATTTGCTCTCTGCAAACATTTCCTCACGGTCTCCTACTTTCCTCATGACCGGTTACTTTTCATTTTACCGACCATTTTTTAAGTTTATCGGCTCAAATCGGGCACGCTTGGTCAGCGTGCTTGCTTTCCACTACGCGGCCCCGGGTTCGATTCTCGGTCGAGCCAAGACTATAGTGTGCGTTTTCCTTGCAATGTCCCAGTATATGTTGCTGTGCGTCGATTATAAAATTCACTTCTCAGGTTGAAAATTCAGGAATACGGTGTGGGGATGGTATGTGCTAACCACTTGTCCCCTAACCCATGGCCGCGAGACAGGGACGTCGCGGTAGGTTTGAGTACGTTCACGGGCTGGCGCGCCAAGTACATACATCGGCTCAAATCAAAGTTTTTATGTATCGGTACTCAATTGCACTCTTTCTATTCGTTTTTTAGTACGTCATTTACAAATCACGGTAAAACGTGCTTACTCGATGGTTCTTAGGTCCTATTCAGTCTCTACCAGTGCTTTCCAGAATTATTCTACTCTCACCACCGATTCCCTCACGTGTTAACTACCTCCTATACTCTTGCATACTCGCTAAAATTTGTTTCAAATATATTCTTCACTCAGCCACTTCTTCATAATCTCATAACCCTACCCCACGTATTTTCTAATCATGCTAATCCTCATCAATGCGACCACTTGTCTGCTTCAGCCATTTTCGTTTCCCTTTCATCCAGTTGTCGTCCCACCTCAACATGAACACTTTCTAAATTTTATTGTCACCACTGTTCCTTCAATATTTCTCTGTCCGTCTCCCCATGTTTCTCTCCCAAAATCGTTCTTGCCATCACTCTTTCCCGCCTGCCTTTCACCCTCTAATTCATAAACAACGGCACAACACTCCTTAATTTATGCATTTTCTCAGCCATGTACAGCCTATTCGCGCTTCCCGGCTAACCCACCTCCGTCCTGGCCCCCTCTCCAGGTCTGTCTTGCCCCCTCGCGTCTGTCCCCAACCCCCTCATATTCCACCCCGGCCTTCCCCGCTCTCTTTCCCCTCTCCACGGTTCCACCACCCGCCACCCGCAGCGCCACGAGCTCAATAAGGAAGCTGGGACTCAATTTCACCAGCAAATTTCTAAGCAACCTTCATTTTGCGTGTCTTTATTTGAAATTCCTTTTCAGCAAGCTGCTCATTCTCGTGTTATGGTTTCATTTTTCAGAGAAAATTGTTTTCTCGCTTGGCGTGCGTTTGCAGTGAAAAATTTCCTGCGCGTAAGTGAAATGGGAAGGGCTCGCTCGCTTTTGCGAAAAGAGTCACGTGTCCCCTCAAGTCTGAAATATAAATGTTTTCATCTGTGTTCTTCCCATAAAGTGACGTCTTAATTTTTCCAGAATAATACAAGGATTATTTTTACACCACAGTGCCGAAAAGGAAGGTAAATGAATGTGCATTTTCGAGAATAATTATTATATTATAATTCAAGGAAACGAAGCAGACATTGAAACGCAGTAGCAACAAATTATTTAAATTAAAATCTAGAATAAAATTAAAGTAAGAATTTCATGGTAGTTAAGAAAATTATTTTCATTCAAATCACGAACAAAACGTACAAGAAAATTAAATACGACAGTCGTGCCTTGTTTATTTGACTTTTTGACAGTCATTATTTCCAATGTTGACATTTTAATAAAATTCAAAAAAGCAATGGAGGAAATTAAATCTGGAGGTACGTGAAAAACTGTGAAAGTCATATGGGATCATCTGTCTTAGTTTGACATCAAATTAATTGACGAATGGAACAGAAATATGACGAAATATAATGGAAAGAATTATGAAGCAAAAAACTCTCACAAATAATATCTATATAGGCTACGGGAATCAGGGTATTGTAATTATCGTTTTCCATTTCTTGAAAATGTGTTTACTTCAAAGTAAATAAATTTGTTTTAGTCTTTGGGATACTTGATAATTTCTCGCATTTAAGCCGAAATATACACCGAACATTATTGGTTTTCAACAATGACTCTAAAGTTGCATACAAATTCCTATAAAGTTGATGGAACGAAATTTTGATGTGGCTCAAATAGTGACGAATTCTACTAAATGAAATTAAATCAATGCGTATAACGAACACCCTAAGATATAATGAACGCTAGCTCGTAAAAATTAACGACAAACAATCACCAGAAACTTATTTTGTAAAGTAGATATAATATGAAACTAAAAATAAAAATTTATTCTTGAGACCCAGATCTATAAATCACGTAAACTCTGGTTCTTCCTTTTTAGCGGGATAACAATCTTTGAATATGGTATATTAGTGATTCCATAGGCGTCAAATGCTCAACTGACGAAAATTCTGCCTGCATCGGGAGTGGAACTCTAGGACCTCCCGGTCAGAGGCACTGCTGTGACATCTGTTGATGCCCTGAGCCACCTCTCTCAGTACCTTCTCTCGTGACCTAGCTGTGTAGGTAGTGTGGAAAATCCTGCCACCGTGGGGAGTGTAACTCTAGGACTTCCCGGTCAGAGGCACTGCAGTGACATCTGTTGATGGCCTGAGCCACCTCTCTCAGTACCTTCTCTCGTAACCTAGCTGTGTAGGTAGTGTGGAAACTCCTGCCACCGTGGGGAGTGTAACTCTAGGACCTCCCGGTCAGAGGCACTGCAGTGACATCTGTTGTTGCCCTGAGCCACCTCTCTCAGTACCTTCTCTCGTAACCTAGCCGTGTAAGTACTGTGGAAAATCCTGCCACCGTGGGGTGTGTAACCCTAGGTCCCCCGCAGTGACATCAGTTGATGCCCTGAGCCACCTCTCCCAGTACCTTCGCTCGTAACCTAGCTGCGTAGGTAGAGTGGAAACTCCTGCCACCGTCGGGACTTGAATCTTAGGACCTTTCGGTCAGAGGCACTGCTGTGACATCAGTTGATGCCCTGAGCCACCTCTCTCAGTACCTTCTCTCGTAACCTAGCTGTGTAGGTAGTGTGGAAAATCCTGCCACCGTGGGGAGTGTAACTCTTGGACCTCCTGGTCAGAGGCCCCGCAGTGACATCAGTTGATGCTCTGAGCCATCTCTCTCGGTCTTTGAATGTGACTCGATGTGCACTTGAACAACGTTCCGGCTCACTTAACATATCTTTAAGATACTTCAATAAACTTCCTCTATCCGAAAATGTGTCTCTCGAGTGCAGTATTCTACACGTAATTTGAAGAATCATTTACAAATGTACGATGAAATTTATAGCAACATATCTAGGTCTGTCACCACTCCAACCGTCTCTCTTCATATCTGACTCTCTCCTTCTTTTTCCTCCACTCTTCTCTGTCTGTCTGTCTGTCTGTCTGTCTGTCTGTCTGTCTGTCTGTCTGTCTGTCTGTCTGTCTGTCTGTCTCTCTCTCTCTCTCTCTCTCTCTCTCTCTCTCTCTCTCTCCCGATATTTCCATCCTTTCTAACCATTCATATTCATTATTTATTTATTTCACAGTTTAAACAATAAATCACTGAGACTCAATAGCTCAAAATGCTTGATATTCAAATATGTGTTACAGCGGTTCTAAAGGAACCAAAAACAGACACAACTTTACTACACAGTTCACCTATATTAAGTAATTTTACGCATAAACGGCAACGAGTTAAGTTAGTCGCCGAAGACCATGAAACGCGAAGCTAAAGGAGGACGCAATTAAGTTCACAAAAGCGCGCGCTCTGTGCGTTCTCGTCACAAAAGCAATTATCTCTTCTGCGTTGCAGTGCGGACTACCGCAGACTGATGTGCAACCGCGAACGGTTGTAATAGTCCTAGACGATTTGAACAGCTTCATGCTTCATTACTTCACGGCCACAGATAGAAATAAACAAAATTATATGATACGATTAATTAGTGCTTTAACGTGTTAGGAAAACAGTTAACTAAACATTTCTGATATGCAGTAGTTTATTTAGATACGAGCGGAATAATTAGCGCTCAACGATACCTGTTTATTATATTGAAGGAACTCTGATCTCAAACAGTAATTGAGTAGCCTACGAGTCTCCAACTGGCCGTCACACGGTACGTCCGCCGTGTGTGTGTGTGTGTGTTTGTGTGTGTGCGGAGGGGGGGGGGCAAGCAAGATGTCGCAGTCTCCTGTTAGAGAACTGGCGTTGGTTCCTATCCTTCTTATGTAAAACCAAAATCTGCAATTGATAAACGTGAAAATATTTCGAAATAGATTGAAGACACACTAAGTTAGTATAAAGTAATTTAAAAATTTTATGCAAATTTATTCGTCATCGTAGCGTACGTAATATTGAAATAAAAGACGGGATACCTTCGTTAAAGGTCTTTGAGGAACTGCTGAGATGGCCCCTAGTTTTGGTTCTGGACATAAATGTAACTTCAAATTAACTTCTCCCTATACCACGCACACACCGTTTTTAACTGTTTTTGACGTAAATAAATAAATAAAAACATAACAAAAAGTCAATAACAAATTGAAATAATGTATGAAGTTGATTTTTCAAAAAAATGAAAATGTAACCTGTCTTTCAATACATTTTTCTACTACGATGTACATATGACACTGTACATAGTAATGCTATTACAATTATCAAAATAACGTATACTATCGAGGAAAAAAAACTTCCAAGTAAAGGTTGAAAGTTAAAATATTAACCAGTAGCCCTTTAGATATAACTTCAAAAATGTATTGTTTCCGGTGTTAAATAATGGTTAGATAATTCTGTTAAATGGCGTGTAATGTTTGCATACCAACTATATTAAATCCATTTCATTAGCAGACAATAACTATTATTAAAAACTTCTTTCATAATTTCCATCAATGGCAAACAATAACAATTATAATAATAACTGACAATTTCCCCCACCAATCTCAATTGTATTCACCGTCATACATTACATACAGTTTTCACCGCTCGTTGACCAAATAAATTAAATAAAATCAATCATGTATAGAGGACAAATTTATTTATAAAATGGATTCGAAAACCCAAAAGTACGTTAAACTTGGACAGAAAAGTCCATAATTAAGTAGGTGAGGAATTTGAACCATAATGACCAAATAAATTAAATCAAATCAATCATGTATAGAGGACAAATTTATTTATAAAATGGATTCGAAAACCCAAAAGTACGTTAAACTTGGACAGAAAAGTTCATAATTAAGTAGGTGAGGAATTTGAACCATAATGTTTTAACTCACGTCGTCTATTTTGAAACGCGCGAATAGCAGCTTCTGCTATGGATATGGTGGGTGCTTTGGGCAAACGGGTTACGCAAACGATCATCGTTTGAAGCGCAGAGGGATCGCAGAGCAAAACGGCAAAGGGCGCTTTTGTTTCCCAAATCCAGTGAAAAGGTTTGATCTCGGGAGTGAGAGCGAACGACGGTCTGTCCCTTCACGCACAAACTGACATTTCATTTCGCCGTTTGACTAATCAGAGCAGATGTAGTGGGGGTCCTGCGCGTTCCATTCAATAGCAGCCTCGGCAGAAAACACGGCGAACCGCTCAAAGCAAACACACTAGTGTTCTAGTTTGATCAGTGCCACTAACGAGAATCCAGGTCACGCAGCCAGTATCCATTGTGGTAATTTATTGAGAGGCCTTCTTGTTTATGTGTGTGTGTATGTGCGCGTTCGTGCGTGCGCTTACGTGTGTGTGTGTGTGAGTGAGTGTGTGTGTGTGTGTGTGTGTCGATGGGAGGGTAGGTATGACAGGCAGACACTCTTCGCAAATTGACTTCCAACTTGTGAGTTAATAACGTGGCCTCTTGGCTCCTCTTGCATCTTTGATGGCGCTTCCGAGTTATTGATCGCCACTCGTCATTTCAAATTGCAAATTTCATGTAACATTATCCAGTGGGCACTCTGCTCTCTTGGTATCTAGAGAGACCGCAGCAGTTCAACACTCGTGATACGCACACGCCTAGAAATAATAATAATAATAATAATAATAATAATAATAATAATAATAATAATAATAATAATAATAATGCTTCATTTTTCCATAGTACGAATGTTTTTCATTTATTTTCACAAAGATATTAGAATTCAATATTTGAGTCGTTTTCTGTGTAAATCATCGCATTCCTATATTTGCTTTTTCTCCTCTGTTTCGCATTTTTTACACATTTAGGATGTTCTCCAAAACCTCACACACTACGTAAATGAATATAAACATGCACTTTTTTGATTAACTTTTACCCCTATATTTCAAGGATATTACAATAGTTATTTAAATTCCAAGAAACCTCTTCAAAGCGCGTATTTTGAAAACTACGCGTGAAGGCAGTTTATCGCAATTTTGCAGCTAATTGACAAATCCATCACCACATCGTTTTCTGTACATCAACTGTCTTCGCCGAGTGCTTACAGAATAGATGTTTCTAGTTAGTCCTCAATGCTGGGCAAAATTTTCCTTGTTCAATCAGTTCAGAAATGACACCATGGATGAGCTTGTTCCAGCAGAAGCAACGGGAATAATTTCTCCACATGTGAGATGTCAAGTGCATAAAGAAAAAATATGGAAGTTGAAGAAGGAAGATCAAATGCTACATGCACTGTGTGACAGTTCAGAAATCCACTCGACACTATGTCAACTCACATCGCGCGCCACTGGTTGCGAAGGCACCCACGAGCTACAAAATACAACATAGAGTGGCTGACCCTATGGATTCAGAACACTTGGTCGACGCGAGTCGCCGCTATGTTTTTTTTCCTGTCAAAACATGAGAGGGGACTGACGGTGGTGTGTTTTTTGTATAAGATCTTATTTCTGTAGTGTTGACTTTTCGTTTATCTCAATTATATTAGTGGTTAGAATAATAATGTTCACAATGCCTTTAGTATGTTCGGCATTTAACTGTAAAAATAGAAGTCATCAAACCAAAAATATTTTTTTTCAGTTTGTCACCGCATTTGTGATTCGTTTGTTTGCTTCTCATGGTAATACAATTCGATGCCTAACAATGTGAGCGATATTGTAACTTTTTGCAGTAAAAGTTTAACTGCAACGCTTCTTAAAGCTGCAAAGATTACGTGTCCATGCGCCATAGTGGTTACAAATATTCGTTCTGAGCTTGACGTTGTAGAAATGGTTTTAACAACTTGTAAACCAGTACTCCGGCCAGTTTGTTATTATAATAAGAAAGTAAGGGCCAATCAACGACATAATTGAAAATTTAATGATTGAAATGAAACTGTCACAGAGGGTTAGGACACGCTACATTAAAAAAAGCCTTCAAGAATGTAACTCATTTCATAAACAACAACGCAGAAAGAAAATACTCCGGGGTTCATCGTATACCCCTCCCTCACAAAGCATTGGTATGCCTCTGTTGTTTTAAGAAGACTCTTCAGAAGTACGCTGTGAAGGAGACCACAATACGCTTGCCGAAACGTCAGCCACCATGACGGGGACGCGGCTCATCCTGGATAGCCTAGAAACAGATTCTTCGGCATTTGCACGTATTGTATGGAGGATACTTTTTTTACAATATTGGAAAGTTCAAAGTTTTGCATTTGTCAGTACTTATTATTCGCACTTGGTATTTTATTGAACGATATCCTATAGTCTTTAAAGAAATGTTCGTGAAAATAGTTATGTTCCTATTTATGTACAAGGATCGCGGTTATCTTTTGGCCAGCGTGGTTAATTTCCACTACGCGGTTCCTGGTTCGATTCTCGGTTGAGGTATGGTTATAGTGTACGTTTTCCTTGCAATGTCCCAGTATATGTTGCTGTGTGACGATGAGAAAATTCACGTCTCAGGTTGATGAAAACCGGAATACGGCGTGGGGAAGTCTATGTGTTAACCACACGTATCACACTTTACTAATGGCCGCGAGGCAGGGACGTCGCCGGTAGGCCAGAGCCCGTTCACGGGCTGTCGCACCAAGTACATTTACGCATACATACAATTATCTATAGAACATGAGCTCATAGAAAACTGTATAGAACTAGACCTGATAGAGGAGATCAACAAGAACTACGACATATTGTCACATTGTGAACTTTTAATATTAATGTCTAATAAACCTTCAGAGGATTTATTTACAACAATTACACGGTTTCTTCTACATACGTTTAACATTATCTTTCCGACAATTCTATACGACAGTCAAAAATAAAATGAGTTTAAATTTGTAAATAAATATAATTTTTGTCAGTCATGAAGATATTTAAAAAATTAACGGAATTTTGTAAATTTCATTGCTCCAAATAGAATTGTGTAGTCTTGGTTTCCACTGAAAACATGAAATTGTCGTAGGCACTAGATATGCAACACTGCAATACGTGTCACTGGGTTGAAGTTCTGCGTTGTTCGTGCTGAATGAAAACATTGCGTTTATTGAGCCGATGAGTACATTATTGATAAAACATTAAAAACCCAATCCCGGTTTTACGCTTCCATATTTTGCTGTCGTAGCAACCCGGATACTTCTACGCTCCACGCGGCACAACTTTTAAAAATCAGAGTACGCAAAACACCTGAAGTACCCAGCTCTGTTATTTTAACAATGGAATCTTTTCCTTGTACTCCAGTAGTAATTTGTACGCGCATACAATATTTATAGTTTCCTGGCCTGCTTAAACGGGTTAAAAATAATCCTCCTACGATGGACCTAGGTTGAGTGCGTTAGCATTTCAGCGTGTTCGAAAGGAAAGAGGCGGTGTGCGTCAACACGGCAGCAGGTAGCCAGCAGAGTGCACGCTATGGTCAAGCTCCATCGCCACATGACTTCTCGACGCTGAATTCCATGACCTCTAGAGAGAGAGGTCATGGAATCCGCTAATGCAAATGAATTCGGCATTCCACGTCCAATGAATACAAATTATGAATATTATTCTAAAAACAAAGCCAACGGTATCTATCATATATCGACTTTTCAGTTAGTTATACCATCAGATAATAACGGCAAATTCCATCATCTTCCTTCTCTCATTTAATTAACCCTTATCGTGTACCCCACCCCCAAATGGACACAATAAAGGAAGTTTAACATGAGTTGTAGGGTATTCTACAGTTGAATGGACAAGTAGAGTGGGAGGAGGGTGTTGGCAGAAAACAACGTAAGAGGAACAGCAGGCAGGAGAATGATCTGAATTTGAAAACGGAGAATAACCGCGGAACGCAGAGAGGAACACGAAAGAGGTCGCGGAAGCAAGGGGAATTATCGCGGGAGAAAACATGTGACGGTGAGGGGAGTGAGAAGGCAGGAAAGATATTGGGTGAAGAGTGGGAACGATGATTCTTACAGTATTGTTCCCTTCCTCTGGGCGTTTTTGTGACTACAGGACGTTCCACCCCGGCCGAGCCTTAACACCAGGCGCAATCCCCCGACAAACAGCTAAAGCAAACGGAACACGTATGAAATGTCCTGTATAATGGATGGCGTTTGAAAAAATTCGTGTTAAGGTGGTTAGATTGCGTAAGTTTAGCAAATTTTACTTATTTCACTCGCAAAATTTGCCAGTGGACGACAAGACTCCGTCCTTCGGTGTTCAAAATTGAACATAATTGAACACATCCAAACAAAAATTTTCAGCGCATTGTACACTAAATTATCTTATCATGGCTCTCTGATCCCTTGAGTAACTACTACTAACGTATTGCTGGTTAGATAATGGGTCCAATTTACACGTATTACATTAACCCAAAAGCTTTCGCAGGTTGTCAAAACACATTGGTCAGTGCTGGTGAGAGCGGAGGTGGCAGGTTGGGTACGGAGTTCATGGGGCCGAAGGATGACGAAAGAAGTGATATGTCGAGAGAAAGGTCGAAGGCCGGGTAAGGGAGTAAAGCGGAGATGGAGGTAGAGTGACAAAAAGGTAGGTGGGGAGGGGGCTGCAGTGAATGAAAGTGCAGGGCGAGAGGGTCGTTCAGTTTAAGTAATTGATTGATTGATTGATAGGTTAGTGATATGTCGAGAGAAAGGTCGAAGGCCGGGGAAGCGAGTAAAGCGGAGGTGGAGGGAGAGCGACAAAAAGGTAGGTGGGGAGGGGGCTGCAGTGAACGAAAGTGCAGGCCGAGAGGGTCGTTCAATTTAAGTAATTGATTGATTGATTGATTGATAGGTTAGTGATATGTCGAGAGAAAGGTCGAAGGCCGGGGAAGGGAGTAAAGCGGAGATGGAGGGAGAGCGACAAAAAGGTAGGTGGGGAGGGGGCTGCAGTGAATGAAAGTGCAGGCCGAGAGGGTCGTTCAGTTTAAGTAATTGATTGATTGATTGATTGATTGATTGATTGATTGGTTAGTGATACCGGGCGCGTCAACTCATAAGGTCTACGGTACCGAAAGTTAACCGCACGCGCAGGCATTTTCCTCGAAAAGTGGCGGTGATTATCCCCCGCTGGATGGCGAGATTCTGCGTCGACCTACCGTCGACCTACTGAATTTTCCACAACGAGGTATCCCCCAACCTGCGGGATACCGCCGCAGTTGGGACCACCTCTAATCCCCCGTCAGGTCTCTTGGTGGGTGTGGTAATATAGTGCATGTGAATATAAGTCATGAGGATAGAACAAGGAAGAGGAAGGAAAGATCACGTGCGGTCCGAAACCCGTTTGTTAGGGTACTGCTCCGGTATTCGCCTGGTGTTAGAAGGATAAACCACGGAAGACTACCGATCAGAGCAGCCGGCCGCTAGAATTATCCTCCAGACACTGATTGAATTCGAACTGACTATGTAGCGCGTGCCAAATATCTTGTCATTGTCGGGACTACAACCCTAGGGCTTCACGGTTAGAGACACTGCTAGGACATTCGTTGATGCCGTTGAGGTGACGAATGTTGAGGGAGCTGAGGTAGGAGGTAGATTAGGGTGGAGCGAAGTCGAGGTGAGGGGATATTGGACATGGAATAAAGGTGGAGGTAGAACGTAGCTGCTGCGGAAAGAGATTCAGAGGTCAGGAGAAAGCCAGAACCGGAAGCTCGGTCGCGACGCGAGCGGTGGCGGACGCGCGGGCAATGGCGGCGTGCGGAGGCCGTGGAAGAAGGTGGGGATCTCGGCGGAGAGAGACGCCGGGGACAGACCGAGCGCGGGAACGGAAGTGGAGGCGAACGTGAAGACTCAACGGAAGCAGAGGCTGGGCAGACCGGCAGCGAGTCCACGAGCGTGGAGGTGGGGACCGGAGACGACGGAGAGTCCAGGGCGGGGGCGAGGCGGAAGTGGAGGCGAAAGTGAAGACTCAACGGAAGCAGAGGCTCGGCAGACCGTCAGCGAGTCCACGAGCGTGGAGGTGGGGACCGGAGACGACGGAGAGTCCAGGGCGGGGGCGAGGCGGAAGTGGAGGCGTAAAGAGGACCGGAGAGGTGCGGAAACATAGGCAAAGGTAGGAAGCAGGCCGATGGGTGTGCGTGGGACGCGTACGGCGGTTGGCGGGTGGAGGTGGAGGCAGAGGTGGAACTCGGAAGAAACGGAAGCGAAGAAGGGGGCAGTCCACGAGGGGAGGTCGAGGAAGGGTTGGGGTGGGATGGGAGCGGAAACGGAGGCAGACACGGTGGGCAGGGTGGTGTATACTTGAGGCGATGGTGGGGAAGAGGTAGGAACGGATGTGGGGGCGGAGGTGGGATGGCATGGGTGAGTGAACGGAGACAGAGACAGACCGATGTGTGTGTGGTGCGGTCGGTGGTGGGGCAATGGCAAGGCAGTAGCCGGGCACTCGCAGGGCAGGAGCTGGGAAGGGGTAGGGCAGGAGCGAGACAGAGGCGGGGAAGGGGTGGGGCAGGGGTGGAGCAGGGTCGGGGACTCGGCGAGGAAGGACTGTGACTGTGGCACGGATGTGGAGCTGGAATGGAACCGGACGCGCGGGGGCGCGTGCACAGACGAGACACGGGGTGTAAGTGTTGGGCTCAGGCGTAGTGGTGGTAGGGCAGGGGCGGGGAAGGGGCTGGTACAGGGCAGGAGCAAGACAGGGCGGGGGAATGGTGAGCGGGAGTGGAGCAGGCGCGGAGCGGAAGCAGAATCAGGGGACATTGGAAGGGGAAATGGAGGGGCAGGGGCGGGGGCGGGGGAAAGGGCCAGGAAGAAGTGGTAGCGGAGGCACGAACGGATGTGGAGCTGCAACGGAGTCGGAGAAACCGGAGCCGCGTGCGGAAACGCCGGGTAGGCCGCCGGGCGGACGGGCAGGATGCCAGGCGGACGGACGGACGGTGAGCGGGCGGGCCGTCTGGTGGGTGGGTAGGTGAGTGGGTGTGTTAGGGAAAGAGGGCGGGAAAGAGGGCGGGCGGGAAAGAGAATGGGCGGGTGGACGGGCGTGCGGGCGGGTGGGTCGGTGGGTTGGGTTCAAGAGGGCGGGAAAGAGAACGGGCAGGTAGGTGGGCGGGCGGGTGTGTGGGTGGGTGTTAGGGTGGGCAGGAGGGCAGGCGGGAAAGAGAACGGGCGGGCGGGCGGGCGGGTGTGCGGGCGGGTGGGTGGGTGCGTGGGTGTTAGGTTGGGCAAGAGGGTGGCCGGGAAAGAGAACGGGCGGGCGGGCGGCCGTGGAGTATGCTGATGGTCTGTGTGTTGGAGGCGTGGCGGGGCGGGGCGGTGCCGTGGGGCGGGGGCATAGCGCAGAGACCGCGAGTGGCCGCGGGCGTAGCCGAAGCGCGCGTAGGCCACCGCCCAAATATTTGCGTGCGCAGGGGGAGTGGGGGGCGGAGTGAAGAGGGGCTGGCCGGCAACGCGGCACTCTCGCATGGCGAAGCCCGGGAGTGGAGTGAGGCGCGAGGAACAGAGAGAGAGAGTGGAGGGAGTTCTGCGAGATGCCACTGTTTCTTCTAAATTCGAAACATTTATTTCGAAACAAAACTTTTTGGAACAAATCGCAAACAGCATCTGTGTGCTGGCGGCTGGAAACATAAGCAACGAAAAGCCTGTTAAGCGCGAAGGTTTGTGTTTGGATGAGATGTTTAATTTTTCAAACGACGATAAACATTATACATACAAATTACATGTCGTTCGTAAACAGCAGCCTACAACTAAAATAATTCCATGTTGTCTTTATTATATTTCTAATAGTCTAAATCAATCATGCTACCTGTCTTAAATTTAGTGATTTTGCTGGGTTACGATACAATGTAAAAAATTCAAATTATTGTTTAGAATGCCATTCATTTGGTCTAATCCTACCATGCCAACTATAGTGTAAATACGTTTTATAAGCTTCCAACCAACAATGAATAGAATGGATAATTAATAATGTTGCTAATAAAAAGAAGTAGAAATATGTCAATGAAAATATGTCTGTGGCGTTAACAGCTAATGTCGTTCATCGCGAGATATAAGGCGACTGTGATTGCAGTCAGGAATAAGTTTACATTTATTACGAAACAAATAACTATGGGATACATGGCTGAACTAAAAACTATCCCTCAAACTAACGTTATTTGACGAAACACTACTTTCTCAATATAAATATTACGGGAACGTAAACTAAATCATCGTGTTAAATGACACATAGATATTATACTCCTCAATATTTCTGTTCAATTGTAAGTAATGTGGGAAATATTATTCATGAGCGAGTGCGGTGTTGAAAGAGTTATATGCTTGATTAACTTTGAATTCTTGCAATGGAAACGAATGGTCTGAGTATTTCTGCTATTATTGCTGAATACATAAAATATTACAGGTTACATTTAAGGACGTCTATACCTTAAAATGACAATACTAGTTATACTTTTGGATTTATTTTCTAAGAATTATACAAAGTCGTGACAGGTTTCAAATTAGTATTGTCTAGTGATTAGAGTGGGATTTGGGGCTCTTCGACATCCTGCCTCTCTTCTATTATATTTATTTCTACTTAGTCTTAATCTCCTCATATAGTTATTGTTTTTTCTTTAAGCTCCTTTTTTATCCTCATCATCATTATTTTTTCTTCTTATTCTCGCTTCTGATCATTCTCCTTTATTTCTATTTCTCATCCTTTCCTGACTTCTCCTTTCCCTTATTTATTCGGATACATCACTTCCTTCAGTGTCAATTTGTGTATCGCCTTTTAAGGGGGTAGAAGTAGATGAGCGTACAGCTGATAAGTATGAGTGTTGTTGTTGTTGGTGGTGGTGGTGATGATGATGATGATGATGATGATATGATGATGAAGAAATGAATTCGATGGACTTACGATGACAAAAAAATAATATGTTAAAAGATTGGAGACTTGGCCAGGCACTTAAACTCGGGTAGTCCTTCACAAATCCCACTTCTCTCGAATGGGAATCGAACCAACCTCAACAACGCTGAAAGACGCAGAATCTGACCATTGATCACGAGTCACTCCCTCAAAACCGAAGCAGGTAGAAACAGTATGTCGAAGCTGCCCGGCATTTGAGGGAGCAACTAACGGCTCGACTCGCGAATTCAATCATCTTAGCCCAATACGTTAGCATCGACCACGCGCGGGGCGCAATATTGGCACCAGCACTCCCGCGGCCGCACAAAGTCTGAGCCGCGGAACGCCGCGCTTTGTTTGTTCTTCCAACGCCGGGAACATTCATTGCGCGCGGGACGGGGCGGGACGGGGCGGGACGGGGCGGGACGGGGCGGGACGGGGCGGGACGGGGCGGGACGGGGCGGGACGGGGCGGGACGGGGCGGGACGGGGCGGGACGGGGCGGGACGGGGCGGGACGGGGCGGGACGGGGCGGGACGGGGCGGGACGGGGCGGGACGGGGCGGGACGGGGCGGGACGGGGCGGGACGGGGCGGGGCGGGACGGGGCGGGACGGGGCGGGACGGGGCGGGACGGGGCGGGACGGGGCGGGACGGGGCGGGACGGGACGGAACGGGACGGAACGGGACGGGACGGGACGGGACGGGACGGGGCGGGACGGGACGGGACGGGACGGGACGGGACGGGGCGGGGCGGGCAGGGACGGGGCGGGACGGGGCGGGACGGGGCGGGACGGGATGGGACGGGGCGGGGCGGGACGGGACGGGACGGGACGGGACGGGACGGGGAGGGGAGGGGCGGGGCGGGACGGGGCGGGACGGGGCGGGACGGGGCGGAACGGGACGGGGCGGGACGGGACGGGACGGGACGGGACGGGGCGGGACGGGACGGGACGGGACGGGGCGGGGCGGGCAGGGACGGGGCGGGACGGGGCGGGACGGGACGGGGCGGGACGGGACGGGACGGGACGGGGCGGGACGGGACGGGACGGGGAGGGGAGGGGCGGGGCGGGACGGGGCAGGACGGGGCGGGACAGGACGTGGCGGGACGGAACGGGGCGGAACGGGGCGGGACGGGGAGGGGAGGGGAGGGGCGGGGCGGGACGGGACGGGACGGGACGATACGGGACGGCTGCCCTCAGATAAGACTGGGCAAACGGGGAAGGGCGCTCCAGCGCGGCTCGGGCCGGGCGGGGAGGTAGAATGAAAGAATAGGGCCCAGTGAAGCGGAAGACCTATAGGTATTGGTTTCTTTCCACTCCAGCGGTCGCTGCTCTTGCGGCGGGCAAAAAAATGCAACTTTCGAATATATTGTTCCCCCGATGCTCCAGCTTCGGCACGCTTACGCCTGGAAATTCCTCGGGAAAGGTGGAACATTTTATGCGGAGCGGTATTGGCACGTCGTAGACTTCCTTCGTTCTTTCTGGAAGTCCGTTTCGGAGGATGTTTTCGCGTCGAAATATGCGGAACGCACGGGGGGAAGGCAGTTGAAAAACCGCTTGTGTTGCTACTGAAAGAACAATGTTTATTTAATACGCGTACTCACAAATAGAAGTGTACAAGCTGTTCGCTGTTAATGCATAATAACATTGCAATGATGCAGTATATTCTGTATAGTATGGAAGTTCTGAGAGAATTCTCAGTTATTCCGTCAGGGAATTCTTGGTAATATGTATGCAGAATTCAATGCACTGGCAGGTTACTTCTCAGAAAATAAATCACCGTTATCAAACATCGGTAATGCATTAAAAATTATCATATTCAGTACAAATACAAGAATCTAACATAAGGATAAACATAATGCTCCTATTCGTTTTCATTCTTGTTGTCATTGTCAGATCATATTCTCTTTATAGTCCTATGTAGAGAATTTATTATTTCCCGTAAAAGGTATCTTGAAAAAGCTTGTTTCATTTAACATTGACTTGTAGATTTTTTATCATTCATAAATATACTTTTTTTAGCCCTCACTACCTGACATAATCAAATTTTTCATTAACAGACGCTTCATTCCATCCATCCAAAACGATGGATAATTTAATAACGGACATCATTATTCGGGAATGACATTTAATCAAAAGTAACACACTTGTTACCTGTCGAGTTAAATTGTCCGACATTAATTTTATTTTTATCCATTTTATTAAACAAAGGATGATTTATTTTTAGCGACATATTATTCAAAGACCGAAATAAATCATACTTGCTAATAATGGTGTCTCAATCATACATGATATCGACATGAGTCATATATGCTTCTACACTTCAACGTTTTTGGGCTAAAAGCAACTAAAGCCCATTCACCAGCGATAATGAAGGTTTACCGCCATGCCCCACATTTATTACACACTCCAGCACACAAGTATTCATTCAAGAATTCACTCCACGATATTAAACGGTGCGGGAGGAAATTCCACACATATGACTATTGACAATAATGACTACAATCTCAGAAAATAAAGTTCGAACAATTTAAACAAGTGTATGCACATCTGGTAACTTGAATATATGGAGAGACGTCGTTCAACATAATGTATGGCTAAATTCGTTATAACGCACTAGAACTTTTAATTTACGCTACCACACGCATGGAAGGTCTCGAAATGCTATGTTGTTTTGTTGAGTAGAGTGGTCACTGTAGAATATCAGTAAACTATTATTAGACAGTGATGCAACGATAATTCGTATAGGGGGAGTTGGTGTTGTAAACCAACATGGAGTTCTTGATATAGATTTATTCTCTGATACTGAACTGAACATTTATTTTTCGTCCATTTATTTGCAGTGCACTCAATATAAATAAATTATTATTTACGTTATTATGAAAAATTAGTAAATAATTTATTTGTGAATTAGAAAATTAAAAATATTTTATTTATACTGAAACCCTATGTGTTCTCTTCTTTAGAGTTCGTCATTTTTATTCTGTAATGTATTCCTACCAAATGATTTATTAAATAATGTAAGATGTCAAGTTTCCCTACTTCTGGTTTCTCTTCAGAGTCGTTATAGGGGCGTGCCCTATACACTGCGGGTTGACACCTCAGTCCATATGAGAGCGCCGCGTATCTAAATGTAAAAAGAGAACTTTCAATTCATACATTTCCCCTTTCTATTCAAGGGAGACCGTATTTATATTTTTATTTCAAGACCTCACATGCAAAACTCATAGCTATTCTTCAGGCAACAACAAAAACGGCTAGTTTAGATATTCACAGTGCCATTGCGTGTTCGGCGAGGCAAGATCGTTCCTTCCAATAGTGTGTCGTTTTTTTTCAGCATGAAGCAAGATATCGTATATGTTAAACCCCCGCTCCTGAGTTCACGTGAGAACTAACAGAGAGTTTTGCCCGACGAAGCGTTACAGCAATGGACGCCACTATCGATATACTGCAATACTTTTTGCAATACTTTTATGCATTTGCGCATGCAAGATCGAGATGGCAGGCGATTGCCGTACGCACTCCCTAGTAAGGAGTTTGTCCACGCCATAGAGTCATCACTATCGATCTTCTGCGCATGCGCAGATGCACTAAAATGGTGTGAAACGTGAACTGCGCATGAGCAGAAGATCGATAGTACTTTAACGGTCGAGGTGGCACAACATTCCTAATGTTGTGAAAGAAAAATATCGAAATGCAAAATATCATACGATTTGTAGACAACGTTTCGCTTTTTATCTTAAATCGCAGTTTAATTCATTGTCTCTATTATTCAAGTTACGATAATACACGTAATTCCAAGTGCTTGTGATGATCACCATCGCTAAATTCTCTAGATGACACATCATTGGAGAACTCTATTCGTATAATGTAACAAATGTTAAACGAGATTATGTAAAATGGGAACTTAGCCTTAGCAGCGCACGCTGCAGTCCCAATCCAAAACTACTTCCGTAATCGTAGTCTTACCCTTAGAACCAAAACCCGGAGACAAATTATTCTCAACATATCAAAAGAAAGTGGTGACGTATTTGCTCATTACCGTACATCAGAGCGGCTTATGATAGCTAATAATAAAAAAAGTATGAATGCGTCACACTGAGAATCAGACGACGCAAAAGTGGCGTGATCTTTCAATTTATAGCACAGTACTTTATTCAATAAACGCCTGGTCGACGGCAAAACTATGAAGAACGAAATTCAGACATTCGCGCCGGCGTCGCGTGTTGGGTTAGCGCGGTCGTAGTGGGAAGGGGGGGGGTCTGGCTGGCACAAAGGTTGCCTTCCCGGCTGGCAGGCGCGGCAACGCCCCGAGACAAAAGTGCTGCAGGCGCCCACCGCTGCAGGCACCGCGAGGCTCACACAATGGACGCGCCCGCTGGCACGCGGGGTGGGTGGGGCGGCGAGGCGGGCCGCGGAGGGGAGAAGAGGGAGGGGAGGGTGCGTTGGAGATAGCATGGAAGAGACGAGACGGGAGGGAATCGCACGCAGGACAAGGGAACAGTAAAAAAGTGAAGAAATGGGAGAGGAAAGCATGGAAAAAAGAAAAAAGAGAGGAAAGGGGGAAGAGAAGAAAATAATAAGTTAAAGAAAGGAGCACACGTAAAACAAAAGAAGAAAGAAAAGAAGAGCAAGGAAAGGAAAAGCGAGAGGAATAAGAGGGAGGGAGAAGTGAGAGAAGGGCATCTACAACAAGAGCATGGTGAAGAGAAAATAGAAAGGTAACGAAAGATGCGGAAGAAAGAAAAATCAAAAAAAGAGAAATGTGTGGTTGAGATGGTGAAGGTATGGTGACATGAAGGCCGCGAAAGAGAATGTAAGAGCAATGTGGAAAGAGAGAAGTGAAGTGGTAAGAGAGGTAAAAAATGGAATGGAAGGTGCGACGGAACGTTTGGGGGAAACTGCGTAGGAGGAAGAGAAGAAGGCGCGTGAAAGGATAGAAGGGTGGGGAAAGCGGTGAAGAGAGGAAAGCGGAGAGCGGTGGAGAAAGAATGGGAGGGGAAGATGCGCAAGAGAAGAAAGGACAAATTGACTTGTGAGGTATACAAATATTACAATACGAGCAATAATAACACTAGCCAAGAAAGGGTTCCGGACAGAGAAACTGCATGGTGAAGAATTTCAGGCACCAGTAGGTAAAATGTGAAAACAGCATAACCAGAAAACAGAAAAACCAGTAGGTAAAACGTCAAAATGGCAAGTTATGGACCAAAAAGTATATTCATTTTGAAGTACATTATTATTATATTACATTGTATATTATACATTCAACATAAACTAGAAACTTGTATGTATCTGTAAATCTTGTTTTCAAATTCACCCTTAGTCATTCATTTCTATTTTCCAAGTTATTCATTTTTTTAAAAATTCAATTAATTCTAAAGTGATGTGACTCCTAAAAGAGAGAGCGATGAGGTGAATATGTTTGCATTTCGAATTCAACAGGTCTAAATAATGAAGATCGACATGTTTTCGTTCGGTCCCTGACAAAAAATTGTTGACTAATGTAATAATAATAATAATAAACCGTAATAAGGAAAGTGCTTGTAAATTTCTAGAACCTTAGTGATCTCGAAATAGTTTGAAGAGCTAAGCTAAGAATTCATTTATTCTGATCTACTGGGTCAAAATAGCACTGTCAAAACATTTTTTTGTTAACTGTTAAGCGCTAAATTTTATATATAGTAGCCAAACGATCTATTTATCAGCGTAGTTCATTTATTTTTAATCGCCACCTTTTAAATTCATTAATACTGGCACTAGCATGTATAATTCAAGAGTTAAATTATACAAATATTTAATAATCATGAGAAAGTCTACCATAGAGAATACAGCCGGGCAACTGTTCACACAGCACACATTTCATAAATAATAGTAGAGTATATATATTTAAAATTCGGCAATATAACAGAGGGACAAACTCACAGACCCGATGTTAACTAAATGCCTAGATTAAAATATGACAAAGGCGATATCCAACACAAAAGATTTTAAAGATCTCACAATAAATCTTTTCCTTCAACCAAATGAAGCACTTTTGTTAAAAGCATTTAAACTTATCAGAGAAAGTACAATTATTTACGAGTAGTAATCTAAAAAGAGATACCATCTTATTACCCACATTTCCCACTCAAATAAAACAGAGATGAATTAAAAAATATTACTCCAAATGGTGGTAAACTAACGCAAAATTTAAGTTAATGCATGGCAACTGCTTTATGTAAATCGTCATGAAGATAGATATTATTCATGTATATTTGAAGTTAATTGAAGAATACTTCGAATCCTGAGTGTAATAATTAAAGAAATAAGACGTTAACAGTTTTTATATTTAAAATACAGATTACTTCAAATGATTAGATGAAGCTAGTTTTTGTTTAATCGTAAATCTTCAATGAAAAGTAATACTTCTGTCCCGATTCACTTAGGCCAAAAGAGAATGGATTCCTGAAACACGTCTCAGTATTACTCTCATTTACCAAATTACTTATTAAATAAAAGTCATGGATTTACTGACAATGTAAAAAAATAGTTAACAAATATTTTTCACATCCTTTCAATACTTCAGATCTAAATATCATTCCAGGGTAAAAGTCAAGTACCTTTTCTTCATCTCCCTCTACAGACATTTTACGTGATGCAGAATCAGTTCA
This sequence comes from Gryllus longicercus, assembly GCA_038098605.1. Lineage (NCBI taxonomy): Eukaryota > Metazoa > Arthropoda > Insecta > Orthoptera > Gryllidae > Gryllus > Gryllus longicercus. The sequence goes on from JAZDUA010000196.1 coordinate 2,115,668, forward strand.
TGCAAGAAAAGCAATTAATTGCAAAGCAGTTGCAATTGTTTCAGCTTTCAAAATTATGTTTCAAAATTAAAAATGGCTTTTGGATCAACGATGGAATTCTATTTTATTGACGTTGTTTTATCTAAAAGCCATTAAGTTTAAACCTGTGATTATGCAGTATTACACACTGTTGGTAATCCTCACCCAAAGTAGAATCACCACCGAAGCAAGAAGAAAGACGCCAGTACAGGACAGATACTCACCTGCAAAGATAGAAAATATCTCGTTAAAACAAAATGTATCAAGCAAAATGAACTGAACATGAACATCACTGCATTGATTTACTCACACAAGTTAAAATATCTTTCACAGTAGAATACTAAAACAAAAATATTTCCTTAACAGGTGATATGACGTCAAGATGCTTCTGATAGCAGAAAAGTACATTACAATGAAACAAAAATCAGTGTAATTTGCACATTTCCCTTCTACAACAGTAAAGTATTATACTGGTATGTAACATTTGGATAAAGAGAGAAAAGCTGTATTTAATGTTCAGAAGTAAAGCCATTATGTTAGTATTTTCTCAATGGTCAATGAAAATAGAACAAAAATACCTATCATGGAGAAATTTTGACGTCAGGAGCCAAAGCAACATAACAAAGCACCTTACCGGATCATGTATATGAAACATTGGTACATAACAAAAATTACTTAATTTGAATTGATATTTGGAGTTAAAAATGAACTTAAGAAACATGTAATAAATGTGGAACAATGAAAGTAAACATTATATTATAGTTCACTCTGCATTACTTGCAGCCCTTGAAAAAATGTTTCACTTGATTCCACAAACAAAATTACCACAGTTAAAGTTTCCTGTTTTATAAAAGAGAGAACTAAGATAGCAACTATTATGTGTGTTATTACATTGAATTCCAAACGATATGTATTTAAAAATGAAGTGCTTATGTAAGTGATAAATAAATTATATCTTGTTGAATGCATTGAAATCACAAAATAAATCAGCATCAATTAATAAAAACATGAAAATTTGCTTTTTAAAAGATTACGTATCATATCATATATCCCAGAATATATGACAGTGCTGGGTGCATGCTGTGTTCCTAGCAGATTGCAAGTATTTCTTAAATTGTATTGTTACAATTCTGAAAATGTTTGGTTCATATTGCAATTTTTTTGGTATCTCCCACCACCACCGCCCAACCCTGGTCAAGCTTTATGTTCCCGACCGGTGTTCGAGCATGTGTGAGAGTGTGGAGCATGTTAGTGTAAGTGTGTGTAAGTGAGGGCCGAGGATAGGCCAAGGAAGATGATAAAAAGATCGCGCGCGGTTCGTGGCCCGTTTGATAGGGTACTGTTCGGGTGTTTGTTTGTCGGATAAACCACGAAAAACTACCGATCAGAGCAGATTACCACTCGAATTCTCCGACAGAGAGCGACTGAATTCGATCTAGCTGATATGCTAGTGTCGAAAATCGTGCGAAGGTCGTGACTCGAACCTAAGACCTCCCGGTCAGAGGCACTGCAGTGACATCAGGTGATGCTGTGAGCCACCTCTCGCGGTGAAATAATTTAGTTTTCGGCCCAAAGTTAAATGTCTAAAAGAAGTTGATAAACCATGTAATTTTAATATTTTTTTTTTCTTTCATATCACATTCTGGTAGAATAGTGACAGGCCTAGGGTGATACAAGCTTCTTCAACCGACACGAAAAACTTCAATTTCACAAGCCGCAGAAAGCAGCTCTAAAGGAGTCCACGAAAAAAACTTCAGGAATCTAGTATTTGAAGATATATTTCGTTCTTTACCACACCATTTTTAACTTAATGCGCCCGATAATAAAGTAAACTTCAGAGGGTTTCTTTCCGTTACACAACTAAAAATATTTATGCCAGCCGTCCAATTTTGCGCGTATGTTTTTGCTCTAGTAATTTAGATACCCTGCAGCCTTCGCTTGTATAACAGAGGCGAAACCCGCACGTCTTGAGGAGGAGAAATGAAATGCAAAGGGCCCTAATGAAGCAACACCGCCTAATCCCCGCCCGGCGCCGCGCCCTTTGAGGGCCCGTGAGGACTCTTTGAGGGCGGGTGGGAGCGGGGACTGCGGAACTCGCGGTCTTTGCAGCAGCTGAGGACTGAGGACGCAGGATCCGGGAAGGGAAGGCGTTGGGGGTGGGGGGGGGGGGTATTTCCGTGACGACGTCTGGATTTCCGTCTCCTCAGACACCGCCTTGTGGCAATGGCTCTCAGGTGAAAGCCTCAGAAGTAGAAACTAACTGGGATTGCTGTTAGGTTGAGAGGAGCAGCTCTAGTACCACACTCTATGGGGCAGAAGTCTGGTCACTATCAAAAAAATTGAAAGACAAATTTCAATCAACAGAAATGATGTTCTGGCGAAGATGTTGTAAACTTTCTCTGTTAGATAAAATAAGAAATGATGAAATAAGAAATAAAATGAAAGTGCAAACAACCTTGAACGATACAATCGAAATGAGACAACTAAAATGGTATGGGCATATGAGAAGGTTGAAATCGGATAGACTTCCTCAAAAAGTTTGGGAGTGGATACCAAATCGAAGAAGATACAGGGGAAGACCGAGAAGAACATGGAACATGGCAATAACTGAAGCCATGGAAAAAAGAGAAATGGAAGAAAATGATGTATGGGATAAAGAGGCATGGAAATTGGGATGCGGAAAACGGCCAAGGCTGTAAAAAACCGCTAAATAGATAGATAGGAGCAGCTGCCACGAATGGGGAAGGACCAGCTTTAATCTTTTGTGGTTATTATGATTCCAGTTCTAGTGTGTCTGAATCTAGAATTAAAAATAGTGATACAAGTACTTGGAAGATTGTGGAAGCAATACAATCATAGATATTTGATTTGAATTTGCCTTATTTTACATGGCGAGACTCGGGCCATCAGGCCCGCTCTTCCGGCTGACCACGCAAATTTCGCTACGCTCCTTTCATCTAGCAGAGAAAGGAGGTATTTCTTGGGCGAGAAACAGGCGCTTTTGAATTTAGCTCAGAGGCGTCATTTAGGCTTGAGGATCTTTTACATGCAAGTAAATCTACTAACATGGAACAGCCGGCTTCACTTCCCCTCCGAAGGAAGGCGTACGAAGGATTTTGTCGCCCTAAAAATCCACGGCTTCGATCGGGTTTGAACCCGCGAGCTTGGGTATAACAGTCCGGTACGCTAACCGTCACACCATCGCCGCCGCCAAATAAGACAAAAATTTGAAATGTTATAAACTTGCGTTGGCTGAAAAGTTAGAGGAATGGCGAGGACACCGAAAAAAGAAGCCGAGTTTTCAGGCGAGGGAAATATAAGAATTGACCAATCCTCGACCCGTACCAAGAAAATAGAAATTAAGCATATTACCCCTGCATGCCACAGTGGATAGTGAGAGGGAATGCTATCGGATTTATTACAATGGACAAAAATGACCTCATTCCGGTCTATAATATAAGTAATTCCGAAATTTCACCAAGATTATCGACGTCTTGTTTTCGTTCAACACGTATTGTCATCTTATGGAAATGGCATACGGGTCTGTTTCTTATATACACAAACTATCCAGTACGTTCATAAGAGAAATAGTTGCGCAGAATACCTTGTAGAGACATTTGAGAAGATCTACGTTTAAATGGATTGTATTTACACATAATACGAAAATCGCCTTCTAATCTTCAAAATGTTTAATAAATATCAAGCGTTTAATCTACTTTTCCATGAGTACATTATAGCTTAAAATAGTTTCTTGTGCCATGATCTCTTAACCATAAATATATTGTCTTCATCTCTACTTGCACTATATCTTTTATTTTCATCACACATTTCATCACATATTTTAAGAGAATGTGAGAAATATTTTTGTTTTCTTTCTTCTTTCATTCGAAGAACGTGACCTAACATTACCATATTCAAGATTTGGTCACCGTGTCCTCTGAAAACGTTTTCAACTACCACGTTTCTTTTTTTTAATATAATATGACAATTTGACAGCATTTTCACAAGACTCTCATTTCTATTAAATTTGTTTTGCATTCGATTCACTTTGACCGTTTCCTAGAAATGTGTAATACACTAATGGAATCGTGCCGTACATCAACAATTAGCTAATTCCTTCTTCGCCGTTCTCGCTTTCGTCAAGCACTGAGATTACCAAGATGACGCTTCCAAAGGGCGGTTTTAGAGGGTGTTCGTACGAAACTTCTTCCCAAGGAACGTTGGTAATTTCGACTTCCCTTCCCTTCACGAATTATTGTCCAACACTCCCGTACAGTATGAACTTGAGCCTTGATAATATTTTAAATAATGCTTTAAACATTTATGTCATTGTATTCTTCTTTTTAAAAACTTAAGGAAAATAGAATACATGTAGAAAAATATTTACTTCTATTGTTCTTATAAGTTGTGTCAATATCTTATTAATTGCAAATACTACAAATAAGAAAATGATTTGCACAATTTTTGCCTTCATTCATATAACTTTGCTCAAACCGCATCTCAATACCTTAAAACGTTTTTGAGGTTTTTCTGAGTCTCAATTGTGTAGCGCACGTGATACAGGCGATAAACACCTTCCATGAACGCCGTAAGTAGCAATCGCAGATGTTCTCGTTACGCCCAAAGAGCAACTCGGAAAGGAGTAATTGGAAAGAGTATTTCCCACAGATCCTTGTCAAGGACCCCCAACTCTAACGTTCAAACGACGATGCTTAGGCGAGATTTTTACCCGTAGAACCTTCGTATACAACTCACTGAAACAGAACAGAAGAGAAAGAAAAAGACCATGTCCAGAGAAAAGTGGATAAATAAAATTCAGGGAACGTTTATTGGAAATTGGAACCTTCATTGGAAGTTAGTGCTACCAGTTCTGACGGCTTCTTTTGGTCTCCGGAAAAATTCTCAGGTAAAAGAAAAACGTTGACGTAAAAAGCGTTTCATTGGATGGAATATCACCCAACTTGGCAAATAAATGGAAGTGACCATACAAGATAAGCTTTTCTTTACGACGAAAATCTGAAAAAAGAAAACAAACTATTTGAGTCAAGTCGTTCAAAATAAAAGATCTCACATTTGAGAAGCATGACAGCGAGCTGGGAATCGCATATTGACTTGTTTAGTCATCGATTAGCAGATAGGACCATCCGTGAACGTTTTACTATCTACGTAAAACTTTAAGGGTATCGTATGGGTAAGGTGCAACTCTAATATTAATTCTCGACAAAATCGTTTTATAAGTAACAAGTCAGTGTAGTTCCTCATAAAACATTCTCTTTACATAGGAAAACGTTGATTAAAAATACTACTCAAGTCTTCCATTGCCGGTGGCAAATGAGATGGAGGTCCAATTATTTGTCTCATCACTTCATGAATACTCTTTATGGCACCTCGGTATAGGGCTGCCGAGAGTAAATATGAGTTACTGTATAAAGAAGGTAATAGATGGATTCTCAAAAAAATTACACATGTACAAGTGTAAATTATTATTCCTTACAATCGATCGATATATTTAGATATGTTTTGTATCCTTCGATATAAGGCCATTTGGCGATGTGTCAAAACGTAACATAATACACAGTAATGAGGCTTATAATGTTGAAAATTACCATCTTGAAAAATTCAAAAAAGTACGTGAGATAAAAGATAAATAGTTAAATAAATGTTCGATCATAATAAAAATTATGGGACGCTTTGGGCTTTGTGGCCAAAACGAAATCGTCGAGATAGGTAGTAGCTTCGCTGGATCTAACGCTGGATCTACTCCTTTTGTTATATTCAAGCTAGACATTTCCTACGTTAAAATTTTATTTTAGTATCTGTCGTTAAATTGTTAAAGTTGAAATGGTAGGTAATAGTTCTTCAGAAGCAGGACGTTGCGATCTGTGACAACGCGGAAAAGACCGCAAGGGCCTACCTAAAAAACTGGAAATATTTTAACCCAACCTTATAAAAAATGATTTCAGTATATTGCAAAATGTAATGTCATTAATTTTTAAATACAGTAGAGTCGCGGTAATACGAGCCTCACCAACCGATATTCCGTGTAATGCGAGAAGAACAAAAATCCTGATGTGCCCCGTCACTCAAACACGCAAACGAGCAGCGATAACATAGAGCAGGCTCTTGACGGGTTGGCAACACTGCATTGAAGATCACATGAGCGGCGGTCGGTGCCAGAGTCTCTCTTCTACATTGTTGTGACCGGTTCGTGCTCATTTGTTTTGTTCATTGTACAGTGCGTTACTACAGTAGAAACTTTAATATGTGTTAATGTATATATGTGTCTGTAGCTTTACTAGTATTTACACACTAAATTTGATTTCATTTTACATTGTAGTTAAAAATTGCGTTAAGCATATTATTTTTCTCTGTATAATCAGAGGTTTTTTTTGTAATCCGAGCTCAAATTACCTCCTATTATCGCGATTCTATATAAATCGTTCCTTCAATTATATTGCAATTTATTTTGAATCCACCATCGACCCCTCCATTAGTGTTCTTTGGGTACAGGATTGACATTGTTATCCGATTCTTATTGTTATGATTATGCTATGATGTGTGAAAAATACGTGGCATATGACTTAAGGACTGTAGCACAATGTTGCAGCACTCGTTGGCGAATGTACCCACGAAGAAGCGCCTCTCAAAACGTCACGACCACAAAGTACTCTGCAGTCGAATGCCACGGGGAAACCGCAAATAAAACGGAAATCTACCTGGTATCTGCATTCAAGTATTGCGTTGGACACACCTCATCAGCACTTTCAAGGAAAGGCGTTTCAATTCCGGCAGCAGCTTGTAAGCAATTCAAAGTACTGCGGGTTGCATATTTTGAAGAAACCGAAGGCGAAACGCCGACGCTCTCCTCCTTTTTAAGAAGGAAAGGATACAACCCGCAATACACTCCGCTCCAACTCCGACTGTTCAAGGTTGTTCTCGGGAGAGTAAGTAGTAAGGGGTTATTGATGCAACGTATAACGACAGGGAGAAAAATTTCCTGTCGAAGGAACGTGTTTACGAATAAGAGAAGTTTCGGCGGATCGTTTTATGAGTTCTACGACGAGTAGACGGGAGGCTATCCATAAACGCGCGTTAAAGGATGGGAACGACTGAAAGTGCAGCACGATTTCCCCATTATTCGATATGAATTTTCGCCGCGGGAATAAATTTAAGAAAGCATTAGCGGCGCAGAGCTATAAGAGAGGCGCTGTGAGCTGGGTTTGGGAGTGGAGACGGAAGTGAGAGAGCGGGGGTGCGGAGAGAGGCGGAGGAAGAGGAAAGTAGGGAGAGGGGCGTGATGGAGAGCATTGCCTACGAACGGCGACGTGCGGGGGAGCCATCGAAGGAGTGAGATGGAGAGCGAAACTTTGTGGACGGAAGGATCAAGAGCGGTGAGGATTAAGAGCGCGGAGGATCGTGGGTGGGTGGTAGGAGGTCGGAAAGGGACGAATAGAACAGCAGCGGGGCGGAGGAGGAAATATTAAGGGCGGAGGATTACCCTCAAAAGGATTATGTTGGAAGAGATTAGAGGGGGTGCAGTGGGCTGGGAAAGAGCGGACAGGCACAGACAAGGATGGAATGGAAGGGATAGAGCGGGACAGATTGGGTGAGGAGAAATGTAGGAGTTGGGTGGCGCAGGGTGGATATGACGAGGCGAGGCTGATAGGGCGGGAAGAGGAGAGCAGGGCGAGGAGGGGTCAATAGAGCGTGATCAAAAGGGCGGGGCAGAATGGGTCGGAACGGAGTGGGGCGGGGTAGTCGAGTAGAATAGTATTGGGAGGGGGAGAAAGTGAAATAGGTCGGAGAAGGATAGGGTGCAAGGGATAGAGCAAAAGCAAATAGGGTAGTACTGGAGGTGGCAGGGAAATATGGAGCAAACAAGTTGAAGGAGATAGGGCGAGTGGAGGGCGGAATGAGGTAGGGCGAGATGGGGCATGGCGAAATGGATCGAGGTGGGATGGAACGAAGCGGGATGGGGTGGAGTGGTATGGGCGGGGAAAGTATGATGTCGAGCGCAATGGGACAAAGTAGAATGAAGGGAATGGGGTGAAGAAGGTTGGAGGCAGAATAAAAGGGCATGGAGTACGATGGGGCGGAGCTGGCAGGGAGGAGCGGGGCGGGATGGAGTGAGGCGGGAGTGGAGCGAGATGGGAGCAACGTGACGGGACGGGAAGAGGGGGTAAGACCGGGGAGGGGAAGAGCGAAGCAGAGAGGGGCGGGGCCAGTATTATGCGCCGTCTTCGCCGCCGCCGGCAGTGATGAAGGCTCCCGCCCGCCCACCGCCCCCGCGCGCACAAAAAGCCGAAATGTTTGAGCGTCGCCATGGCGACACTTTGATTATTGGCTGGAGGCGCCGCCGACCGCAGCAGGGGGCGACTGCGTCGTTCGCACCTCGCGCCGCTCACTGCGGCGGACCGCATTCATGCCTCCAAATTCCGTTGATCAAGCTAAAAAGAAGCAGTTGTCCGATATATTAGAAAAGAGCATTTATATAGTTATTTTTCTTCTTCTTCGTATTATTATTATTATTATTATTATTATTATTATTATTTCGTTAATCGGCCGACTAGGACCACGAAAGCAAGCATCCTGCATTTACCGTGGCTCAGTTTTTATTTATTATCGCGGTAGCAGGTGCTTGCAACAATTCTTATGGGGGACCAGCATTTAGCTGGATCCGATTTTTATCCCCCATGGTTGTTAGCCCGGGGGTATGGAAGATGAAAGATGATAGGAATGGATTAGGAGGCGATAGGTGATCGTGGACTTTTGGAACCATCCCAGCATTCGCCTTTATGACCTAGGGAAACCACGAAAACCCCGGTCAGGATGGCCGGCCCGGGAATCGAACCCGGACCTCCCGATTACGAAGTCAGTGCGCTACGCACTGAGCCACTTCGCTCGGTATTATTATTATTACCATTATTATTATTATTATTATTATTATTATTATTATTATTATTATTATTATTATTATTATTATTATTATTATTATTATTAAGATCCAATTAAGTTCAAGGGCTTCCTGTCTTTTCCAGGGAAGAGAGGTGAGATGGGGGGGGGGAAGTGAGAGGTGATCGCACCCATGTCCTTTTTTGAACCAACCTAGCATTATCCTTATGACCAAGGGTAACCAGAAAAAAAACCGGTTAGAATGGCCGACTCGGGGATCGAAGCCTTCCGACTTTCAAGTCCGCGCGTTACGCCCTGAGCCAATTCATTCGATCAATTATATAGCAACTAAATGTAACTCCCCTTACATAATTGTCTACATTCTATAACTGATTTTCCTAAAAATGTTTATTAGAATAAAGCTGTTATGTACTACTTTTTAATTTTTCTGACATACAATATTTACGGGTTTATGACATTATATATCATTCCTAAATAACTTCAAATAATTACTATCTTAATATTTAATATTACATAAAACCGCTCTCACGAACTATTTGTACTTAGTAAAAATCGATACCTAGAAGTGTCAGAAAGGGCAAAGCAAATGAGAATTAAAGGAACTCAAACACATTGGCTTCGAAAGCAAAACCTAACAAACGGTAGAATTGTCGCTCTAGGTGGCAATACACACTCTCTAAACATATTTTTCTCCATAACATTTAAATGACCTATACATTTTTTCAAAATATTACGAAATTATCATCATCGATGGTTGTCATGTACGCAGCATTTTGGCGCGCGAAATTGAAAAACTCTGGTAAACCGTCCGGTAGTGTTTTAAATTTATATTTTTAAATATTCAGCATTTTTGCCTCCCAGTATTCTGAACGGTACATTGTCACTTATATGTCTTAATACAGTAACTTCCAAAGGTTACCTTACGAAGAGATCTTGCAATAATGTTCCTGAGTCGTCGGTAGGGAGAGATTTTTTTCAGTAAAAGTAATATCATCATGAATTTAGGCTGAAAATTGCAAGAGTTTAAGGAGAATATCTCCTTTCAATATGCGTAACTATGATACAGGTTTGGGAAGATTTAAGTGTGCATGTTACTTTCTCATTAAATGAGTTGTATTATTTGAGACTAATATACAACGGAAATATAGAAATCATAGCAAATGAAAAGGATAATTAATTAAAACAAGAAAAAATTAAAATAATATTAATAAACTATTAACTGAATGAGGGAAAACAATACAAAATATAATTTATTAACATAGCATACTGTTCATTAAATTATTTTCAGATATCTCAAATTTAATCGCAAAAGAAATGATATTTCTAATATGGATTTTTATTTTTTTATTTTCGTCGAAATTCAATGTAGACTTGTTAGTCTAGAATTCTACTTAATTATGACTTTTTATGGAGTTAATTTGTACCGCAAAGACCCACTGCCTGAAAACTATCTTTAAGAGTTTCTCGCTAGAAAACTTAGGGAATAATTGCAAGGTAAGTGTGCCCTGAAGATACGTCGGGTTTTTATTATTATCTTGCAAAAGCACTAAATGTTGTCTTTTGTATCTTCACTTGTATCACCAAAAGGCAAAGAATAATGCAACATTCTGTTCATTGAAAGGGTTGAAAACACAACTCTAACTTCGTCTTTTGAAAAATGTAATTGCACAACCTAGTAGGTTCACTGTCCGTCACTACTTATGATCTACACATCATACCATGTAAAACAATGATTAGACTGACAAGCAAAATTGCTGAAGAATAAAATCACACAAAACGGTTTTCCAAAACGTAGCACGCACACTTCTCAAAGAAAACAAATGAATTCTCTCGTTTAACACGTCGGCAAATGATATATTAGAATAGTTATTTACCAACTAAGAACGTAAAAATGTTGTTTCATAATGCAACACATGAGTAGCAAATATTTAGTGTAGAACTTCCTTGGATCCTTGCCGACGCGTAGTGCCACATTGATGACGATAACTCAGTCGGTACAGTAAATTGACAATAGGCAGAATAATACAGTCACATATTTTCATTATTACTAAAAATCGAAACTATCATTTTTGTGTAAAGAACTCGTAGACACTTCTCATGGTTAGAGGCTGTAAATTTATCTTCCAATTTCTGCGCGCTTTCGAAATAGTAACATATCTCCCTCGTAGACACTTCTCATGGTTAGAGGCTGTAAATTTATCTTCCAATTTCTGCGCGCTTTCGAAATAGTACATATCTCCAGCTGTGAAACATTTTTTCATCCTTTTTAAGACCTCCGTTTAGACTCACCTCTCCTTCATTTCTGGAGCTTCGGGGCAGCACCAGGTCCTTACGGTCCACACACTAATGCGTCTCCCTGTTTTACCGACATAACTCCGTTTTCGAAAAGGTATTAGTCATCAAAGTCACCAAATGGTTTTGTAGAGTATTTCATCTTTCAAAGGAATGGTTGCATGAAATTGTGCATGTCACACCACTTTTTGAAATGTAACGAAACGTTTAAATTTTCAACTGACGTGCAAGATTCTGAAGTTCCTAGTTACGTTCCGTACGATTATTGTCACTGACGCAGCTGTGAGTGACTTCTAAGAAGCGATTTTTCTCACACACAATCTTCTTTTACATATTCAAATGGATAATTTTGAATCGTGTCTAATTCTGTATCATGTGTCACATCTTGAAGTCACAAATTCACGTAAACAATTTAATTGCTATTGGTATCAGAAATATTAAAACGTTTGTATTATCAAATCTCAAAAAATACCACTACTCTAAAACTGACACTTCGGTTTATTTATACGGTTATTATTCATTTGTATAATGTAACTACGAGTATAACGTATTATACTGAACCATTCTCAGTTTTTACTATTCATAATATTCACTAGCAATTGACATTAAAATTTATTATTTCATCACTGTCTCTACGTATCTGTTTAGCAGCAGCTCTTAAAGACGTCACAAACATCGTGTGTTCACGTCATTCGAGTGGACAAAGAAATAAAAACGCCTCCAGGTGTAAAACCCTTTGTTCACACTCCATCAGATCGTTTAGCCACACCTCTCATCCGTTCCCTTGGCTTCTCTGTCGCAACAACCTCTGAACCTCTCACCATTCCAGGAAAGATGAAAGACTCTCGCTTTGTGGTGGGCCTTTACCGTTTCCCTGTCGAAATACGTCTTAGAAAAGATTCATGTTCGTCAGTGTTTGGGGGTTTGCGACAAAATATTGTAAACATTTGCTAGAGCGAAACATGGTTGCACTGAGTCCAAAACATTTTCCGCGATCACGAGTAACATTCCTAATTGGAAGAACAGTTGGAATGTATTACTTGCGCAACTTTTCTTCAACGATGACCTTGCTGGTCCAACGATGACCTCTCTGGCACAATAGACAGATGAAGGCAAAAGCTCGCAGTGAGCACTGATGACAACATTCCAAACACATCTTCACTGGCGCGAAACAGAAACAATTTTCTTTTTTTAAGACGAGACCTTCTATCGGTTATTTTCTCAAAAAATCTAAAGAAATGACCGAAGCAGGTACGGATCTATCACATGAGATATCTCGAACTCCTGAAAGTTAGAACACAAATTATTGAGAACGTTAAGAAGGCGTGACTGATTCTCCAGACATTGGCATTGCTTCATAAAATCTAGTGCCCGATTTCGTAACTAATACCCCCACTCTACCCGCATTTCTTCAATTCATCGTTCAAGAAAAGTTGCGCGAGTAATACTTGAATCGTTTGACCGAAATGAGTCATTCAACATGGAGTAGAAAAATGTGTTTCATTTAGATTATGAACGCAAATATCAGTGTAGACATCTAATTCGAAGAACTATAGAAAGAATATCAGAAAATTTCAGTACAAATTGGCGGAATGGGTTACTGGTAGTTTCTGCCAAACATTAATGAAACCCTACTAAAGCAACAGAAATGTGTAGTTTCTTTGACAAACATCTTTTGTATATCAAATGAAACATATCTCATATTAAACAAACCTTTGTCATTTTGTGAATCAATGTCAACGTCATAACCAGAATACGTAGTAATATCCATAACATTTTGAGCCATACAGTAAAAACATTTCAAACAAATACGCCATCTACAAGGTAGCAGCTGTACACAGCCGTTTTCGCAAACCATTACGACGGCTAAACTTTTGGCAGCAGACATGTCGCCGGGTTTGTCCTAGACACGCCATCCCGTAGAAAATGCCGCCTCCGACTGCTCCACACTCCGTTTCTAACACACCTCTCGTTCATTCCTTTGGCCTCTCAGCAGCCGGACGGTGCCTGGCTTTGTGGTGGCAGTAACCGCTCTCCAGACAGCATCCGTCTTGGGCGCCGCCAATGGGATATTTAGAGAGCGCTTTCCAGCCATTTCGACGCGCAGGCATCGGAGGCGCGGCGGCGGCGGCGTCTGGGGCAGGAAGGAGCAGAGCAAGGCGGGTCGGGGAGGAATGGGACGAAACCGAATGGGGCGTGAGGCGGGGAAAGGCGCGGTTCAGAAGGGAGGGACATGGGGAGTGGGGGGTGGCGGTGAAATGGAGAGAGGTGGGAGTGAAGTAGGGCGGCGCGGAGCGGAGCGCGTGGGACGGGACGGGGACGGAGCGGAGCGGGACGAAGCGGATCGGGGCGGAGCGGGACAGATAGGGGGACAAGGCGTAGCAAGTGGAGGGAGTGGAGCGGGGCGGCGCTGAGTGGAGAGGGGCGGGGACGGAGAGCGACGGGACGGAGAGGGACGGGACGGAGCGGGACGGGACGGAGAGGGACGGGACGGAGAGGGGACGGACGGAGAGGGACGGGACGGAGAGGGACGGAACGGAGAGGGACGGAACGGAGAGGGACGGAACGGCAGAAGGACGGGACGGAGAGGGAAGAGACGGAGGGGGACGGGACGGAGGGGGGACGGGACGGAGAAGGACGGGACGGAGAAGGACGGGACGGAGAAGAACGGGACGGAGAGAGGACGGGACCAAAGCGGGCGGGATCGGAGCAAGAGGAGGGCGGAGCGGGGTGGAGCGGGGCGAGCGGGGCGGAGAGGGAGGAAAGGAGAGGGACGGAACGGAGAAGGACGGGACGGAAAGGGACTGAAAGGAGAGGGATGGGACGGAGCGGAGGCGGGACGGAGCGGAGCGGGACGCAGCGGAGGCGGGACAGAGCGGGGCGGGAAAGAGCGGGGCAGGACAGAGCGCAGCGGAGGGGCGGGCGGGGCGGAGCGGGGCGGAGCGGGGCGGAGGCGGGGCGGAGCGGGGCGGAGCGGGGCGGAGCGGGGCGGAGCGGGGCGGAGCGGGGCGGAGCGGGCGGCGGAGCGGGGCGGAGCAGTGTGAAGAGGGGAGATTTGGGCGGAGGGGGTGTGACGGGACGTGGGTGTGGTGGAGTTGTGCAAGATGGTGCGCAGTGGGGGGCGGGGGAAAGAAGGCGCTCGTAAACGTCTGGCGGGCGGTCAACGCCCCCAGGAGGTGCTCCGAGTGGCGGGGTGGGGGCGTTTAACGGCCTGCTGAAACGCGCCTTTGGTGCCGGCTTTGCCGGGTTGGGTGGGGGCGGGCCGGCGTCTGACACGCGGGGGGGGGGGGGCGATTTGGGCCGGAAGTAAATGGAGACGACGCAAGCTGGATGCTTCACCGGCGCCACACTTGCGCTTGTGTCTCATTGATTATGATGCTGGCTAAATAATACGGGCTATTTTCATGTGATTGTTTAGTTGACCTGTGTTGCCAAGATCGTTAATGATTTATTTTAACTTTTTCAGCTCAAAGGGTCTCGGGTTCGCAACTTGCCTGGGTGATTGTGAGTTACGTGAATTACCTCCCAAGCCTCTTTCCTTCTTACATACAATTCGTCGTAATCGACTATGGAACGCTACCGTACCCTACGAGTATGAAGTAGAAAAGAGGGGAAAAAAGAAGTGAGGTAGTAAAGAAATAAATCTAGCCGAGATTGACCTACGACCTACCTCATACAGCCGAGGTGGTCAAGGTCCCAACCTGCCTGGTTTAATGTGTGGGAAGAGCAATAAGATGCAGACATGACCCTTGACAATGACTACGATTCAGTGAAGAAGTTGCTAATATTGCGAGAGCTCGCAAACAAAAGGAAGAATAGCCACAAAGGATGTAAACTAAAGAGCGAGAGGTAAAAATATTTAAAGATAATTTTAATAAAAACGTGATTAAGAACCAGTCGACGAAAGCTATGACGATATTCCTCATTAGTCAAAAATTATTCCAAAAATAGTGTGTTTAAACGAACTAAATGAATATCAAAGCATTGACTTTACTCTGCAATGAGGAGTTCGTATCTACATATACCTACTTAATGAGTTCATGTGAATGTGAAATAATTTGTTTTTCGACGAGTTCTGTACGTTTAATATTATATGATGTTTCCTGCTACGCATACAAACATTTGAAGTTTGTTGGTACATCAAGAGGTTTATTATGCGACAGCGCCGTCTACTGGAATTTCATTTAACTCACGTAGAAGGGAGAAAGCCCCCGTTTACTCTCTACCGCTTAATTATATTTACTGCTTTTGTTTTGCAACTCCTGAATCCATTTATAGCTCTATAACATTAACAAAACTAAGAAACTTTGCAATAAAAATACCCACTTTGAAAGTATGGCGATGATTTAATTCGAATTTGAAATCTTTATCACATTTTATTCTTCTGAGAAAACGCCAAATAATTTGAAAATCACTATGTGATTGATTATGATTCGTTCATATAACAATGAACTCAAACAGAAATTCCTAGCTAGCTACTCAACGAGATAGAAAAATGAGAGATGGGATAAATAAAAAGATCAAAAATATTTATGTGGAATGAACGAGAGACTGATCCACACCCGAATGCAATGTTGTTATCCAGTAATAAAATTTCATTCTTGGTAGGAATACAAATTTAAACTGGTAATGACAAATATGATGAATAGACAAAGAATCTATAATTGAAGATATATTTTTCCAATTACTAGAAAAAAGCTTAATCTAAAAATGCACTTGGTTAAATTAATAAAATGTAGACCTATGACCTAAGTTAAGGGACATAAGTAAAGAAAGAGGTATAGTATTACAGGGACAAGATATGCCAGGAGAAATCTAATAATCGCGAAATAATAAGGTGTATCAGCTTATCATTGTATACGGACTTCTTGAATCTCAAATACATTAACAAAACGAGAAGGAAATTAAATTATTAATAAATGTAGGCTAGGTAATGTATAAGAATCTAACAAAAATTGACTAATGCGAAAGAAAACATTTAATAGGACGACGTGAATTGGAGGACAAAGATTGGAATCACATAAAATGAGGATAACCGAGTGTTGGGGTGGTTGAGGGGGTAGCTGTTGGGGTGGTTGAGAGGGTGGCTTTTGGAGTGGTTGAGGGCGGTTGTTGAGAGGGGTGGTTGAGGGGTTGTTGAGGAGCGGTTGAGAGGCAATTGAGGGAGCGGTTGTGGGGACGAATGTAGGCGGAGGTGATGAGGCGGTGTGGGCGGTTGTGACGATGGAAACGGTGAGTTGGATGACGGGGGCAGAAATGGCTGCGGGGGGGACGGAGGGTTATGTGGACGTTGGGGCGGAGTAGTCCTTGGGGGGGCGGTGGAAGTGAGAGGCGGACAATGTCTGCGTTGTCGGCGGCGGCGGTGGTGGCGGGGGTGGCGGCGTGGTGGCGGCGGTGGTGTTGGCGGCGGTGGCGGTGGTATCGGCGGTGGCGGCGGTGGCGGCGGTGGCGGCGGTGGCGGCGGTGGCGGCGGGGGCGGCGGGGCGGCGAGGGGCGGCGGGGGCGGCGTGGGCGGTGGGGGGCGGCGGGGGCGGGCGGGGGCGGCGGGGGCGGCGGGGGTGGCGGGGGGCGGCGGGGGTGGCGGGGGGGCGGGGGGGCGGCGGGGGCGGCGTGGCGGTACGCGGAAGCCGGCCTCTGGAGTAATGAATACCGGCAATCTCAGGTTCGCGAGCGTTAAACAAACACCTCATCAAGATAATCTGCGCAAACGGAGCGCGCTGCGGCCGCCCGCGAGGATATTATAAGCGCGGGCGGAGGCTCTTTTGTGGCGCGCGTTATGATGTTTGCTCACGCGCCATCTTGCCAGCGCTTCGTGCTCACTGCTCTGCAGGGTTCTTTCGCACCGCCTCTTTCACACTTATGCATTCGAGACGAGCTCATTATGTAGGTTAAGGATTTTGGACCATTTTGTACATTCTTTAGCAGCACTTTTTCTGTTGCTGGTCAGTATCATTACTAGCACAAGCACTACAACCTCGCATATTCGTAACCTCGCATATTCGTAACATTCATGCATCTCATCAACTACTTAATTAAATAATGGTAACAGCAATGTTAAATATCATTGGAACCTTATGTACAGTGGGGTCCGTATCTGCACTTGTATTTCAGCCTACATAATTCCTTTATTTCCTTCTGTTCATATGCAAGTAATTATGTTGAACATGAGTACAGGTTCACTCGTTATAAAGGTAATCACATCCTGCACATTTATTAATAGGAACTTAACGGGCTATTTGTTGGCCTGCCTCATTCTAAATATTTGGTATTTCCCTTGTGCTTTGTGCACGCTGTTTGCCCAAAGGAAAGACCTGCACGATGATTCCTGCTCGTGCAGAAGCCCTGTGGAAAGAGCGAGCCACGAGGGTGGAGCCTCGGCGAGGGCGAGGCGGCGGTGGGGTCGAGGAGGAGGGGGCGGGGCCGCTTTGAGCCAAGGCGCGGGGGTAGGTTTAGTTCGGCGCGCTTTCCGCGTGGCGGCGCAGCAGCCGCTGAGAATTGGCCGGCTAAACGTCGGAGCAAACCTCGCGTGCATCACAAAGGCCGCCCACGCCTCTCCATTGTCCCCGCCACTCACCCGCCCTTCACTCCACTCCCCGCCGCGCCGCACCTGCCGCCCTCACAGGCGCTTTTCGCCATCGCCGTCCCTTTTGGCACGGCTGTGCTCGCCATCCTCTCTGTCCCTTTCGCCCATCGCCGGGATTCATGCGATTGCCGAGGTCAGTGAGATCTCCGGTCCCTTTCGTCCCGATACCCTCGTTCTCTTCGCCGCCTCTTTCGTCAATCGCCGCCTCTTTCGTTTATCGACATCTCTTTCCGCCAATCGCCGTGTCTTTCGTCGATCGCCGTCTCTTTCGTCAATCGCCGTCTCTTTCGTCAATCGCCGTCTCTTTCGTCAATCGCCGTCTCTTTCGTCAATCACCGTCCTCTTTCGTCAATCGCCGTCCTCTTTCGTCAATCACTGTCTCTTCACCAATCGCCGTCTCTTTCGTCAATCGCTGTCTCTTTCACCAATCGCCGTCTCTTTCGTCAATCTTTTGTCCATAACCGTCTCTTTCATCCATTGCCTTTTCTTTCGTCCATAGATGTCTCTTTCGTCCATCATCATGCTGAGTGAGATCGTCAATTCTTTTGGTCCCCGCTGATCTCGCCATCATCCCTATCTCTTTGGTCCATCGCGGTGCTCAATGATATCGTCTTGACAGATGAGACCAGTTTCCCCTTTGTCCTGGTCATCACTGTTAATTTCATCCCGCTATCCTCATCATCAATGCTGTCTCCTTCACCCCATTGTCGTCGTCATCAATGCCGTCTCATCCTCTACGTGATCGTTGACACAGCCGTCTCTTTTATTCCAGATGTGCTCGTCAGCGTGCCCGTTTTTACAGTCCCTGACTTTGCTCTTCAACGCCCTGACCGTGGTCCCCACCGAGCGAGACCGGATAGCCGACTATATCGTCCATGCTGCCTTCGTTTGCCGTTCCCAAAGCCCTCGTCATCATCGCCATCTCTGCTTTTCCAGGCGTGCTTGACATCATCATCACCATCGACGCAGACGTTCTGGACACATATGTGTCTACTGTCCCCAGCTATCCTCACCGTCATCATCTCCGACCTTCTAATAGCCATCCATCCCATGTCCTCCATTGCCATCACCACCGTTATTCTCGTGGATCTCGCACCCTCCACTCCCCGCTTTGTCCCCCTTGATCCGTTGTCCTCCCTTTGTCTTCCTCGCTGCCATCCTAATTATCGATGTCCTTGCCATGCTCGTCATCGGCGATATCGCTTCCTCCAGGACCATGGTTAAAAGTTTACCATGGCCACTCAATCATTCATTCCAAATGTTTCAAGATTTCTCATTCTATCTTCTAGTTTATCGACTACTCTGTCGCTCCGTAGATCACATCTTCATACCTTCCCCACTCATCTCCACAACTCTCTGTCATTTACATGCTGCAATAACTCACCAACAAAGTTTAGTAGCTTTGATGATTGTAATTCTTCAGTGTTCGAGTTCAGACACTGACAAATTGTATTCAGAATCTAAAAGGCTGGGTCATAAGATGACCCAGCCTTTCAGATTCCAAAGAAAATTTGTGACAGAAACTCGAACAGCCTGGATGAGACCTTTTAGTGGCTGTCTAATTTGATGGGTAGTTTCTCCTGGTTTAGTTTAGTCGCCTCTTTCGTAGACTCACGACAAATCTTTTCTGCAGTTCTGCAGGAAGGTGTTGGTCATCTAACCGCACGTCCGGTTATCACCCCCTGCGATTTCTATCTTTTGTTTCAACTCACGAAATTGATGTTCTGTTAGCATAAGCGTATCATAGAGAGACAAATGTCTGTCAAACACATGTGGCAGACTTCTGCGACGTGTTGATCCCACTGTAAGACTACTGTTTCAATTTTGGTAATGAGTATGTGAAAAGGGATGCAATATGTTCTGTATCTGCCAAATTTTTCCCTATTAAATTGTTTTGTACTTATCAACGACGCACGTACGGAATCCTACTATTGTTGGCGTCACCCCGTACCTTCCACTACACTGTTTCTCTGTCTCCACGTCTCCTGTCGGCCTCGCCTTTTCGACTCCTGACCGTCTCCCCCTGGTTTCCCAGTTGCCCTCTCGCTGCCAGCGGCCTCACAGGCGTCCTCGCCTTTCCCACGCGCGCAGTAGGTGCGCCGGGCCCACCCCGACGCTGAGTGCCCATGAAGCACAGGGCTGAGAGGTGGGCGTGGCAGCAGAGTTGACCGGCGGATCAAGAGGCCTCTGCAGTCGGACGAGAGAAGGAAACCTGCGTTCGCTCCGCCCCGCTTCCGCCCCGACCTCTTCCCTCAGACCGTCAGGAGACTGACTCGTGCAGGGTGAAAGGGAGGCGTTTCGTGTGACTGCAATGGTGTTTCTCTTTCTTTCTTTCTTTCTTTCTTTCTTTCTTTCTTGCTTTCTTTCATTCTTAGTTTCAATCATTCTTACTTCCTTGTACTTCATTCATTCTTCCTTGTACTTCATTCATTCTTCCTTGTACTTCATTCATTCTTCCTTGTACTTCATTCATTCTTCCTTGTACTTCATTCATTCTTCCTTGTACTTCAGTCATTCTTCCTTGTACTTCATTCATTCTTCCTTGTACTTCATTCATTCTTCCTTGTACTTCATTCATTCTTCCTTGTACTTCATTCATTCTTCCTTGTACTTCATTCATTCTTCCTTGTACTTCATTCATTCTTCCTTGTACTTCAGTCATTCTTCCTTGTACTTCAGTCATTCTTCCTTGTACTTCAGTCATTCTTCCTTGTAATTCATTCATTCTTCCTTGTAATTCAGTCATTCTTCCTTGTAATTCAGTCATTCTTCCTTGTACTTCATATTCCCTTTAATTTGATTCATTCTTCGAAACGAACTTCAAAATCTCACTCCCTTCGTTTCACTAGCTATAACCTTAGTCTCACACATGATTGTTCGCGCTAAACAAAGACCTTGACAATGATATTCACAAACGAAGTAATGAAGATGGTAAATAAGCGTTTAAATATGCTATAAAAATAGGTGGTAATGACAAGCACTAACAAATTTGAACTCCACTACCTTTTTATTTAAGTAAAAACAAGAAATCATCTTCAATACAACGCTCAAACATCTTTCAAAATGAAAACACTGAATGTTTTGAATCCAACAATATTTGTGGCTAATCGTGGCTCAGAGCGAAATTGCTTGCCTTTCACTAAGGAGGTCCGGTTTCGATTCCCTGACAATCTCGTATGAAATTTGTTCTGCCGAAATGATTCCGCCTGCTTCACAGGGGGCTAGTCCAATTCTTGTGAAGCGTCTTAAAGCCTGCTGCTGTCATAATTCCTTCCCAGTTCTGGCTGCTGACGCAAGAGGCGCGTAAGAGACCACGCTACCTGGCAGTCTCTTGACTACTGACTACCCCTACAGTTTCCTCAATGTTAAAATCAATCATGTAATCGCTAATGACCATGCTGTTAATACTACCTTAATAACCACATTAATGCTTCCATAAACCAAATAAAAATATGTTCATACTTTTCAAAATGACAGAAGTTTCAATGAAAATTGGATATACCACATATACAAATGCTTATGTATTCTAGTCAAATAATTAAATAAAGTTTATTCAACAATTTTTCAGCAAATTTTGAAAATATCACAGGTATTTTGTTTAAGTATTTCCAAAAATTAAAATATTTTACTGATCTCCGGCACATTTAGATCTTAGTCCTTAAGTATTTACAAAGTTTCAGCTCAAAAGCTTCTAATCTAACAGAGTTACGTGTCATACTTACTTCCAATCCATACCATACACCTCGCTTTTGGCGTTTCGGATTGCGTGTATCTTCTCCCTTCTGTACCAATATTTACCGTCTTTAGAACAGCACTAATAGACCTCAACTCTGACGTGTCTGCAAAGTTATAAGGCAAACGAACTAATAATATGGATTTTACATACGAGAATTGGAGATTGTATTACTGAAAGGAGTCCAATACTTCTTCCCCGCGTCAATGTCATGGTGGCTCCTCGTCCCGGATAGCCTAGCCAACATTAACTCCGGCCGCGGAAGCCTACCAAAATTCAAAATAATTTCAACCTAAATCTATATTACCAATTTGGAATATACGCTTAAATTGATGGAAAACCAAGCAGTTTCTGGTCATGAGACATGTGTCAGTGATAAGACATAGGAGGACTGAAAAATATAAACAAAATGTTACAATTTCGGTTTTGACTAAAAAATACAAATATTTGCTTGTCGTAATTCGCAAATTTCTCTTATCTGATGCTACGACTACATTTTCACATACTGAGTACGACACCGCTAACGTCATAAGACGAGGAAATAAGAAGCTTCAATTATCATGAACTCCGTTTCAGAACAGCATAAGTTTGCCGTTTCAGGGCTCCATTTTTCACACTCTTGGTAGCAGCATTTATTCTTCTATAGAACACTAGTATGTTACATCGATAAAAATACGTCAGAGCAATCTTTTTAATTTCTTCACAACACTTTTACTGAGTTTCTTACATGAAACGAGGTTAACAAATATTATTGGTTTTTACACAGGCCATACATGCAATCCAAAAAGAGATATTCGAATACTGGAAATAGAAAATAAGTATCACAGCAGATTAACTTTAGAAAAGCTCCATATTCATTGAAATAATAACTTACTGAATGAAAACATAAACCATAGCACCTCTCCTCTAGTAAAATTATTATTAGACACCACTCCCATACCGCACTCTTCCGGGGCTGCACAGTAGACAGCACACCGCACCCAGGCCATTACCCTCCTCCATCCCACAAGCGGGTACATAAGCCTCTTGGCTCGCGCGACCCCACGTAGTCGTTTTTGTGTCTTCAATACAGCAGGTAAGAAACGTCTCAACTTACATTTTTCATGTTTTCTGTTTCGAATTTTACATTTTCAAATTCAGTTACATTAACTTTTCCTGTATTATTAAATGACATAACACCCCCTTTCTTTCTTTCAGTTCTTAAAATGTTAAATATATTTTCTAAAAAATTATAAATTATTAGTATTTTTTATTATAATTTTGTTTTCCAATCAAAAAATATTCACGTTTTAATGTTGTTTTCTTGTACTACAAAACTGCAGATGATGGCTAAGCCATCGCAAGCTGCTATTGTAATAAACAATATTGTTGGCAATGATGACTCGTTTAATTATTTCATTAACAACGAGTAGTTCAAACGTTGCGCAAATTGAGTCCAAGATCGTGAACGAGTTACAGCTCCATCAAGAGTATCGTTCTATTTGGAAGGACAAACTCGACTGCTCGGAAATGCATTTACCTACGACGACGTGCATAAATTTCATTGGAGACATCGTGCACTGATATTGTGAAATTTAACTGTGATTTGCTTGTAAAAAACCATAAGTTGTGAGAACTCTTTCGATATACAGCGAGTATACCAAAAAGGACGTGACATCAATGCAGTTGATTTTAGAATACCCTGAGGCTTACTTCTAGAAAAATATCTACGAGACCAGTTGTACTAAACGGGTCAAAACATCAGCCACGGAAACTGCAGGGTAATTAAACTAAGGTATTTGGAAGTATTTAATTGTTTCGGTTTCGAAATTAGTTTCCAATTTTACATCATTTGGAAAAATGTAATATCATTAACTACATTCTCAAGTGTTTCAAAAATTACCCTCTCAAAGATTCGGTGAATCTCGTCGTTATCATGTGTACTGGCCGAGCACTCGTCAAGAGAAGCAGAATATTTTGAAAATACAACGGACTTTTGTTTCAAGAACTTACAATCCCTAAGTGACAAATCGCCCAATATTTGCTGGGGTTGATGCACTAATTTTGCTACACAAATTTTGTTGTTATCATTTCTGCCCGTCATTCGCATTGGAATAATTTTATACGATTTATAGACAATTAGTGATCTATAACAATAATAATAATAATAATAATAATAATAATAATAATAAGCATTTGCTCGTATTATTCACGGATCTACGAGTATACGTGAGTTTCATATTAAAGCATTGGTAAGTATTATTTCAATATTATTTTTACAAACATATAGTTATATATTATGCACAAGCCGAAATTTTTTTTCAGATAATCCTTTGTTTTGTGTAAATGAAGAATAAATAATTAATTACCAATAAATAAATTATATAGTTCGTAATTTTACAAATAATCATATGCTACTTTGATAACTATTTTCACTGGAGTAGCATTCCATCGGTTCCGACAGTCCCTGGCACAAGCACAAAAGTCTTAAGTAAGTAAACTGAGTGGCAAGATATAGACAAAGTAGAATTACCTACCATCATTGCAGCCCAAGGTCTAAATGTCGTTCGTGGCAGTTCAAGCTAGCGCGGAAAGTAATTTCACGAGTTATTGAGAACCGTCACAGCGAAGATCTTTTTTTATGGAAGTATACCTTTCTAATGTGGTCTCCGTGAGTTGTAAAATTTTGCAAATCACCATAAGTTTTTCGTGAAGAATGCAACGATGTGAATCCCGTTTTTTTGAATTTGACTCAAATGTATGTATTTTTTATTAAGCTTTATTATTGATAACAGACAACATCTTTATTTCTCATAATAATAGAAGGTATCTAACTCACCAGCGATCTAATTAATAAGTATGTTTGTCAGATTGAAAGGATTAGGGATTCGAACTCTCCCTCTTAGTCTCTCGCTTTCCGTATTGTTGTGTTATTGACGGTTTCGCGTTTTCTTGACCACAGAAAGGACCACACAGAAGATTGCAATGGAGTAGCATTTGTTTCAAAACACATCGCGCTTCTTTGTAGATAACAACTAGCTTCGATGGAAACAAAGTTTCAAAAAGAGGAAAGTGATACATTTTTGAGTTCCCTATATATGAAGTAAAGTACGAACGTAGTTATACTCATGTGCCACTTAATTGAATTTTCAGCTCTTTCCAGTTACGATAAAATATTAATAAAACATCGGTATTTCGCAAGAGAGAAAGTTGAGTGGTATATGTGTATCGTGGAATACGAAAGAGCATTTGTGTAAAGTGGATGAAACTTTCATGCAACATCAAATTTTAACGACGACGAGTTGTGAATGTTCAAGTGAAAAATTCAGAAATCAAACATGAGAATAATTTTCAGTTATATACTAAAATATTTATAGAATACTTTGAATAAACATTGAGGTACGTTCACTAGATATTCATGAATCAAGTTGAACCAAATGCGACCTTTGTGTTGTTAGATACACATGACAGACGCAAATTAAAACTATCTTTATTTACTATTTATTTACATTATTTATTTACTATTAATATCAAAACTCATTTTATCATTCTAGTTTTACTATTGTCCAACAAAATTTCAAATTTAAATCAGAAAAGAATATCAGGAAGTTGAATAAGTGAACTCTCTTACAGCTCAAATTCCCATCCCAACAAATCTAATTTTCTGACGAGAGTGATGGCTGTGAAAGAAGCTTTCCACGCATCCTCGCCCACGCTCACTCCATTCCATCTCACACACCATCTCCCTCCCTCTCTTTTTCCCTCTCTCTCCTTCTTTTCCTGCGCCAATCTCTGTATATCTCTGTTTGGCTCTGTCACTATGTTTCTTTGTCGCTTTCTGACTCTGCCTCTCTCTCTCTCTCTCTCTCTCTCTCTCTCTGCCTCAGTCTTGCACTTTCTCTCTCTTCCTGTCTTCGTCACACAGGTTATTTTAATTGCAATGCCCTGCCTGTGCAGATCCCCGTTCGCCCTGTGCTTCCCATTATTCCGCTTAATCCGCTTCTTAATCCGCTCCTTCGTACGGCGCGCGCACTCCGCCGCACTTCGCCAAGGCCGCGCGCCTTCGTACGCCCACGCCGCTTCCCTCTCGCCGAACCCTCCGACTAAGCTCCGACCCTCTGCCTCTCTTTACGACCCTCTGTGCCAATCTCCGACCCTCGATTTCATTCTCCGATCTTCTACAATATTCATCGAGCGTCTATGCCATTTCCAGACCCTCCATGCCTGTCTCAAACCCGCAACGTTACTTTCAGCCCCTCCACGCCACCTCCTGACCCTCAAAACCCTCTCAGACTCTCCACGCCTCTCTCAGACCCTCCACGCCACTATCAGACACTACACGCCACTATAAGACACTACACGCTTCTCTCAAACCCTCCACATCATTCTCAAACCCTCCATACCATTCTTATACCCTCATATTCTCATACCGTCCATACCCCTCTCCAAACTTCTACGTCACTCCCTAAGTCTCAACGATACCCTTGTTTTGCAATCGTCGAACTTTATATCACTCTCCCTATCCTATCCAACATTCTCCTATCCCGACTGAACCCTTGGGACCCACTCTCACCTGCCTGACTCTCACCGATCCCGTCTGTCTGTCTGTCTGTCTGTCTGTCTGTCTCTCTCTCTCTCTCTCTCTCTCTCTCTCTCGTTACATCCGACTTGACCCTGCATTAACCCACTGTGTAACTCTTCGACACTCTTCTCCGGTGTTTGCATTTAAAAATGCACTTTATTTTGAGATTAAATGTTTTCATAGGTAGGTATGTTGAAACGAAAAGTTGCCATGATCACAATTCAAAGTTGTAATCCACAACTAATATTAAAATTTCCGAGAAAAATAAATCTAATCCCTTTAACGTAGACTTCTTGATTGAGATAACATTACTCGCAGCTTCACGAAGTTTACATATGTCGAATATAATTAAGAACGCTACGCTATAATATATTGTCAGCAAACAAGCGGGAATTATATCACGAGAATAAAAGTAAATAATAATAAATCCTACGCATTTTTGTACAACAAAATCTCTTTCACGGCATTAACTTTTAACTCAGGTAGCCCAAAACACACAGAACACCTTCACGAGCAAATAATTACTCCAACACCGGGCTCGTCCATGTGAAAATCGAGACTGCAACGTTCCACGTGTTGGGGCCACACCCAGGCCGGCGGGCGGTGTCGCATGCTAACGATCCCCTTTTCTTCTGAGGCCAGCGCGTCCTCACACGTCCTCGCCGGCCGTCCTCGCCGGCGGAGACCCTCATTTGCGCGCGAGCTTCGGTGGCCATTAGCCCTGGTATCGCTCAGCGCGCGGCCCTGGCCGGCCAGCCGCCGCGAAAGCACAAAAAACAATCGTTGCGGCCTTCGGAGTTTCCTGGTTAATCAGAGTTAAATGACGGCCCATCAAAGCGAAAGATTGTCAAAGTCACTTGATGCATTAATTCTCAGCTTATCTCAAACTAACACTCGTAACTACACAAATCTTTTTTTTATACATATACCGGGTGTCATACAAACTGTAGGTTACTACATGACTTCTAAACAGCTCAACATATCGAAACGCAGTACTCACTCAACACAGGAGAATCATGAGGCAGACGATATGTGGTAGAGATATTTTTAGGATTTATTTTTAGGTATTGAGAGATTTAGATACATCAATGATATTTTAAATGGAGGTAATTTTGTCTCTCCAGCAATGGATAAATCACTAACAGATGAATACAATGATGTATCATATGTGATTTTCTTGAAAGTAGATTGATTCTAAAATGGTATTTTCTTACTTGTGATTTTAAATTAAACCGAATTCTGGTAGTAGCTCTTGGAACTGTGGCCTTCCCGTCGTCGAGGTGAGTTGGGAGACAGAGAGGGGTGCCAATGAGGATGCAGGCGCAAATTGCAGCATACTGTGGTCTTGACTTGGAGGATACAGGAAGAAACATTAATATTAACCATCAGAATGAAAGATTTTCCCATTGATTCATCACAGGTGAACTTTACGACCACAGTTTAAAATGACAAAGCATCGATCATTGAAATGAACGATATAAAATAATTGGTAGCATAAAGAAAATACTAATAAATGTCATTTTAAAATTGAACTAGAATCTAGCTCTGTGTTTAATGGGTGTAAGAACAAGCCATCATTTTACAACATTTCACATACAAAGAAAGGGAATGAGTGGTTGAAGATGTTCTCCAGATAATTCATCTGATTTTAGATAGGTAGAAATTTAGTATTTCTTTACTGTTACTAAACGTTTCTATAAAATTTACACCAATTCAATAAGTCGTAGATAACTAGAAAACAGAACAGAAATATGGAGTACATAAATTATTTACACTTAGGCTCTACGACTCCCTTTACAGCAATGCACAACCGCATTCGTATGTGTAAGAGGCGGTGAACTGACTGCAATGTTTTGTGGGCGCTATGATGGATGCTTTGGAATTTCTATCAGTAAAAGAAAAGTTCAATTGTGATGAATCAATAAAGAAACTCTTTCGTGCTGATCGTTGATATTGACGTTTTTTCTTGTGTCCGTCGTGACAAAACCATGGATTGCTGTAGTTACGCGGCTAACCGTCACTACCATCCGTCTGCCCGTAATTTTAACGGTGCAGCAAAGGCCATCTTTCCCAAAGGCAACAGTTACAAGGGCTGCTACATTGTATTTGTACGTTTAATTTAAACTCATAAATCAGAAAGTATAATTTTATACTAATATTACTAACAACACATTAAAACATTATGCATTAATGTATTTATGATTAATTTATGCAAGCATTAATGAATTCCCTTTATGATCTAACCATTGCTAATAATAAAAATATATAATGCCATTTAAAATTCAAAGATGAATTCAATTAATCGATACCTAAAAAATAGTTATATCTCCAATATTAACAATATCTCCACAGCACATTGCTTTCCCCATGGTTCTCCATTGTTGAGAGATAAAATGCATTTCGATATCTTTCGTTTATGTATATAAACATCAATTTGTTTATCACAAGTTGTCAAATTCTTATTAAATCTTACTAATAATATCTGAATCCATCAATTCCAATTATATAGAAGACACGAACAACATTAAATTTCATTAACAACCACAACTTTGAACTTTTATTTCAAGTAAACCCACATCATTTGGAACAGTCCTGTTAATGTTGATGCATGTTCCACGTGCAGCTTGGAGAAGTGATTTTTTTCGCACTGCGACCTACCCATGCGGCAGAAGGATTTCGATTTTGTCGGCGCGCAGGGCGGTGGGCGGAGGGCGGAGGGCGGAGGGCGGAGGGCGGAGGGCGGAGGGCGGAGCGAGGAGGGCGGAGGGCGGGGCGGGGGGCGGGGGGCGGGGGGCGGAGGGCCGGGGCGGAGGGAGGAGGGAGGAGGGCGGTGGGCGGAGGGCGGAGGGCGGTGGGCGGTGGGCTGTGAGCGGAGGGCGGGGGCGGGGGGCGGGGGCGGGGGGCGGGGCGGAGGGCGGAGGGAGGAGGGCGGAGGGCGGGGGGCGGGGGGCGGAGGGCCGGGGCGGAGGGAGGAGGGAGGAGGGAGGAGGGCGGAGGGCGGAGGGCGGAGGGCGGAGGGCGGAGGGCGGAGGGCGGAGGGCGGAGGGCGCAGGGGAAAGGGAATCGAGGACGAAAAACCGCGTGCGAGCCCGCCGGGTCGGGTGATTCATTACCTCTGTCCACACTTCATTACGTTTGTGCATCGCCTGCGCCGGCCGCCAGGCTGCGTTCCAGGCGGAGGCACCGAGGCCGTGAGAGTGGGCGGGCGGCTGCGTCGAGTAAAGGGGATGGGATTGATTGATTAAGCTTTGCGAGTACGCCAACTGCTAATGATCATTCGTCCCGTGAGCGTAGTGAATGTTTTGTTATCCCGGCAGGTGGCAGTGTTCCCCCTACAGGGTGGTAAGATCCGGCGCAGACCTCGAATTGACGTTGAATTGCAGGGTTTCCCACCTCCTGATATTTCCCTCAGCGGGGCAACGCCCAACCCGGGGCAATCTCTAAGAGTCGACTGGACTCTCGACATGTGTGGTTGTGTAGTGTACCATGTATGTGCAAATATGTGTAAGTAAGCGATGAGGAAAATACAAGGAAGAGGAAGAGAATATCGCGCCCTGTTCGGGGCCTATTTATAGCGACACTACCCCGGCATTCGCATGATGTCGATGAAAGAAATTGCAAAAAACTATCAATCAGAAGAATCAGCTGCTAGATTTCTCTTCCAAGCAGCAAATAAATTATATCTAGCTAGTTTCAAAAATCCGCTACCATTAGGACACGAGCCAGAGTGACTGCAGGTTCAGCGGCAATTAAAGGGTGGCACTGGGAGTTGGCAGCAGTGAGGGAGAGTGGGCGACACAGAAGTCATGAGTAAGTAATAGAGGAAGAAAGTGAGTTTGGATTCTTTGCGCGTGAATGTTGTAAGCCGTGGGTCCTGTTATGTTACTAGCTGGGCCCATAGGAACACTACGCGGTTTGATAACAACTATTTTAGAAGTGAAAATAGCTTCATTTTTGAGCATTACTTCGATAATAAGTCCCCAAACAATGCAGTACAGCTTTATACACACGGTGTTGTACGTGGTACGGTATTGTACGTAATAGGATGATAAATCATCCAAATTCGGCTAAGTGTTGATATTGAATTTCACTGAAAATCAAATAGTCACTGGAGTTTCAGCGTGAAATGTTTTTCTCTCTGTTCCTTCACATTACTTTTACATATATTTCGCGATTCTGATCACGTCTGATCACTCATGTCTCGGAATAGTGTACCCTAATGAGCTAACTCTCCGAAAAAAGTAATAGAAGTTTGGAATCGTCTGCTTGTTATGGTAGGCTGCATTCAGCTGCAACTGCTTGAAAAAACTGGCAAACCCCTACGGATAGAATTCATTTAATGAATTATTCTTTTGACAAGGTCTTAATTTGACCCAGCTGTGTAGCTCGTGTCGTAGATCCGCCCCCGTTGGAACTGAACCCCCTCCCGGACCTCACAGCTACAGGGCGACAAGGTTGCCGTTGTAGCCGATAAGATGGAGTAAGGGTCGTTGAATGATTGATTGATTGATTGATTGATTGATTGATTGTTAGTGATTTAGTCCGCGTCAACTACTACGTTATTTAGTCCGTATGTGTAGTGGATGTTTTCACTCGGGAGGTGGTGGTGGTCTTCAATGCTGGGTGGCGAGTTCCGGCGCCGACCTACCGTAAGCTACTGCGGTTTTCCCTAACCAGGTATCTCCCATTCGTGCGGCTCCGCCCCAACCGGACCAATCTCTACGCTCCCGACCGGTCTCCCGGCATGTGTGATAGTGTAGTGCATGTTAGTGTAATTGTAAGTAGGGGTTGAGTATAGGACAACGAAGAGGTAGGAGAGATCGCGCACGGTCCGTGGCCCGTTTGTTAGGGTACTGCTCCGGCATTCGCCTGGTGTTGGTCGGAGAAACCACGGAAAAATACCGATCAGAGCAACCGGCCGCTAGAATTCTCTTCTCCAGACAGTGACTGAATTGGACCTAGCTGACAAGCTAATGCGAAAATCCTGCCACTATCGGTACTCGAACCTAGGACTTCCCGGTAAGAGGGACTGAAGTGATATCAGTTGATGTCCTGAGTCACCTCTGTCGGTGAGAAAGGGTTGTAGAGTGCGATGGCGCGTGAGTGTGTGTGGGATAGAATAATGACAGGCAATACTAGTAGGTGGAGTAGTCGGGTGTGGCGTAGACGTAGGACGTGTGTGAGAGAAAGAGGGAGTGGACGTGAGATGACGAGGGAGGAGAGTGAGAGGGGAGAGAATTGAGTGCTGACCTGGGTACTTGCAACGGTGGACAGCAAAGTAAGAGTTGTAGTAAAGTGCGGTAATTCAGGAGTGTGAACAAGCGAGAAAAGACGGGGAGAGTAGAAGTGGGGTGACAGCCTCTGTTAATGAGGGCGAGTGTAAGTCGGGACCGTCGAAATGGAAGTAGGGATGGCGGGCAGGAGTATGTGTGGAAGATGTGGATCGTGATAGAGAAGGAATCAGTGTGGACATGGAGCGGTGAATAACGGGAGTGCACGAGGGAGAGATGTTTTGGAGGTAACAAATTAAGTGGATGGAGAGGCGGGATGCGAGGTGAGGGCGAGATATTGAGAGAGTGGTGTTACAGAGTTCTTGCCCACAACTATCTTCATTTCATTGCCAGTCCAGAAACTCTTTACAGATTGTCATTACTAAACTCAATTCCAACCAATGAGTAGACGTTCAAGACTAATGTGCGTGAATTTCGTACGAAGGTGTGTCCTTCACGTTCTTAGGGATATAAAATGACTAGTTGTACACATACAAACATTCGACTTGATACAACATAGTTAAGAAGAGGAGAAGATATTCATATTTTAAACCATCATTGAACGAGCAAGTCTTGAACTGCGATTTACTCCATTAGGAGTACATCATGTTCCCTCATTTTCTCTGGCATTTATTTCCGCATTTTTCCTCACATGTGGTATCTCACTTATTCCTCCACATGTGCACTACACGTTCATCACATATTAGTTTACATGTTGATCTCAAAATTCTAACATTTACTATGTGTTAATATAAAATACGTTTCTAAACCATACCATGGGGGAATTCCAGTAGTCCTCCTGAATGATGAAACGCAACATTCTGAACAGTTAGTAAACTCCTCTCCTATTATATTTCCCTTCTAGTACATATTTGTATTCAACTTTTCTAATCTCCCATTATATTGCATTTTTGAGTTCAAATCATTTTTAGCTTAATAAACAAGAAAATAATTATGAAAACCGCCATCTCCTAAAAATTGCAATTTTAAATCATTACTTTAAAAAAGAAAATATCTTAATACTGGGAGACAATTTGGAACGTTTCGTACAACCCCTGTAAGAGTGTTAGAGAACCTTTCAATAAAATAACAGAACACGTGAAAATGTCTAGTTTTGTAGATTTTTGGCATGAGAAATTTAACTGGTGTACCGTCAAGGATATTAACTCAGTTTCAAGTGTCTGAGTCGCACCGGTTTCGAGTTTTTAGGATAGTAAAGTGTGTTTTATTTTACAAATAAAAAATATGTCCAAATTTCTCGAATTTAAAATAGATCTCTGAGTTACCACTTATGGAACTAAGAAGTGTGATAGTAGGATTAAGACATAATATTCTGAAGAATTCACTTATTACTCTTGCGAAATTGAAGGATCAATATATAAATCAAATGGACAAGACCTATTGGTAAATGGGACAAAAATATACAAGGGATAGAACTAAAGGCAAGCATGTTTACGAGAAGATGTTTTGCTATAGTCTTCCTGTGTTAGAAATGGTTTCTATTAAGCTTCTCCTCGAAATTGACTGAATGTATAATTAATTTTCCTTAAAATACTTGGCCTATGGTTGTGTTCCTTGGTTCATAGTTGTGTCATGTAACAGACCTGAATGTTTTTGTTCCTTTTTTTGTATTTTTGTCACATTAAAATTTAGATTATTAGCAACCATTATTGGTTTTAATGTTATGGGTAACTGTGAACTAGATGAAATGATATGGTGATGATGGAGAATGAAAGGACGAACACAATACAACCATGCCCGAGGTGGGACTCGAACCCGCGATTCTTCGGTCCGAGATCGCTACGACACTACGGTTTCAGTGATCTCAACCATCGTATCAGCAGAACTGAATGTTTGGTGAGAGCTTCACTTTTGGCAAAAGTAGCGTAAAAAGGAAAAGGTTTCCTTTGCATGAAAGTGTCATCGAGTAAACTCTACACAGTAAAATTCAAGAATGCCTATGTATACCATACAAGTACATACCCGTCCACAAGTTCCTATAGTATTGGATACTTACACGTTTTACTGTATTTTGTTGAAAATAAATCAAAGGTAGAAAATTATATTTTTCTTAAGAGACGTTCTTTAGGAATCCCTGGGCATAATCATAATAAAGGAAGGACTTGCAGACCTATCCACTTCCGTAAATAACAACATGCATAATATTTTTATCCCCAATTACATTCCTGCCTGGTAATAATTAATTTCAATGAATTCTTTTGATAAATTGAAAGATATAAACCATAAACACGCTTGGCTGAAAAAACTTGGGACGGCTGCCAAGACAAGCATGTCTGTTCGGGTGGCGAGGGATTTTGATTAAGTGACGTGGTCTTTCATGTTGCGTGACAACCAAGGCCGCCCAAGTCGTTTTTGCTGCCAGAGCTTCAGAGGCTACAACGTTCCGTCATTTTTTTTTTTTTGTCAGCAAGGAGAGGCAATGAGGTCTTTGTTGAGCAGAGGTAGCTTCTCGTATTTATTGTCGCTGCTTCCCTCCGACGTTGTGGCGATCCTATGATAGAAAGAAACTGATTCTATTAATAATTTTGTGAAAAAGTTTGCCACATCTCACACACTGTCGTTGTGGCAAAATGCGTCCGATGTTAAGATGAGATATGATAAGGGAAAACTTTGGTAAAGGCTTATCGATTCAGAAAGGTGACTGCTGATAAGGTTTTTTCACGCAAAAGTGTACGTTTAATGTAGTACATTTATAGACTAGTGATACTTTTCGTGTACTAAAGTTAAAATTATTTAAATAAGTGATTTTATGCGCCGCATTTGCAAAACCTCACACCGTGATATTTTGAGCGGTGAAAGATTTTCTGTCATTCAACAAATGTTCTCTCACATAGTGGATGATTTTATTTAACATTGCGCCGTTAAATTCATACTCACACGAACGTGAAGTATTTTGTGATATCATAATGTGTAGGATATTATTTCTCTGAGGTGAAATATAATTCAGGATCCACATATTTATTGTATTCTACTAACAATTCAGACGTTTACTGTCTTTTTTGGCATTATTATTATTATTATTATTATCATTATCATTATTATTACATCCCTCGTCTTTTATTTACGTATTTAAGTGATTGTTAACTATTCATAAATACTGTGTAACTCGTTTATTAAACATTATTTCAGGACTTAAAAAGGGGCCCCACGCTATCCGAAACGCTTCTCGTGTAAATTTTATGATAAAGTCATAATAAATAGCAATATCCACTGAAAGTAGGGAATTATTAAGACGTCAAGATTTAAATAGTTCTTTGTCGCTAAACATTAATGCAATAGATACATTTTAAGTCATGATTTACACTAGAAACAAGCCCCAACAGTGTTAAGACTTTCCTTACAAGACATTTTGTGGTACGAAATTCAATAACGCTTTAGAATGAACATCAAGCAAGCTTATGTAAAGAACATTTTTTCTCTCAATACTTCACTATGCTTCCATCATCAATGACATAATTAAATGTCAGAACAGCCGGACACCACAATTGTTTCAAGACGAA
This sequence comes from Gryllus longicercus, assembly GCA_038098605.1. NCBI lineage: Eukaryota > Metazoa > Arthropoda > Insecta > Orthoptera > Gryllidae > Gryllus > Gryllus longicercus. The sequence continues at coordinate 2,150,559 of JAZDUA010000196.1, forward strand.
GGCCGATTGTCCCAACCCTGTTTCTTAGAGAACACAGGATGTATCTGCTGGCGCACATTTCTGTACACACTCGGAACTACCGTTTAAACTATCGGAGAGTAGATTCAGTTCCAGACTCGGAACTACCGTATGAACTATCGGAGAGTAGATTCAGACTAGGAAGTACCGTATGAACTTTTGGACAGTATTTTCAGTTACACACTCGGAAGTACCGTATGAACTATCGGAGAGTAGATTCAGTTCCAGACTCGGAACTACCGCATGAACTATCGGAGAGTAGATTCAGTTCCAGACTCGGAACTACCGCATGAACTATCGGAGAGTAGATTCAGTTCCAGACTTGGAACTACCACATGAACTATCGGAGAGTAGATTCAGTTCCAGACTTGGAACTACCACATGAACTATCGGAGAGTAGATTCAGTTCCAGACTCGGGACTACCGCATGAACTATCGGAGAGTAGATTCAGTTCCAGACTCGGAACTACCGCATGAACTATCTGAGAGTAGATTCAGTTCCAGACTTGGAACTACCACATGAACTATCGGAGAGTAGATTCAGTTCCAGACTCGGACCTACCGTATGAACTATCGGAGGGTAGATTCAGTTCCAGACTCGGAACTACCGTATGAACTATCGGAGAGTAGATTCAGTTACACACTCGTAACTGCCGCATGTACTCTCACGTACTGTGCGATGCAAACAGAGAAATTGCGTTTCCGAACGTGAGCCCGAACGTGCTCACAAAACAAAAGGGATTCCGTGGCTGAACGTCTGCCTCCCGCGTGCCGTCCACGTGACCAGAAGAACAAAGGCAGCGCGCGGTACGTCTCCTTCCGCCCGGCCGCGCTTTTTCCTCCTCTTTTCCACCTCTTTTTCGCCATCATGGCGGCGGAGCGCACTTCCTGAGGATAGACGGCCAGTTTTTTGGACTTCCTCACTTTATGTAAGCAAAGACCCTGGCTAAAATGTATTACTGTTTAAAACACGTACAATTTGTTTACATGAAACGAAAAATTACCAACTATTTCTTCTATAATAAATACAAAGTATATTCTATAAATGATTTCAAAGAAAAAAGACTAGTTTACAAGGCTGGATTCAACTATAAGCAAATATTGATATTGTGTGAATTATTTAGTGAGTTATCGTCGGCATTTATAATGAAATATTTACATGAATCATCACTGCCAACAATTTTTCGTGGTCGTTTTGTGGCTACCATACAGCAGAAAACTGATGATGATGATGATGATGATGGCTAATCCATCGGAAGCTGCTATTGTATTAAACAATATTTTTGGAAATAATGACTCATATAATTATTACAAGCAAATAACCAGTTACTTGAGCCCCCATCCGTTGCGGGCCTACCTAGAAAAAAACCTTAACATATTTGAAAAAAATACGTAAAATATGTTTTTACGTAAATACGTAAAGATCTATAAAATAATTGTCAGTGAGACGGGATCCTAAACTAAAAGCAATTTTTAAGTTTTATATTTTATTTATTCAAGAACTTACTCTATTTTATTAAGTTATTTTCAGAAAATCTGAATGAATTTTTCAGAGATGCACCAACCCAATATTGTGATTGAGGGCCAGGCAGTACTTAAACCCGTCCCTTATAGTTTAACACCATTTATTTGCAATGATAATTGTGAGGTGTACAATTTTATACACGCGCAAATCATCTTTTTAGAAAGCTTTTTTAAACTGCCTGAAATTTGTAATAAATGTTGGTCATAACTCTGTCAACTACCATACTTTGTTCCATACGGACTCTACTGCCCCTCTCTCTCTCTCTCTCTCTCTCTCTCTCTCTCTCTCTCTCTCTCTCTCTCTCTCTATCTATCTATCTATCTCAATCTCTCTCACCTCTCTTTCTCTTTTGCTCTTTCTCCTCTCCCTCTCTTGCCCTCTCACGTCTCTCTCTTTCTCTCACACCCTCTCGCTCTCTCTTACCCACTCACACTCTCTTACCCACTCACACTCTCTCTATTTTTAAACAATATCTCTTGAATTGAATTTGCCTTATTTTACGTGGCGAGACTCGAGCCATTAGGCCCGCTCTTCCGTCTGACCACGCAAATTTCGCTACGCTCCTTTCATCTAGCAGAGAAAGGAGGTATTTCTTGGGCGAGAAACAGGCGCTTTTGAATTTAGCTCAGAGGCGTCATTTAGGCTTGAGGATCTTTTACATGCAAGTAAATCTACGAACATGGGACAGCCGGCTTTACTTCCCCTCCGAAGGAAGGCGTACGAAGGATTTTGTCGCCCTAAAAATCCACGGCTTCGATCGGGTTTGAACCCGCGAGCTTGGGTATAACAGTCCGGTACGCTAACCGGACTTATATCGCACCAAAATGAATATGTATATGTCGGGTCGTCTCAGCACTCTACAGCTCTAATTTGCCCGATGGCAAGAACGTTTAAAAGGAACGCCAGATACCTGTATTTTGCGTGGGTCGCGAGAAAGGCATCGAATACGCCAAGCGCATCCCAGCACATGAGAAAAAGAACCTCCTTTGATCGAAATACGTTCTAAGAATATTTTTTTCGACCTACGAAGAAAATCAGTCAGATACCACGGACATGAAATGAACATTCATTATTTCCACTGAATGCTGAATCATAAACATACTAATGAGAATTTACAAAATTATTTAAAAAAATCCAGTCTTCATGTAAATGATTTGCTATAGGCGCCCCTCCAAGTGATCTTCTCACTTGCAGCAATTATAAACTATCCAAATATAAAAAGTAAATATCTCAACGGATGGCATTCCATTGAACTAATTATGTTTCGTTCAAAATATTCATACTTAGGTTCTCAATTTCTCGGAACTTTACCTTCGATATCATTCACAAAATTCTTAATTTGCGTTTGAAAGTCCCTGAACGTTCCTTTAATCAACTTAAAACTACATATTGTTGCCTATGATCAATAACCTATGCTGCCCCATGGAGCTTTTAATGTGCTCAAAATAGAATGCATTATTTGTGGTAGGATACTACTGCAATCCCTACGTACCTCCAGATTCACTGCGGTATTACATAAAATTCAAGTATTTGTGAGCTATAAGATTCAATTATTTAATTATAAAGTAAAGTTCAATTATTTTTGAACTATCGGAGGTTAGTGCCAACAACACTAATAAAATAGTATTACTCCTTAGGTCTTTCATACGTAAATAAAAATAACTTACATTGTAGCAATTACCGTTATCAAGGTAATATACGACCGCCACTGAAATTACATTGCATTAGGAACATTTAAAATTCATTTATTAATTTTAGATTTTAAAAATTAACATGTATTCAAGTAAATTGAACACCACGAAAATTAAATTTCAAAACGACGATAATTGCTAGTAATGTAAGAAAGACAAAAGTTGGAGATGTCAGACATTGCCATGCGACTACTGATGGCACGAAACAGCACGCGACTTCCGAAGGGTTAAATGCGGCGCGGGGGGGTTAAATGGAGACATGTGCGGCGCGGGAGATTCGCAGCAGGTGCGGCACAGAACGGTCCGCGCTAGACGCGGCAGCGGAATCCGCAGGACCGTTCACACCGGAGCGTCAATTAATACTCTGCGTTTGGAGGCAGTTTCCTCATCCGATTAACAAAAGCAAGGTCAGTTCGACTGCGTTGCAAAATCCGCAGGTACGAAAATGCTGCCAATCCGCTGCCGCGACGCTCGCCTGCCGCGCAGGTCTGAATGGACTCACATGGCGACACGTGACGCGAAATTTCCGCTGTGGTCATTCCGCGTAGGCTGCGGGTTTTCCGCGCCGGTCTGTGGGAGCCTTTAAATGGAGACATGGCTGCTGGCAGCGGAGTACGCCAGCAGATCGCAATTTTTAGGGACAGCCTTAACAGTATGCCATTCGGACTCGTCACTTATCTACATATAACTATAGCCTATCTCCTTTATACTCTTTATATCGCTGCCTATAAAATATCAGTTTTGCCGCCTTGCGGCCGCCGGCGACCAGGCGGTGTGACCTGGGTATGACACGTGAATCCTTCATTCTCACGGTCCTTGGCGGCGGGTTGTGGCCTTATGTGAAGAGGATTAGCGGTTCTTCGGCGGCATCACCTAATTGCTCCATGAGAAGGCGGCCTTAGACTCAGAAAATGGCCCGTCCGGCTTGACACCACGACTGCCTAGCCATTGTTTTTATCCTTTTTACGTAATATATTTTCCCGCGTATGGGCCAACTCGGACCACGCGTGCATCCTGCTTCAGCAGGTGCAAGTATCTTTCTGGGAGGGGGGAGATCAGAATTTTAGCTGAAACCCGATTTCTATTCCTAAAGTTTGTTAGCCCTGGGGGTATAGATGATGATGGTGAGGGATGAAAGGACGGCACAGACATACACAAATACAGCCCGAGGTGGGACTCGAACCTGCGTTCTTCTGGCCCAAGATTGCTACGGGTCTACTGACCTATCAATCTTGTACAGCTGACTGTGTTTAAACGTAAAGAGATAAAAGCATATGCGACGTATTTTTATGAGCTTGTATTTAATTTACTGATTTAAAAATTGGTCCAGTGTAGATCCCATTGAATATTTTACCTATATTTTCAATGTTATTTCCAAATGTGCACAAGTATAATCATTCTATTAATTAAAGTAGAATGTATAACGATCCTCGTTGATTGGTGTAGCCAATTTATTAAATGTAACTGACTGCGAGCTGCGATTATTAACTTTTATACTAATTGCAATTATTGATATTTTTGAACATGAATTTGACTCTTGATAATGTTATGTCATATTAATATGTTCTAATAACCTCACATGCTAATTAATAGATATATTTTAACACACGAAATAAAAGAATAAAAATAACAATAAAATCTCGTATTACATGCTGTCTTTAAGCATATTTCTATTAGGAGAACACAATGTTGAACTACTTAAGAAAGGAAATACTTACCTTGACAAATAACATACACATTCTGACAAAGTCAATGATTCAATTAATGAAACACATACCATAATTTTTCAATGAATTCATAGATTTAAGTTCGTTAAATCCCGAAAAATTTCCACTTTCTTTATCTGTAAGATATAACCCCATGTGTGTCTTAAACGTTCAACCAAAACTCTTTGTAAGTGCTTAAAACACCCCAGAACAGTTTTAAGATAACTATCATAGAAAGTTCTGAATGAGCCACATAGAATTCTATCCTCCACGAATGAATCGAAGTAAACTTCAGGAATTACCTTTCAGAGAGTCCTCGACTTCTGTGTTTCTCATTCAGACAATTGTCGGATTGGACCTTGCATATTTAACTGATGTCGAAAACTTCTGCCATCGTTCTAACACGAACCTAGGACCCTTTCAAACTCACTAACACACTCATAATCGTACTTGATTCCGTTAACACCTTTATTACTAATCCAATTAAACCCATTAATCACATTTTTATCATTTTCAAAGGGCACTTTCGATGGAAACTCCCAACTTCCTCAAAGGATTGTCAAGCGAAGGCAAACAGTTTTGGTAAAATCCACCTACAAGAGAAAATGTGATTTGGACTGAAGTCTCCTCATCCAAGAACAAATAAAAAGGGGTTACAGTCGTTCCCCTACCGCGAAGGACGGTAATTAGCGTCGTTGTTTGGAACACAGTTCTCTTTTGTTTACGATGACATAACAATGAAAATCTACGCTTTAGCTGCTTCCGATTACAGAAGTTTTAACTTACCAATTTAATTAAAAGCTGGGAATCGCGTGGTGCCGCTGAGGACCATTAATTTGGCACTGTCGGCAGTGATAAAAATGTGATTAGGGAGCGTTTTAATGGTTACGGTTCGAGCACCATGAAGCAGATGCCGATTTGAGAGATGAGAGGGAACAAAATCGACATTTGAAAGATGTATTGCATTCGGATGATTTCACTCTGCAACGTGTGCTGATATACGAATTGTGAAAAGTAGAATATACAAGTATCTGTGTCCGCTTGTCCCTGTCTCACTGAAAGACATCTGACTGAAGATAAGCAACGTGCTTTCATTAGTTGTATAGGATGCCGCAACTATTGTGGATTTGAAAATCGTTTACGTGTACTAACCAAAACGAATAATTATGTTTCCGGAAAACCAAGGAAAAACTTTTTCCACAACTTTAAACTTGCCTACAAGAGTATAAGCAATCTTGAATATCAAACAATATAAAGTGGAATCGTATTGGAGGAACAAAAAAATTAATTCATTCCCTAAACATATTCTGAAAAGCCAAGTGGTGTCAAATTTATCTTAACAAATAAAAAGATAAAATGTCATTATAAATTGTTAATGTAGATAAAAATATTTGCAGAAGTATTATTGACAATAAACAATCTGAAAACGCTCTCGCCATACATGAGCAAAATGATGATTTATAGTTTTCAAATGAATCCAAAAAATAATTAAAAAATGTTGAACTGATATATTAAATAATTATTTCGTATCTAAGAACTCCTATAATGACGTGAACAAAAGTATCAACATATTATTACAAATATAATATGCAAGGCTAGCAAATTGAAGTTGTTGAACAATCTGTAAACGATGTAAATACTTACGTAGCGGATCATTAGACTTCATAAATGATGGAGCAATAAATCAATACCCGTAAGTATTCCTTACATGAATTTGTAAGCATTTTTCAAAGCCTGTAAAATAAAAACAATTGTTGTAAATTATTTTGACACGCTCATCATAAATATCAAGAAATATACATGTTCTTTAACTTGTTTTATAACTGTGCAAATCAATACAGTATAGTAATAACTATACAGTATAGTCAATACTGTATAGTAAACTTTAATTTCAAAATAATTTATTAGTAATATACGTAAATTGCACTTTAATCGAAACACAAAAAGACACTTATTGGACTGACATATAAAATTATTCTTATCCAATAATGTATAAAAAATTGTTTAACAAATACCGTCACTTGAGAAATTCAGCGATTTGGTCCTTGAGAATTTTTTTTTCTGGAGATTCGTGCCATTGAACAACCTGAAAACGATGTCACCATCCATGATACAGGAGGACAGCTCTCTCGAGTTTGCAAACTTGGCCTTCGAGTGCCGCTCGAGAGATTCAGTTGTCCCAAGTTGAGAGCTCAGGAACTTTGCGCTGCTACTTTGTCGAGAAAAAAGCGAAACGCTTTCTGGCCTCGACGTCATCCGTGGAACATGTGCCGGGCGCTCCCCCCCCCCCCCGCGTTCGTCGCAAGCAGGGGAGGCGGTTCTAGTCGGGTGTCCCTCGTTCGCCATTTCAACAATACACCTTCTCAAGGTGACCCCTGCTGTAGAGGACAGACTGGCCGTTTTCTACCTTTGGGTGCGTGAGGTCGAAACTTCGTCACTCCATGTGAAATTTGTGGTGGACAAAGACGATTCACAGCTGACATTCTTAGGGTCTTTTCGTTCCCCTTACTTTTCACTTCACCGTTTTTTTATTATCCAACTGCATATTCTATTTAGGGCAAGACCCTTAATATACCCTTAGGGTCTTGCCCTTAATAGCTTCTTGCCCTCCTGCTTGCGCAGGGAATTATTAAACCTTCTTTAATGAAGTGATAGGATGATGATGAAGGGAGGATCCCAAATACATCCATGTCCGAGGCGGGATTCGAACCCGTGATCCTTCGATCCGAGATCGCCACGACACTACTGCCTTAGCAATCTCGGCTATCCAGATTGACTCATTTCACCATCACACCATCACAATTCATATCGTACCAGCATTACCGCCATCACCCGTCTGTTAAAACAATTCATTACAAGCATGGTCAAAAAGTCTAGATATTGATAAAAACAATGAAGATGAATCCAGCTTCTCAATAACACCCCATTCTACTAACTAGTTTAGACTTCACAAATTGCTTAGGAAGTAATTGTGATTTTAAGTCACGAATTTCACAGTAAAAAGCTGACCTTCTGGACTCTTATAAGGTGGCTTGCCAAGACGGATTATATAAACTTCGTTCTCTGCGATAATTTTTCCATTCATATTTTTCGTTAAAGATCAGCAACTTTTACATATTCTTGTACTGAATAAATAATGTATCATGATATTGCAGTTCTCTTGAATACTTTTTTCGTTAAAATATTTAATTTGTTACAGTGTTGAGCGGGATTATTTTATAACCTACTTAATTTAAAACCCCTTTGTGTGTTCGGCAATGTTTTTGCTGATAATAATAAGATAAATTTATTTAAACCGCAATTTTGTAAAACCCGTTGATGGTGCAGGCCAGTATTAGATATTTCATTAGCACGCAATAGAATAAAAGTTTTGGAGGACATAACGATAGATGGCTGAGATATTCTGTATTAGACGAATGGACCGTACGAAGATGGAACGAAGAACACGTGCGTTACGTGGCCCGATGGCTAGAGAAGTGCTCAGGCAACCACCTGGTTTGAATCGAGGAAAACCACTCAACGACTGATTAGAGAAATAGTCCTTTAGCTAGCGTCCTTTAACTCTCGATCCATCTATTTAGCGGATATAGAAAATTGTCACCTACGGGAGTCGAACGTACGATCTTGCAGGCAACGGTTTCAGTTGAGTATTCGCAAGTAAATGCACTATCACGACTGTTTCGTTATATTTACATGATGATTTAGATGTTTTATGTGATCATTACTAGTTTGTGCAACGTATACTACCGTCTCGGTTTCCATTACGCGTAAAGCAAAGAGCGGTTCATCAATCAGTAAACGGAATTGGTGACTTACGCGCACATGTGCTGAAAAATAATTGTTTTACGTGGACTGCCATGTTCTGCCACCCATTATTTATTTGTATGCCAGAAACGGTTAAAAAATTGTGTGACCTGCTACGGAGAGAAGTTAATTCGAAGTTACATTTATGTGCAGAAGCAAAACAAGGCGCCAGACTTCATGCTAACAATCAGATACATGGACAGTCTACGGCAAGTAGAGTGGATTGTGAATGTGGAAAATCGAAGAAATCTGGTAAAAATTATTTTAACTTTCAGATAATTTTGCGATCTATGACCCAGAATGCTTCACAACATGAGCATGTTCTACGCTTTATGTCATTTAGTCAAAAAATATACGTAACGGTCTGTGATAGTGTACCTTTTCTTTCCATGACCATTGCATACGCGAGGGCGCAAAATAATATCGATCTGGATTGATACAGACTAGTTGTCACTTTTGCGTCGATCACAAGGTTGCATATTGGCGTACTTATAGTTGTTTTATTTAATTAACTTGCAGATTGAACCTTTTTTTCATAACACAATAAATACTGCGCAATGTCATATACAGATCATTGTGTATCATATAAAGAACTAAATATCGGCTTAGAAAACTACTCAAACGAACGTCTTGGAAAAAGTGCCAAAAATTTAAAACATAAACCAGATTAGGTGACTCAGGGCATCAGCTGATGTTATTGCCTAGCCTCTGATCCAGTCTCGACAGTGGCAGTATTTTCAACACAAGGTACATAATTCGAATTCACCAGCTGTCTGGAGAAGAATTCTAACGGTCGGCTGCTCGTGTCGGTAGGTTTCTTTGCTATCTCCGATCAACACCAGGCGTATACCGAAGCAGTACTTTCACAAACAGGCCATGGACACCGCGCGATTTTTCCTTCCTTTTCCTTGCCCTATCCTCACGCTTTACACACACACACACACACACACACACACACACATGCAGTACACTACCGTACGTGCCGGCATACCAGTCCAGAGCTTAGAGTTTGTCCTGGCTAGGGCGGTGCCTCGCTGGAGGGAGAAACTTGGCGTGAGGGAAAACCCCGTTAACGGACGGTTAGGTCGGCACTAGATCTCACCATCCAGCGAGGATGATCACCACTACCTCCCACATGCACTACCCTTGCGGGACCAACGACCTTAGCAGTTGACGCGCCCGGAGTCAATAATTAATCGATTCATCAATTTAAAATGTAAAGATGTCTATCGCCTTGATGTGCCAAGATCCCTCCAAGAATTCCTATGCGGCCACTTGCTCGGGGAGTGGCGGGTGGGGTGCGTGCAACGTTTTACCGCGGGGTGCGCGGTTGCGGTGGAAAAAAATATTGACCAACAGCGCTGCGAGCGGCATATTAATTAAAATTGGTAGCGACAACATTTGCTCTGAAAGCGCAGCACGCGGCTGCGAGCGGGCGGTCGCGGCCAAACACTTCCGGCGGTGGCGGTGGCGACGGTGGTGGCGGTGTTGGCGGTGGCGGGTGTGGTGGTGGCGGTGACGACATTGGCGGTTGGCAGTGGCGGTGTTGGCGGTAGTGACGTTTGCGGCGGGGGCGGTGGCGACGGTGATGGCGGTGTTGGCGGTGGTGGGTGTGATGGTGGTGGCAGTGGCGATGGCGATGGCGATGGCGATGGCGATGGCGGTGGCGGTGGCGGTGGCGGTGGCGGTGGCGGTGGCGGTGTTGGTGGTGGTAGTGGTGGTGGTGGTGGTGGTGGTGGTAGTGGTGGTGGTGGTGGTGACCTTGCTAGCGGCGGGGCTGTGGTGGAGACATTGGTAGCAGTGGTGGCGGGGGAGGCGGGGCTGGTGGGGGTGGCAGTGGTGGAAATGGTGGCGGTAGTGTCCGAATTGAAACAACGGGGGAGAAAAATTTCGTGCCCTCTTTTTCAAAAATTCCGCAATTCTCATTTTATTAGTTTTTAAATTTTAGAAAAACTTTGGAATCAAAATTGAAAGACTTCAAAAATTGTCAATATCTGCTGCCTTTCTGCAGGTTAATTTCGGAGACTCGATCATGAAAATGTCTCAGAAAGTAAAATTTACAACTCACTTTTGTAGTATTTACTAAATGACTTATATTGTAAAATACTTATAAACTTCTCCATAAGATGTAGGCCTAAGTTATCATTGCGGTTTCCGTCAGACAGATTCAATAATTTTTTGTATGACAATTAAAATTTTTGGCTTTTACAATACATTTCTTTGTCTTGCTTACATTTTAAAGAACAATTACATTGTTCGTCTATAGTACAATTTCTCCCGAATTCTAGAAACATCCGAAGGGGTGTGGGCAATATGCTTCTATGCTTAATACAAAGTTTACCGGCGCCTGTAGCTTAACAAGCTCCATAGAAGATATAGTCACCTGTCATTAACCAGCTCTTCCTTCAACAAAGCACACTCGCAACAACAGCATCGTAAAGCGAAAGTCCTTGGAAAAGTTTCGACAAATACTCGAATCAAAGCCAACTTCTGGCCGGATGAGAATTTTCTACGTTAGCTGTTTTAATTAGAATTTTTTCTTGTTACTTCCGAACAGTTTTAGGTGTCCTTCGAACAATTACAATAAATCCTCCGGGATGCATGGACGTATTTCGAAGATTTTTGAAACATTCGGAACAGGTTCATCACGCAATACGAACATATTTTTAATAATGTAAGAACTTTAGATGCAATACTAACACTGATAATCACGTCTGAAATTATCTGATAGGCATCATCCATTTCCATGTAATAGTTAACGAAGCTTGCAATAGACTTGTGAAAACAATTGTTGGAACTTTCCTTCTGGTTTTGGTATTCCATGTTTCTGGAGTGGAATCACTAACCACCAACCATCCACGTTATCACCGGTATTAAACACGGAAGATCGACGGAAACGGAAGTGAGTCTGCCTAGTTTACTCAGTGAAATGCAATTTGATTACTAGTACTATCTGAAGGCGAATTCTTATCTCATGCTCCATGGTTTGAACATTCTTATTTACAGAATCTGTAAAGCGCAATATATATAAAGTCGAGGGTTACACTTTCAGATGTGACGCCAAGTTACTTTCCTCTCACTCTATAATCAGTTAATGTTGCTTCTGTTATTCAGTTGAGCTGACTTTGGTTGTGACCCAACATTCCAAAATAACATTTAGTTCCTTCTTTATACCTTCATCGCAATAAAAATTGGGAGCAGGCAAAATGCAATAAATGGTTTAGGGAAGTACAGAACGTGGTACGAAACTTCTGTGAATATAAATAATGTGATTTCGTTTGGTTGTTGTGAAACCCTTGTTGTGTAATGAGTTGGAATGTTTATAAATAAGAGCAATCTTCTTGTAAAATGTAGGACCCTGGCTCATGTCCCAAGTGCAGGTACTTCAAAAAAGAATGTCGCCTGCAGGAGTTGTCTGTACCATTACATCAAAAATGTATTTTTGCTTAAAAAGACGTTGTTCTAGACGTAAACGCATTTACTGTTACTCACTAAAAATAAAGGTCATTCACTATTCTTCTTTAGAAACAGGGTACGACTAATGTAGAATACATGTGGACCTTTTTTAATTACAAAATATCGTGAATTTCTAATAGATTTATGTGAATAATATCAAACATACGAGTTTATAAATTACTACTTTTAATAATTTATTTACTAATCTACACTCGTCTTCAAATTTGTGCTTGTTTGTTACGTTGTAGATGAAAATTTAAAACATATTCGAGAGAGGTTCCGATTGAATAGGCAGGAAATGATCGGAGAGAAATCAAATTTCTCTACTGCCAGCACCAGGTTGGTTGATTGGGTGCTAGTGGTTTCGGGAGCGTTAACACCTAAGGTCCTTTTGTCCAATGAGTGTAGTGCATTTTCCCTCTCGGGAGCTGCCGGGAGTTTTTCCCCGCTGGTTGGGGACATCCGGCGCTAACCTACCGTCGGCTTGCGGGGTTTTCCCCAACCAGGTATCTCCCACCAGCGGGGCACCGCCCCAGCCGGGACAAGCTCTAAGCCCCCGACCGGTCTGCCGGCATGGGCTTCGGCATTCGCCCGGTATTGATTGGTGAAACCTCGGAAAACTACCGTTTAGAGCAGCCAGTCGCTAGAATTCTCCTCCAGACAGCGGCTGAATTTGACCTAGATGACAAGATAGCGTCGAAAATCTTGCCACAGTCGTGAATCAAACCTACGACCTTCCAGGCACTACCAGCACCATCGTCTGGTCTCCCTTATAAGGTTTCAACTTCCGGAGTCTTCCAGAACGTGCAAAGGTGACTCCCCACCCTGGCCATGTGCCGCGGTGTGGCCTGTTAGCGCGAGCTGCTGCGGTGAGGCATTACGACCTTTCATACCTGGCGCCACTCCTTTACGGCGGTGTTCCCCGACGAGGAGGGCGCGGCCCTCGGCCCTTGGAGGGCGTCGCTTTGAGGGGCCACGGCTCACGCGTCGCCGCCCGCGCTAACGATCCGCCCAGCGCCCTTCACCCTTCGCGCCGCGCCCAGCGCCTTGGCGACGCCCTCGAGATGGTTATAGCGAGGGCGACAGTAACATCTTTGCATCGATGTAGGATAAATGACGGACGCGGTTCAAGTTTATGTACCGGGGCTTTGGCCAGGGTTTATGACAACAGAGTCTGTTAATACTGTCATCGGCCGTGTGCCGTTACTTTTTCTAATACCACCTTCTTAAAAAATTGGCCGTATATGAATTTCGGACCAATTATTACTTGAGTTTTTCTCGCGAAACTTACTAACTCATGTGAGTTGCGGACCAAACCAACTCAGGTGAGGAGAAGGATTGATTGAGCAGGCAAGCGCGTTAGGAGGGCTGTTGCCATCGCCGCGCTACTCACCCGCTTTTCCTTATGGCTTATTGAAAATCTTTCAGACTCGCTCATCGGCGAAGGGTTGGCGAAACCTGACCCCAAAGGACCCTCCCCGTTCCCCGTAGGCAGCGGCTTGCGACGGTGGCTCCTTGGGAAGTGTATTGCCACTTATTGAATTGAATTAAATTTAATTTATGCCTTATTGTACGTGGCGAGACTCGGGCCATCAGGCCCGCTCTTCCGTCTGACCACGCAAATTTCGCTACGCTCCTTTCATCAACTAGCAGAGAAAGGAGGTATTTCTTGGGCGACAAACAGGCGAGTTGAATTTAGCTCAGAGGCGTCATTTAGGCTTGAGGATCTTTTACATGCAAGTAAATCTACTAACATAGGACAGCCGGCTTTACTTCCCCTCCGAAGGAAGGCGTACGAAGGATTTTCTCGCCTTTAAAAATCCACGGCTTTGATCGGATTTGAACCCGCGAACTTGGGTACAACAGTCCGGTACGCTAACCGTTACACCATCGCCGCCGCCAACACCATCGCCGCCGCCATCGGAAGGGCTTATCGGAAGGGCGCCGCAGTGTCCACGTCGGAAGGGGGACTAAGAGTTCTGCTCTGGCATTCCTCTTTCGCGTGATCATTCCTTCCTCTTCCTTAACCTATCCTCTCCTCTTTCTCACACGCACTCCTCTTTCTCAAAATAATTACACTATCACATATGTTGGGAAGGTAGAGCTTTTCCCATCGGAAGCGGTGCTCCACTCAGAGAAGACTCCCGGGACTCTCTCGCAAGACGACGTGTAGGTCGGTATCGGATCTCACCTTTCAGCAGAGTCGGAACATTTCCACATCCCTGTAATCCAGGGAACCAACAACTGTGATCCAACATTCACCTCAGTAACGTGTCTAATGATTCTAGAAATTGACATTGTGCAAGGAATCACGAGTGCATCAACACAATGAAGGGTATATTGAGCACTTGCTGAAAGGCTGAATGGAGGATGAGGACGAAGGAGAGTAGCAGAGTGGACGAAGCGGGAGGCGTTGGCGTTGGCGCTTGGGAGAGGGGAGGTGGAGGGGGGCGAAGCTTCCGCGTAAACAAATGAGTGGCAATTAGCGCATCGAGCCGTCTCCGCCTCCCCCCCGTCCCGGCCCACGCCCCTCCCGCACCCTGAGCCTCCGACAGCCTGACGCGTCTCGACCCGTCCCATCATTCACCCTCCCGCGCTCGCCCCCGCCCCCGCCCCCCCCCAGGCGGCCCCGCCCCCTTCCTCGGTCCCCCTCGCAGCTTCTCGGAGGGCGACTGAGGGTAATGACATTAGGCTGCCAGTCTTCCCCGGCTCTTGCCTTCGGCTTCCTCCGACCTCCTTTCCCAGCCCAACATTCCAATACAGCACCATCATTTATTTCTTCCAATGGCGCTACAACCAGACTCCGGGTATTTGGAAAGTTGGCGGACACTCCCTGGTCATAGGGGAATGAGCCTTGCAGGAGTAGAGAAGAAGCCAAACGATCAGAGGTTTATACAGATTAAATAATTCTTGTGGCACGACAATACAGTTTTGGTAGGGGAAGGGGGAAGTTGGGGAAGAAAGAAACAGGCACAGTTCCGGGCACTGGTTTATAGGCATTCGATGCAAAGCGAGGAATCGTCTGATTAGCTTTTATTTCCTTATTGTTTCATTATTTTTTATTTATTTAATCTTAACCATTCTCTGTATGATTTGTAATATTCCCTCTACAATGAATTAGTACACTAGGTCTAATTCTTACACAAGAGATGTCGTTATACACATCACTAAGTTAGAATCAAAATATTTTTTATTCCAAAGAAAATTACCGATAATATCACGTTTTCTTTAAAAAATTGAGTAAATTTATATTTCAGTCTCTCAAGAAATATATCCATTTCTCAGTTTATGGGCATATTATCACCAATGTGAGCTAGATTCTTTCTTATTTGTAGGAAGATGACAAAGCGTGATAAGAGGAATGGAAGTGTGAAGTAAAGGTAGTAAAGGAGACACTATCGCCTTTTAAGAAATTGTTGACATTCGTTCGGTAGAAATTTGAAAAAAACTTAAGAAGATCTAGGAATCTATATTCGCAAATACACAACCACACTCCTTACAGCATGATATACGAGTATGTTAAATGACAGATCCAACTGCTCTGTATCGCGAGTACACGGGTTCGAAGACTGAGGTTTGTGCCCTTAGAAAGGAATATACATCGCTTCTCGATTTCTCACGGTCCTATTCCACGTGAATGAAAATTACAGCCATAAATTGAACTTACTATTCTAGATTAGACGCGCCCATCAAAATGAGAAATGTTTCGATATATTAAAGAGATATTTTAACGCCATGGTATTTGAAATGAATGTGGTATGCACTAGCAGAGAATGAACATCACGCAACCGCATTTGCTATGTGTAATGTAATATTCATACAATGTTTAATCAGGTGTTAGGTTCCAGTGTTCACATGATTGCACGACGTACCTCCCAGCTTAATTTAGAGCTGATTAGTACACATTACAATTTTCCTTTTACATCATCTACTAATGGGTAGTGAATCATGTATTTCATTTATAACGTTCACAGAAATTCTGTAGCTTAGCAACAATCCTATCATTTATTAGTGCAGGCATTATAAAATATGAAACAGATTAAATACGTCCATCAATTCTAGCCAATTTTGAACAATCTGTTGTTTAATAAAGAATATATTTTCAAGTGAGTTTACTCATCTTGTATTTACCATAATAGTAATAATTATTAATTATTAAACCTAAATTGTAAATATCTTGTCAATATTGTGATGAAGCAAACGTTTATTCACAGGTTTCATTGCGAGATGAGTATTATGCCCAGTTGTATACACAACTTGTTTGTTTTCATTACGGTCAGTCTCACCTTCTAGATAAGTTCCGTTTTATCTCGCCCTATAGCGAACCCTATATCCATTTTCCTTTTTTCGCCATCGCGCTATCTTTCGCCCCTGCTCCTCGTGCCTCTTCATCCAACCTCCGCGCTTCCACTCTTCGCACGCGCATACGCGTCTTCTCCCGCAAGCGCGTTGCCCCGCAACTATCTTATTCTATATCTTTATTTTCTCACCACACAAACTCCCACCCTTGCAATTTGCGCCCTCTCATCTTTGTACTATTCTGCATCGGCTGTCCCTTGAACTCTCTAGTCTCACACTTCTGAGCTAGTCACTCCCCATATCCAACTCTCTTCCCTTCGTTTTCCATCTAGCCACCTCCCAAACTCACAACGTCGACCATCCTTCCCAATTCCTTCCGCTCTACGTCTTCTCCCTTCAACTTTTTCTTTAATTCCTGCCGAATTGATCGATGTTCCCGCTGCTATGCGATCTGTAAACCAACTACCTACGTCGTATTCATCACTAATCACACAACTTTCCATCCTTACATGTTCCTTTAACTTTTCTTTATCCCTTCTCCCAACTCAACTCTCATTTCTGGATATCTATCCTCTCACCAATTTTTCCTTCGCGACTCTGTTATTTCAATATTCTGCCCGCCGATCTAGTAGAATATAATGACATTGACGTTCTCGTTTCCTGGACGGTTTGTTATCGCCTTCTATATCCCTCCACCTCATTTTCGCTCCTATATTTGTCCTCAATCTCTATCCTCCCCCGTCACTTCAACTCTCATCTACTTCGAATCTCTTCAACTATCTTTCTACCGAGCCCCTAGCTATCTACCTTTTCTCGATCTTCTGTCTTGCCCTCTCCGATCCCTTCTCCCTACATATCCCTCTCAACCTCTCACCTCTCTCTCCTCTCCTCTCATCTCACCCTGCTCGCCTCTCACCCTGCTCGCCTCTCACCCTGCTCGCCTCTCAACCTGCTCGCCTCTCACCCTGCTCGCCTCTCACCCTCCTCGCCTCTCACCCTCCTCGCCTCTCACCCTCCTCGCCTCTCACCCTCCTCGCCTCTCACCCTCTTCGCCTCTCACCCACCTCGCCTCTCACCCACCTCGCCTCTCACCTTCCTCGCCTCTCACCCTCCTCTCCCGTCCTTTCCTCACCTCTCCTCTGCCCTTCCGTTCCTGACCGTTCCTCTATCCCTCCTCCACTCTCACCATCACCTTTATCCTTCCTCTGCTCTCACCTACTTCACCTCTACCCTTCCTCTCCATACTCCTGCTCATCCGCCACCAACCTCCGGTGTTCCCATCGCCCCCACCCCGGTCCACTGCGGCGCGGCGCGCCGTGTGCGTTGCATGCCGGGTGCCGCCGCTGTTGTGTGGGGCGGCGCGGGCGGCTGTGTGTTGACGGGCCAGATACGCCGCTTGGGTGCGTCGCCGGCGCGGGGCGGGGGTGGGGACGGGGGTGGGGCGCGAGCTGCTAAAGGGGAAGCTTCACGAGTGGACCGCGTTTTTAACGGCGACCGCTTCGCTGCGCTGCCGCGCCACGCCGCCCAGGCTGCGCTCTAATGGCCCCGATGTGCGGCCCAGAGAAGCAATAACTCTGTCACAAGGGACCTTCCCCATCCCCATCCCGGACCAGATGTCTCCCGAAAGGGAACGAGTGCAAAAAAAAAAAAAAAATACCGTGCTGCGTTCGCAACTGCGGAGATAAGTACTGTGGGCGAGGGTTCAGCGTCCAATTATTCGCTGCAGCAGGGGTGCCAAACTTTACCTTTGTACCAGTTCCAACAAATAAAATACTGCACGGTATACATTGTTCGAATTTTGCCCATAAAGCAATGATTTCAAAAGCATTATATTAATTAAAGATTTATATCCCAGTAAGTTTGTTATAAAATATATGTGAATAATAAATGTTTAAAACAATACATTATGTATTGAAAGTGATTTTATGAAGAGTTTTACTTAGACCGCTTCGACCGATCGGAGATGATTGTTCTACTGGCGGGTAATTTGGGTTATGCTCCAGATAGAGCTTTTTAATCACAAATCAATGAAGAAAGTTAGAAGGAAGAGAAGATTGGAATGATAATGCCGAATTGTAATTAAACCATTGTGCATAGATAGTCCCGAGGAAACGTGCTATGGACTCATTCAGCGTACTACAAATTCCCCATGATGAGAATACGATTGGTGGTCAGAAGTGTAACACTGAGTTCACCCCTATTAGAGATCCAGAAAAATATATGTTATACTATAATAAAGTGATTAAAAATACATAATGCGGTTAATATTTGCGTGAAACAAACTCTCAAATATCGGTAAAGTTTAATCTTTACGTTCAAGGAAGCACATTAAACATTTCCCGAAAGTTGTGACATTTTTGACATTTCTGTGACAGGGAAATAAGCCCCAAGTGGTCACAACTTTGATGAAACAATTTGAGAAGACTTTGTATGAAGAATACCATTCGGTCGATTAAAGCGATCAGATGTCCCACAGATTGCTAAATCGTCAATGTATTTCGTTGAAATGAAATTTAGGAGCCCGCTGTCGTGGGATGTTATGAATGAAGGATCGCTGACAATCAAAAGGGCAGTGACAGTCAGATAACGGGTTTGATTTTGGATGGGTGCCAAACATTTGTTCGACGGATGTGAACTACAGGAACCTGTCAGGACGGCTGAAGTCTTGCTTGGTGGAGTAGAGCAGTGTGGGATCTCGTCGCTTCACACACGGCGTTAAAGAGCGTAACTAGTTGTGCTATAGAATGGCACAGACTTTCCTGTATTAGTTTTTTATTTTGTTTAGTCTCTTACGCGATTTTCTGAAAAAACACCATTTTCTCAAAAACGACTCCAAATTTTTTCTTCAAATTTTTGAACGGATAACGCTAATTGCACTGTTCAATATGACATATAGTTCATTTCGGTATACTTTTTTTTCCAAAAATTACACAAATATGAAATTGAAAGATCTATCACACCCTTATTATGCACATTTATAGCAATTTGTTCACACTATAGCATTTGTGAGTCAATGTGATTCGTATAAATTTTAATGAAGTTTTCCGAAAACTCGAATATGTTCTGTGAAAAAGAGCTTCAAATTTCGAATTTACCGTAGCGCTTAAATCGCATTGTCTTAAAAAAGGCTCCAAATTTTCAAAGAAAATTGTTCTTTAATATCCTTAAAATAACATTTCAGGAATACTATTAGGGAACCGAAAAATTAAGAAAAAAAATTAAAAAAACGTACTTGTGGTGGCTCGAGCTGGCAGCTGGCAAGAATGGATGGCACGTCCGAGTAGCTGGCCGAGACCAAAGTAAATAGAAAACTAATATGCAAAAGTCTGTGCCATTCTGTAGCACCACTAGTTCGTTAACAGGAATGTTTTTTTTTCTGACGAAAATCTGCCTTTTTTGCGTAACATTACATAACTTTTCCTATACTAAGTATATTTATTTATTTATTTTTTTATTTAATAGGTAATTATTACAAACAAATTAGAATACTTGATCCTACGTGACTAGGCCGAAGGCCTTTAAGCCATTACAATACCTACATCCTTTCGCGTTCTAATCTTTCGAATTCTGGTATTCACCCCAAATGGTCTCTTCATTGCATCAAAGCCGCGGAAAAGAGACCATAAGGTACTAAGTATATTACTTCACATATACGTATGTATACGGAAAAGTAAAAATACGTGTTGACCGTCGGAAAATGTGGGGATGTGTGAGGTCGCTTACAACAACGCGGACGGTTGGGAGCCGTTGGGAAGCCCTGTGGCACAGACCGGGGTCGTGTGCAGCTTTGTGAGGCCACAGAAGGCAACGCGAGATTGCGTAAGGCAGGGCGAGGAGATTGGAAGGGCTGCAAAGGCTCGTTGGGGATCAGGTGCGGAGCATTTGGGAGGCGGAGGGGGGGGGAACCGAGTGGGGCCATGTGAGATACATACGGTTGCATGAAATGTCGTAGCGTGGTGCTCGATGCCGGGAGCCGTTTGGGACCGTTTGCGTCATGGGATCATGTGGAACTGTTTGATTCTGCAGAGCGTGTACGGCTGGGGCGGTGTTACAGCGGGGTCTGGTGGAAGATACGAAGGTAGGTCGGCGCCGGATCTCATCATTCAGCGGGAGAAGATCACAGTCACCTCTCGCGGTGAAAATGCTCTACACTGGTAGGACTAATAAACTTTAACAGTTGAATTGAATTGAATTAATGCCTTATTTTACGTGGCGAGACTCAGGCCATTAGGCCTGCTCTTCCGTCTGACCACGTAAATTTCGCTACGCTCCTTTCACCAACTAGCAGAGAAAGGAGGTATTTCTTGGGCGAGAAACAGGCGATTTGAATTTAGCTCAGAGGCGTCATTTAGGCTTGAGGATCTTTTACATGCAAGTAAATCTACTAACATGGGACAGCCGGCTTCAATTCCCCTCCGAAGGAAGGCGTACGAAGGATTTTTTCGCCCTGAAAAATCCACGGCTTCGATCGGGTTTGAACCCGCCAACTTGGGTACAACAGTCCGAAACGCTAACCGTTACACCATCGCCACCGCCTTACACCATCGCCGCCGCCGAACAGTTGACGCTCCCGAAATCATTAATCAATCAGTGTTTGACTTCGCGTAGAGCCGTGACGTATATGAGCGTGTGGGACCACATAGCGTCGTGTGAGATCGCCATTGCGGGTTCTCGAAGCGGTAGTGAAGGTTGGAGCGAAATATTGAACACCATGGGTGGTCGGTTGGGGAGGATCCCACAGGGAAATGCAGGAGGTTGGGAGACATGTAAGCACGTATGGAACACCTAATACAGCCGTAGATTGCCTTGTCACGCGTTGTGGTGTCTTGGACCTATAGGGATTTTTGGAAGGCACGAGTATTTTTTGACAAAAAGCTAAAGTAAACGCAAAGCCTATAATGAATTGGTGCTGAAAAATATTTGATTTTCCGTAATTTTGTAGGTGTAAG
Organism: Gryllus longicercus; assembly: GCA_038098605.1. Lineage (NCBI taxonomy): Eukaryota > Metazoa > Arthropoda > Insecta > Orthoptera > Gryllidae > Gryllus > Gryllus longicercus. The sequence continues at coordinate 2,172,007 of JAZDUA010000196.1, forward strand.
TGTTAAATAGTTCATTTAGTTAAGTTAAATAATCGCTTATTTCATTCCACCAATGCGAGTAGTCGACGAGGCGCCGGCCTCCGCACTCTGTAATGAACACCGAACATCTCTTTGGTTGATTAGTGTTTTCGAGTGCCTCGACTTCTTAACTACTAGTCCCGAAACTGTAGTGCAAGATTTTTATCGTGAGGACTTGTAGTGATCTTCCCGGATAAAGACATCCTGTACCGACCTACCCGTCGGCTTGCGGGTTGTTTCTCAACCAGATTGAATTGAATTGAATTAATGCCTTATTTTACGTGGCGAGACTCGGGCCATCAGGCCCGCTCTTCCGTCTGACCACGCAAATTTCGCTACGCTCCTTTCACCAACTCGCGGAGAAAGGAGGTATCACTTGGGCGACGAAACAGGCGATTTGAATTTAGCTCAGAGGCGTCATTTAGGCTTGAGGATCTTTTACATGCAAGTAAATCTACAAACATGGGACAGCCTGCTTTACTTCCCCTCCGAAGGAAGACGTACGAAGGATTTTGTCGCCCTAAAAATCCACGGCTTCGATCGGGTTTGAACCCGCCAACAGTCCGGTACGCTAACCTTTACACCATCGCCGCCGCATAGATATCTCCCAGACATAGATATCTCCCGCAACCAGATATCTCCCACCCGCGGGGCACGGGACTAGCTCTAAACTCCCGACCGGTCTCCCGGCATGTATGATGGTGTTTTGCATGTACGTGTAAGTGTATGTTAGGGGTAATCATATGGCAAGGAAGAAAGAAAGTTCGTGGGCGGTCCGTAACCAGAATGTTAAGGATACTGCTCCGGCATTCTCCTAGTGACAATAGAAGAAACCATAGAAAACTACCTATCAGAGCTGCCGGCCGCTGCAACTCTTTTCGAGACAGCGGCTGAATTTGTCTTAGCTATGTTACTAGGGTCGAAAATCCTGCCATTCATTCCGGCACTGGAATCCGAGGATCTCCTGATCTAAGGTAGAGCATCGTAATCAATTGATGCCCTTTGCCACCTAAGCCGGCTTTCTAAGTCGGGATATCTTACTTCACACTATTTTAGGGTGGAATTTTCAACTCATTTTATACCAAAATATGAATACGGTATACATTGACTCTCTTCTTCCCGTTACTAACAAGTGGATAATTTATTTTCGAGCTCGTCAACAAGAAGCGCCCTACTTTAGTCATTAGGCGTTTTTACTGTCTTGAGTGTTACAGATGGGTGGCGGTATTCATCATCACTGAAATGAGAGATCCGGTGCCGACTTGCAAACCGGCTTACTACGTTTTCCCCCTTTACGTATTTCCCCCAATGAGGCAACGCCCTAGCTGTACATAAGAAGCTTTAAGCTTCCGTTGATATCCTGATGTGTTGTAAGTACGTCCATGTAGGTGTAAGTGTATGTGAGTCAATAGAGGATATGCCAAGAATGGGGAAGGAAAGGTCTCACGCAGTCCGTAGCCCGTTTGTTTGGGTAATGTTCCTGCACTCGCCTGCTATTGTTAGCAAAAAACACGAAAATCTACCGATTAAAGCAGTGGGTTTCCAGAATTCTCGGCACGACTGTGACTGAATTCGACCTAGCTGTCACCACCGTCAGAATGAGAACCTTCGGTCCTCCCTGGGAAACGCGTAGCTTCTAATAAATTAATTATTCTTAATCCAATAGGAATATTCCACATGCATTCCATTTATCCATACGCTTTAGCCGTTTCCTCCCTCCTATAAAAAAAAAGAAAAAAAGACTGTCGCTCGGGGACAGTGTGCGTCGCGGGTCGCCGTAGGCCGGAGGGAGCAGGGGCGGGGGGCGGGGTCGATATCGCCCCGGGCGCTCGCTGCGGAGAGCGCTGGCTGGGCGCTCCAAGGCTTCCGAGAACGCAATGGTCGACGGGTCCCGCTGCGCTGTACTCGTCAGAGCATCCGACCTGCCCGAGGGCGTTCCATTCCAAGAACCGCGAAATGTACTCCCCGACTGGCAAAAGCTGGCGCGGCCCAACACAGCAGAGTTCGCTGTCCGTTTTCGATTTTACCTGTTCGCGGTGGAGATCAAAGACGGATTCTGTGTAACAACGAGCACACTTTTGACATAGATATCAACAAATTTAGAAATGGAACAATTGTTGAAAGCAGATACGGCGTATCTGTGTAAACACACACGAAACTAATGTTAATTAACTCGTCTAAAAACTCTTCTGGTGTTATTCCTGGGATGAAAGGGTAGGCATTTTCTACAACGTTGAAAGTTAAATTAATTTTATAATAATTAAACTCAGATTTTTCAGAATTAGTATCGATAAAAGTTGTTTGAAGAAACTTTTGCTTCCCATGAGGTTCGTAATTATATTATGTCAGAATAATGTTTTAGAGGCAATGTTGGTTTAGTTTTAATAATATGATAGAGACTGATGTAAGCGTTTTCATGCATATTAAATAAAAACTACTCGTGATAATTTGTTACATATTTACAAAAATCAGGATTACTGACAGATATTCAGATCTAAATATATTTGCCTCCCAAAACCTAGTGAATATTTGAATAGAAGGAATTGGTGTGGGTTATCGCCACCCCCTGACTTGTACCTGATAGGCTGATCCCAATGCATTATTGATGTAATTAATCAATAGCCGTGCATATACGCATGCGGTTGACTTCTGGTGTGCACACGTGAAGCACATATACGCATTTAGTTAAAACAGAAATAAAATATCATTCGGAAAATAACATAGATTGTAACGAGCACAAGTGAGAAAAATATCCTCACAAGAAGTCTATTTTAGACAGAACAATGAGTGAGTCCAATTCAAAAAGAATGTTCATTTGAAAATGGCAGATATACCAGATCGGAGCGAAGCTCTGTGAAAATGTTGAAATTAGAAAACGAAGTAATTGAGTTTAAAAACACAGAAACAGGGAAGTTGGCCGTAGCAGCGAAACCAGAAGTGCGTCTTGGCGGGAAAGAAGTGGAAATGGAGACGTGCGCAGAAGGCAAACATAATTATGACAAATGGCCACCAGCCGCTGGCGTGGGGCCTCGGGCAAGCTCTGAAGCCGGAGGAAGTAGGGCGTGGCGGGCGGGGGGAGGGGAGGGGAACGAGTACGGAAGGAAAGGGAGGGGCGTGGCGAGAAGGGAACCCGGGGGGAGAGGAGGCGAGGAAATCAGAGGAGTTGGAGAGAGCGGGGTAGGAAGGAGGGGAAAGGGTGGAAGGAGATGATGTGACGTTAAGAAGGAACGGGTGATTTGGCGAGGGGAGGAGGAAGAAGAAGCTGAAAGAGGAGTTGAGGTGAAGAAAAGGGAAGTGAAGTGGGATAGAGGGTAAGGATGCGACATTGATATCAATCTTTTCAAAACATTGATGTTTCTACAAAAAATATAGAGGTTTTAAACATCGATGTATTGAAATCAATGTTTTTGGTACATCGATGTTTTGGGTTCAATGTTTCTTACGTTTCCAATTTTTTATTTGTGGATGAAAAAAGTTCGTAATCACAATTCTGTAAAAGCAATTTTCGTAAAAACAATTTTGTACAAGAAACAATAACTCATTGTACCAATATTATATTAGATCTGAACTAACGCGATTTATTCTATCTTCATCGAGCAGATTACCACCCCTTGCTCGAGATGATGCAGATAACTTGGTATTTTCTTCGTCTTTCCTGTATTTCGCACATGGAGAGACGTTGTATAACTTCGTTTTCAGTTAAATTTGCATTACGAATTAATCACCATGGTCATTGTCAAATCAAATTTAACGTTAGAGATTACTAAACCAACTTCAAAATATCAATGTGTAAAAAATTGATGGTTTTTGATGCATGTGTTATTAACAACGATGGTTTGAATTTGAACATCGATGTTTGGCAATATAAATGTTTTCTTGTCGATGTCGCATCACTAGGTGGAAGAGTATTATATTGTGGAAAAGGAAGTTGGGGCGGTGAAGTTGGCGGGGGCGAGAAGGATAAGAGGGCGGGAGGGTGGAGAGGAGCAGCGAGGGTTGAGGGAGCGGCGTGGATGGTGAGGAAGGGGAGGGAATGTCAGAGACGGCAGGAGCAGCAGAGGGTGGCAGGACGTGAAGAAATGGGGGGAGAGGAGAGGAATGAAATAAAGTGATGAATGCCATGGCAGAAAAAGAAAGGAATGCGAAGATAAGAAGACGGAGAACCTGGTGAGTAGGAAAAATGGTTAGGAAAGGGGATGAGGCAGGAGTTGCGGGGGAGGGATCGTGATGTTTTTCAGGATTTTGTGGTTGAGAAGCGAAGCCAACTGAGCCCGCCAAAACATAGAAGCATCCCATCGGTGAAGTAGCGCTCAAAAGAAAAAGAGTCAAACCATATAAAACGCTTTGAAGAGTACATGCGCAATGCGTGTGTCGAAAGAGAAGGTTTTCTATATTTTACGTGAAAAGGTCTATATACGTAAAGCGGTGAAGCCAAAGGCCGGGAAAAGGAAACAGAAGGGTGAAAGGTCTCCGGTTATCTCAGTTAGGAGCCGGCAGTGGAGCGGAGAGCTAGAACGGCTTTGGCGCCCAACGGGGGCAGGCTACGATTGGATTGTGATATACATAGAAGGGGGAGAGAACAGAGAAACGGAGCAGTTGGTATATAATCACAAGGAGATGTGAACGTATAATGCAAAACGCCACGGCGAAGGGCCATAATGTAAGGGAACAAGGAGGAGGATCGGAAAAGGCGACACAAGACGTGAAAGGGAAAGGGTGGAAGTGCGACCAAAGAGGGAGGCGAGACAGAAAGGAGACCGAGAAGAGGGATGTACGATGAGGGAAAGGAAAGAGGTAACAGTTGGTCTGGTCAGCTCGAAGCGGGCATTGCGGAGAGGAAGAAGAGGAACGCGGGAAGCGGGGCGATGGAAGCGGGGTGACGGAAGCGGGGCGATGGAAGCGGGGCCACGGAAGCGGGGTTACGGAAGCTAGACGATGCAAGCGGAGTGTCTGAAGCCGGGCAATGGAAGCGGGGCGCGAGAAGCAGGGTGTGAAGCGGAAAACGGGAAATGGAGCGCGGAAGGAGTAACGTTGAAAGCGAGAAGCGGGGCGCGAGAAACCTAGGGGGAAAGAGCCGTGAGACGGGGCGGGAAGTTAAGCGGGGGGAAGATTAGCGAGAGAACAGGGGCACGGGAAGTGGGCGCGAGAAGCGGGCCTCGGGAAGCGGAGCGCGGGAAGCTTGAAGCGGGGTGCGTGAACCAGGGCCCGTGAAGTGGGATGCGTGAAGCGGGGTCCGTGAAGCGGGGCGCGTGAAGAGGGGCATGAAGCGAGGCTCGTGAAGCGGGATGCGGAAGTGGGACGCTGGAAGTATGGCACGTGAAGTGGGGAGCGGGAAGCGGGGCACGGGAAGCGGGGCGCGGGTAGCGACAGGCGCAGACAGCGGGAGGGGCGTCCGCAAACACTTGGCGTGGCTGCGCGCGACACCCGAGCCGCGACATGCAAAGTAAATTAGCGGCGCCGCCGCGGCGAATCAGCGGTTGCTCTGCGATCCGGCCCCCCTCGCCTGCCACCCCGATTTCCGCCGGAAGGAGCGAAAGGGGTGGAAGGGAGAGGGGAGGGGGAAGGCGCCTCGCGTCGGAGGCGCTGGCGAGTGTCTGGCTGCGCTTGCGTCCACAGGCGGCAGCGGGGCGGGGCGGGGCGGAAGTAGGTGAAGGACGTGGAAGCTGTTGACATCATCAATTCTACATTTTGAGTTACTATTTGGTTTCCCATTATTCTAATTCATCTGAAATTTTTCCGAGTATTAATTACATGTTGTCCTCTATTTTTTTACACACCAAATGACCTCCATTTTTCCTTATATTTTTAAACTTCGTTATGTACTAATTCACATTCGTTATGTATTAATAAAGATCTTACAATCACAATACAATTCTTTTCAAGACAATAAACTCGAGTCCTTGAGGAAATCAAATCATTTTAATATATGAGTAAAGGAATATGTTACTTTGTTAATTTGGTTGTGAGGAAAAATTGTGTACAAACTGATGAGCAAGGAATGGATTGGTTTTTACGTGTCAAACCTCTTTTACTACATTAAATATTTCTTGAGAACCTACATATTTCTTGTACCTATTGTTGATAATTAAATAATTCTAATTAATTTTCTTCTAACTTTAATTTTTATTTTCATTTGAACACTAATTGTTTTCGGGATTCTTTGATACTTTGAAATCAAACTATAATGCTATCGACACAATACTTTTATGTAAACGGGAGGACGGATGGAAAATATTAAATTTAAGGAGTGTTTCTGAAAATAAAAAATAACGTAATATATATAACGGAACAAGAATTGTTTGTAATGAATTGGGAGTAGTTACCTTACATGGAGTTGCATACAAAATCTCAATTGTTTTTCGTATTTCTTATTTAACGTGTGAAAAAAAATTGACATTGTATGTGACGCATGAAGAAGATGAAAGTTATTTGAACACATGTTCTTGATCTCAATCCCTTCAATTTTACTGTACTTAATGGAATTATATTTGAAGTAACGGCAATCAGCTTTTGCAGCATGTGATAGGAATATTGACATGATGCGTGTGACAGGAATATTTGCATCGGCGAAAGCGCTATTGATTTTATTTGACAGTGATACTGACGAAATTACTAACATTGTCTCTATCCTCCGATAAAGCGAAATCAAACCTCAAAAAATGTTCGCATGTAGATAAACTACACTTAGTGTCCGGAAGAAAAGTAAGGGTTTATCTCAGCATTTCCTTAAGGAACCAAGACCAAATAAACAAAAATCAAAATACTGATCTAGCTTAGTTATTGATTCAAATGTTGTATTAGCATACCTGTTGTAGGCATATTTAATCTTTAGACATTATCTTAGATCAATGATAACTAATGCATTTGTATCAATATTAAATATAGGCAATATTACTATTATTATTATTATTCGTCTAGTTATTACGTAAAATGCAACACGTGACAGTTTTCAGCGTCTACTTCTTTAATATCTTGCAAACAAAACGAGGACACATGCACTTTAAAAGTATCCTCCTTCACCTATAAAAACGTTTTCTTCTTCCTAGTAATTCGGATATCCCTCGTGTCGTGGGAGTGATTAGTCATTATCTTTAATGCAATAGGAAAACATGTCTTACATAGTATTCAATCACTTCATTGACATTTAACGCCATCACCTGATTAGATCAACCCTTATGAACACGGTGTGTGGCTTTGTCGTATGAAGAACGACGTAAGAATCGCCTGTTCGAAGAAGTTGTCCATCGCCAATGTCTTCTACCAAAATTGTTATTGAGTGTGGCACCTTTTTATGGGTTTTGCATCTACTGAAGCAATTGCACTCAAATTTTTCATGCACTTTGGATCAACCAGAAAACATATAACTTCGCGATCTCAAAATGTGTTCAAATCTATCTTTCTACTATGAAGATTTGTTATTGGCACTGTTGCAGCTGCAACCCGCAATACATTTAGGAGCGAGCATTGTTAAGAAACGGAGTCTGTTATGGCCAGGTAGAGTGGTGTGGAGCGGGGATGTGGGCGGTGCCAGGCTGAGTGAGGGCTGAGAGATAGCTGAGCGAAGGCTGACAAAGGGCTGAGCGAAGGCTGTACTTTGAAATTAACATTTTTATTATTATTATTATTATTATTATTATTATTATTATTATTATTATTATTATTATTATTATTATTACTATTGGCGTATAGGCCATTACTGACCACGCTACACGATTAACGTGTATAATTCTTCGAGGATCAGCTTTTCAGCTGTATCCTTGGATTACGAGGTTGTTACGCCTTGAAGTGTGAATTATGAGATGAAAGGATGATGATGATAGGTGAAGGGACAATCACAAATATGACCATGTCTACGCAGGACTCGAACCTGCAGCCTCCTCGGCACAGACGACGGCTGCCGCAACCGTCTGCGCCACGGGGCCGACAACATTTTTATTATGTATTAAATATAATACTTATTGTTTTTATCGAATGTTTGCGAGTTTTACTCTCTTTCACTCATAAAAAATTCAGGGGTAGGATTGTGTTTCACGCAAATTTTTCCTGAAATCTTCGCCAAATACAACGAATGTTTTTTCTAGCGATGAACAAATGTAACATTTTTTTCTTTGACAGAGACGTCTTTGGCAAGATTTAGAAGAGTAGAATAATAATATTTTATTATCTACATGTCGATAGAGAAATACTTTATCTATGAGAAGGAACTCACTAACGACCTCAGTAACTGCGAAGGACCGACTGAGGTATTGATAGACAGGATTTGATAAAATTCCATTTCATTGACAAAAATTCAAAATTTAAGAAATTCGTGTTCTTTTACGTCAGGTAAAATAGTTTTGTTTATCGCCGCAAAAGCGCTTACATGAATAGTTCAATTAGAAAGTATTAGAAAAAATATGGCATCACTTACCGACAATAGAGATTCTTATTCTTCGTTATAAACATGAAGCGTCTTTAAACTTGTGAACAGAATAAACATAATTCATTCGGGCGGTTTCTAGCAACTCTCAGAGGAAGCTTATACAGACCAGGAAACCACTTCAGGTTGAACTTACAAATTACGCAATTACATATTCAATTCAAATTCGTCCTTGCGTTCTATAAAAATGCACTTCCACCCTCTCCCCCGGATTTTCTCCGCGTCGCGAGAAGAGCCGCGAAAGCGGCGCTAGCGCAGTAAACGTGCGCTAACTGCCGCCAGCCCTCATTCCCGCCAGCCAGCGGCGGCGGCGTTCATGCTAATGCGGAAGGAGGCGAACAGAGCAATAGCGGCCCCGCCAAAGCCCTCTGCGAGCGGAGCCATCGCATTATTAAAGTCCGCAGGGGGCGGTGGGGAGCGAGACGCGGTTTATGTGCAAAACACACTGAAGAGGCACGGAGTTGCTTGTGGCATTGAATGGCAGGGATAAACGCAGCCGCATTTACAGCATTGTAAGAGACCCCAAGGGCAAAACAGTACACTGAACCGCGCGTTCCGTTTCTCTGATGCAAAGTTGCAGAAAAGGCGATGAAGTTGAATCTTGCTTATTGTTAATTGCGACGTTGTTTTTCTCAATATTATTACTAAAAATTAATTAAAATTTCTAAATATTAAATTAATTTGGAAATTAATAATTATAAACTTAAATGATTACTTAACATTTTAATCATTAAATATATCATATGTAAGACCGCCTAATCGTACTTTCCAGTATGAAGTACCTAAGATATCCCATGCTTCTTTCTAGTGACTTGATTCTTGATCGTCTGGCGAGATATTTTTATACTGAAAAATTAATTCAAGTTGACACCGTTCATAAGAACGGTTTCATTTATTTGCTTTTTTGGAAAATATTTGTAATTTTGGAGTGAAAATCTAAAACTAAATAGAAGCGTTTCTTTTGAAATTTATTCAACATTTCAAATAATTGAAATTCATAAAACTGAAAAATACTCTTAATTTTCCTACCTCTTAACATGTTACCACGCGATAACGATAATTTCGCTCGTGGGGAAGCAATAAAAGTTAACGATTCAGCTTGTATCACTACCAGATTTAAACATTTTGAAAGGAATAAATTATTCGTGACTATAATCAATTATAATACAAGAAATGATGACTACATAAAACACATAGTTACGAATGATATTTTGCAAACTAACGTTTATAATTCGACTATTTACAATTCAGAGGATTTCGAAGTGGTTCAATAACTTCAAGATCTCAATCCAAACTGAATATCTATAGAGATAGAATATATAATGCTGTGCATGACATCTCTCAGTCTAGGGTCTACCCATTCACGAGAAATAAATTCTACGACTGGGAAAAATATAACAAAATTGAATCATACAACTAAAAAATAATTTAAAATCTGTTAACGTATTAAGTAAATGTTAGAAACTTAGTACAAAAAACGTGGATAGAAAACACAGAACCACTTTTATAGGAAAATGTTGAGGGAAACGAAAAACTGAACCTAGCAGTTTTATAAGGAAAAACACATCCTCTAGAAAGGCAGTAAGAGAGATGTGTGAGGCGGCAAAACCAAATCTCTTTCGTTTATGTGAGCGACAAAAAAAATAGAACTGAAACACCCTTTTCAGGAGTGAACGACTAATCATTCGGATCTCGCTACAGTAAAATCTGTCTTTAACACAACTCAAATCTATAGGAGGTACCTTTGTGCGATATATTCTGAAACAATGAACAATATTGTCTTCTGTGTCCGATTTTGGCGAAAAAGAAACATCTCTACATTCCAAACAATGTGTGTTTGTGCATTCACTGGCAAATATAAAGGGCTTTGAGGGTGCGAAATACAAGCAACACCCTAAAACATGCAACTACAGTTGGACATAAAGCCATTCTTTATGACTTGCTGAAGGAACACTCGCCGTACTGTTCCAGCACAAACTACATTGTTGAAGGTGATTTGGCGGATAAATCGTACATCTTAATTGACGTATCTGTACTCGCATCGTTACCAAATCTGCGTAGAAGACTCTGAGGTAAAAAAGTGAATTGGGCACAAGAAATGTAAATTCCCCGGCGACGTTGGGACTACATCTTACATTTTACACAAAATCTCATGCGAATAATCCAATACAATACATAATGTGTTAAATAGAACAGTAATTATTTCTGAGTGATGTGAAAAATGATGTAAAACCCACCAGGATAACAAAATTTCACTCTTAAACAAGCTGATTGCGACCTCAAATAGATTGAGTAACCCGGAACTATGTCATCCTTTTGACTGGTGTTTGGAAATGATAATAATAATAGTAATAATAATAGTAGTAATAATAATAGTAATAATAATAATAGTAATAATAATAATAGTAATAGTAATAATAATAATAGTAATAATAATAATAATAATAATAATAATAATAATAATAATAATAATAATAATAATAATAATAATAATAATAATAATAATAATAATAATAATAATAATAATAATAATAATAATAATAATAATAATAATAATCGTTGCGATCTCGAGCGAATAGCGAAACAAAATACAAAAAAATAATATCTTAAAGTACTGTACAATTCTTTATAATCAAAATATTTATTAGTCTTTGGATCTGTATTTATCTAACTGTAACTTCTAATCCTTCAATTGAGAACTCTCTCTTACATTAGTTTGGATACACTTTGCATTTTCCATTAAAGAGAATCGGTGCATTAAAACCAACCTATTGCGCTTCTTTATTCTCTCGGGAGGTATCAGTATAAAGGTAGGTATCAGTATAAACTTCAGTATAAACTTCATGTTTTAAAATCTAATTATATACTCGACAAAAAAATATCAAGAAAATTGACAAATAAAATATTGGAGTAAAATTTGAACAGTATTCAGAGTCATGTTTAACAAGACAATTTGTTATTTCTTGCATTGTAACGTCAAAAGTTGAAAATGACGGCATTTTTTTGGATATGAACCAACCTGAGAATGAGTTAGCTTCAATAAATCCTCACGATATAGAAAATTACTTCATCAATTGAAATTTACTTGTGTTATATCTCGTTTTCTCAGAGTACCAAACAAATGAACACATACAATATAATAAATATTTTCATAAAGAAAATCTAGATGCGTGTTAACATAAAATAAAAATTAAAAAAGCAAATTAAAACATCATATTTTATTCCAATTCACAATAAATGCAATTAGATGCAATATTCTCAACGGTTCCAGTTTAACATTTACAGTTGTATTTTAATTCTATTTATTTTATTTTAACCTTTAGTATCCCATTAAGGACGTAGGTCTTAATTATATTGCTTGTCGTTTAATTCTTCATTTGATTTATGATCCAATGACACTCCTTTTCCCTTATTATATCCATTAATTTGTCATCACAAATAAGCAGTATCTCACCCAATCACCGATGAAGCGAGCAGAGAAGACATTACAACGCCAACTGATACTCACCTGCAAAGATTAAAAACAAATCATTAGGACACAATTGCCAACTAAACTAAACTATTAATAAGACTCATTAAGACATATATTGAGTACTTTGCAGTTCCATGACGCAGTTAAATACAACACACAAAACATTTCATCATATATATATATATATATATATATATATATATATATATATATATATATATACAGAGAGAGAGAGAGAGAGAGAGAGAGAGAGAGAGAGAGAGAGAGAGAGAGAGAGAGAGAGATCTCAGACTACATCTGATGAAAAGTAAAGAAGTAAAATTATATATAACTAAAATGCATGATGCAGCAATAAAAAGCACCAAGTGTCAGTGTCAACAACTTTTCACAAAACTCATTAATCTGTAGATAATACGCAAAGTGTAAATGATATTTTTGACAGTGTATAAGAAACCATCGACACAAACCATACACGTGCGATACTGATGAACGGGTTATATCCTCAGTTCAACAGATTTAAGTAGAGAAGAAAAGTAGTTTGCGGATTATGAGATACAAATCAGATTATTGGTACACATTTAAATTTTGCACAACTCCAAAAACTCATTGATTGATTAGTGGTTCCGAGAGCGTTAATTACTAAGGCCACTAGTGACGTCAGTGTAGTGTATGTTTTTGGCGCGGGGCGGTAATCCGGGTGGCGGTGGCTCCACGGCGGCGATGGTGTGACGGTTAGCGTACCGGACTGTTATAACCAAGTTCGCGGGTTCAAACCCGGTCGAAGCCGTGGATTTTTAGGGCGACAAAATCCTTCGTACGCCTTCCTTCGGAGGGGAAGTAAAGCCGGCTGTCCCATGTTCGTAGGTTTACTTGCATGTAAAAGATCCTCAAGCCTAAATGACGCCTCTGAGCTAAATTCAAATCGCCTGTTTCTCGCCCAAGAAATACCTCCTTCCTCTGCTAGTTGATGACAGGAGCGTAGCGAAATTTGCGTGGTCAGACGGAAGAGCGGGCCTGATGGCCCAAGTCTCGCCACGTAAATATAAGGCAAATTCAATTCAATTCAATTCAATTCAATCTCCTTTCGCTGGATGGCGAAATACGGCGAGGACCTGCCCGTCGGCTTTCGAGGTTATCCCACAACCAAGTATCCCCCAAGAGCGGGCCACCTCCCAGCTGAAACAAGCTCTGAGCTCCCGACTGGTTTCCAGGCATGTTTGGTAGTGAAGTAAATGTAAGTGTACGTACAGGACAGGGAAGAGGAACGAAAGATCCGCGCTCCCATTTCTTAGGGTGCTGCTCCGGCATTCGTCTAGTGTTGATTAGATTAGATTTATTAATAATTCTGCAATTAAGTGTGAGAACTTGGTGGCAGAATACACTAACTTAACATTACAGAACTTAACAACTATACAAACTCTACAAACGTTACAAAATCTCATGAACATTTCACCGTGCAATCTTTCATAGAACTCCACTTCACCAAACTTCACTTCACCACACTTCACCGCACTGCGATACAGCGAGCTGTAATGTCTTTCTTACTCACTCGTTTCTCTCAGTTGCACAACGTCACTGCACGTCACGCCACTGCACTGCTTTTTTTTTACGGATCAATAGGGGGATTTTAATGTAATGTCTTTTTTCTTTACACTTTAGAACAATACCGTTTAGAATAGAAATTCATTTTGCGTTATGGCGAAACAAAATTACCAATTTTTATGACTTTTTTTGTATTTTTCTTCGATTTCTACTAATAAGCCATATTTTACTTTTTAATGTCATTTTTAATGCATTTTCTATGATTTATTCGATTTTAATGGTACTTGCTTCAAACAATATTTACGATGCTCGACAAGTGTTCACCACATAATTCCTGAGCAGCCTATTCGATTTCTTCCCTCATATTAGATTAGATTAGATTGATCGGAAAGTATCGATCAATGGAAAAGTATCGATCAGAGCAGCCACCGCTAGAATACCCCTCCAGGCAACGACCAAATTCGACCTTGTAGCATGTGTCGAAAATACTGCCGAAACTCGAACCATAGCAGGTCAAGTTCAGACGCACAAGTAGTGACATCATTTTATGCCATGAGACACCTTAGTCGGTACGCTACCCGGAAACAAGTGCAGTGCGGTGCGGTTGCGTTCGAGGCTCTAAAAACAGGGTTTTTCTGTCTCCTAAGGGACATAAATATTATGGAGACAGGTGAGTTCTCTGGGTACACAGAAGTTAGTTATCGGGGACGCTGGTAGGGACCAAGTATAAAAACAGGACATGAAAAGAAAATGAAGGAGGTTGGATGGGAACAGAATTGGGAGTATTCTAAAAGATGAGACTTTTTTGAAATTAAATTCACTTTGAATTTATATAAAGTTAATGATAATAACAATAATAATAATAATAATAATAATAATAATAATAATAATAATAATAATAATAATAATAATAATAGCTTTCTCTTTTATAGATTCCAGCCTAAATATTGACGAAAAATAAAACTTTATAAACTGTTATTCTATATTTTTATTCAATTTTGTTTATACAAAGTAAAGTCTGTCAAAGTAAACTCTCTGGCCAAACTCGTCTACTATGTTTAATAGGGCCGACAATATTTTGTTTTTGATGATAAGTATATTTAAAACTAATTGACAATTTAAAATTATGCATATTTTAATCGTGATTGTTTATCTGCGTGGTTATAAACATGAACAATATCAGTAAGTTAATTAGATCTAATATGAAGAAATTTGACAATTTGAAGTCTGGAAGTCCTATTGTAGTAAGAATCTATTTTCATTTTAAAAATTATTATTTGTAAAGTGTATAAATAAAGTGAGTCCTACTACTTCATGTATATATAGCATGAATGCTATTTTAACCAGTTCTATGATGTAATTAATCAATTAAAATCGACAAACTTAAATGCCGCGAAAGAGTAATTTATTATACAAGAAAATTGGAAGAAATTCATTCACATTGAAACATGGTCTAGTTAAACTAACAGGGACGAAAAGGCGGATTAATTGTAAATATCAATTTAGAAGACGCAAATTTTGAAAGACAATAATATTCCTTTCTAACCTATTATAATTTGATTTAGATACAAATATTTTTTTTTAAATGCCATTTTCGTATTGCATGGAATTTTTCTAGAATGATCACATTGAAATCTAAAGAAATTTCGATCTAAGCTATCACTACCACAGCAACAATTATTTCACGCACAGTCACATGTGTATTTGGCCACATTCCATAAAAGAATTTATATCCAAAAAACAAATTTTACAGGACAGAAGAAAAATAAATATGTTGTAATAAACAAGAGAGAATGAAAGAACAAATCTTATGGGATATTTTTAATAAAAAAAACATTAATATTACGAGAAATTTAGTAAATATAACACACCATATTTATAATGATTTTTTTAAACATTCGATATTTTCGAAATTGTCCTGCAGGAAATTAGGGCCTGTTGACAGATTTATATCAGATTCAGCTTGTATCTAAGATTTGTTATATATTTAATAATCGAGTAAATTTAGAACTGGCATCATTTTTAAAAAGTTTTAAAAATGTGCTCCTGCTTGACATGTAAATCTGAAAGAGGTCAGGGAAAATTGGCTTCGCATTAACAGCTACAAAGATATTTCTGCTGCTTTATTTTTTATTTCCATCTTCTCGTCTGGCCATAACTTTACGGAACATTAAGAACGCTTATTCGTTGAACCTCGAGAGGTAGGGGCGCTAATGTACTGGAGGTTTCTAACGACCTTTCAAGGCTACCACGCCGTTAGAGTGAATGTGTATTTGAGTTCCATTTTCAGTCTGCACATCTCTGCTTCCGTGATTATAACCTTCACCCGCTTTGTATGAGGACTTCACGTTGATTCATCTTAGAAAAGCACTAAAAAGCCATAAAATAATCATGCACGCCTTCTCTTATGAAAAATATTTATCAGCTTTTAATGCTTCTTGAGACCTAAACATTCAAAGAAACCGAAAAGCTAATGCGTTCTTCTGAAATGTGTATTTAATATTGAATAGGATGACATGAGACTTCCATTAATCGTCCTCATCATTTCAATTAAATCATCCTAATCATTTCTTACTCTGTTCGAATCACTATTTACTTTAGTATTTGATTTCTCTCGTCACGTAGCGTTAATGAAATTACTGAGAACTTGCCGTGAGCTCGAAGGAGAGAGGGAAGACAATTCCAGGTCGTTAGCAATGTCCACAGTGAGGAGGGCCGAAAGCAATTTGGCTCTCTAACGCGCGTGGCGGCAGAGAGCGTCGCTCGAGAGCGCCCCCTGTGCGAGAGCAAACACGGCGCGCGGCGCGAGGGCCACCTCGCGGAGACAGGTTATGAGCGGAACTCTATTTAAGAACCCCCGCTCCGCCCCGCTCCGCTCGTCCCGCCCCCTCCCTTCCCGCTCTGCTCCGCCCTGCTCCGCTCCGTCCCGCCCAGCTCCGCCCCGCTCCGCCCCGCCCCTTCCCACTCCCCCCCGCTCCGCCCCGCCCAGCTGCGCCCCGCCACGCTCCGCTCCGCCCCGCCCCCCTCCCTTCCCGCTCCGCCCCGCTCCGCCCCGCCCCTTCCCGCTCCGCCCCGCTCCGCCCCGCTCCGCCCCGCTCCGCCCCGCCCAGCTCAGCCCCGCCCCGCTCAGCCCCGCCACGCTCAGCCCCGCCACGCTCAGCCCCGCCACGCTCAGCCCCGCCACGCTCAGCCCCGCCACGCTCAGCCCCGCCACGCTCAGCCCCGCCACGCTCCGCTCCGCCCGGCTCCGCTATGCTCCGCCCTGCTCTGCTCCGCCCCGCCCCCCCTCCGCACCGACGCGCCGCGCGCCGCCCGACCCCGCTCCACCCGGCTCCGCCTCGCTCCGCCACGCCACGCCCCGCCCCGCGCTGCGCCCCGCCCGTGCGAATGCTCGATGGAACCTTCCGCGTCCGGCGGGCGGCGCGAGAGGGGAAATAAACAGGATGCGCTGTGATCTGCCGCAGGCCCTTCTCCCTCCACCCCACCCCCTCCCAGCTCCACGCTTAGGGGTCATCTCCGCTCGCTCCCTCCGGCCCACCCGCTGCCCGCGTCTGTGCCAAAGTCCATCTGTCGCCCTCCGTCTCTCTCCGTCACACTACCACCGGCCCCCATTCCTGGCAACCGACTTCCCAAGACCGCGAGTTCATTGGATAGTAGTTTTAAGCGTCAACTACTGAGATCATTACTTCTGTAAGCGTAGTGCATGTAAATTCTCCTGGTATTTCCGAGTCGGACGATTTGTAATATTAGCAACTGCAATACGATTAGTAAACTAATCTAGATCCTTAATCTTTGGAGTTACTTGCGTAATTCAGCACTGTAAGAAGCGAGAATATCAAATTGCGGGAGAATTGAAAAAGGATATTATTTTCCAACAGCCTAGGGATTCGAAAACATTGCATCACTCGAAAAAAATTTGAAAATAATTTTAGGCTGATGCAACGTTGAGTGAATGAAATTTCGTAAAGTACAACTAATTAGCATGAGATTGCAGCGTTACCATTATAGTTATTTTCTCTTTTCATTATCAAAAAATATGAAATACTACCAGCCATTTTGGGTGAAATATATCGAAAATACCCAAGTATAAAAGATGTTTGGGACTTTTCCAAAACTCTCATATGCAGTAACACATCAAATTTGTGACCGGTTTTGTAAACAAATGTTATCGTATATGCAGTTTTGAAAATGACACAATATTTGTTTTAAAAATTCAAGTATCTGTAATATCTACTTAATTACGAAATAATGAAGTTAGAATTCATGACATTTATGAACTTTTAAACTATTTTTGCATTAGTGTTAATACTAGGGCTAATGCTTTTCAAGTACTTGGTATATTACTCTCTAGTACTTGGTCTTGCTATATTGGAGAATACTCGCTTTCCAAGTCATTTTTTGAAAATATTGGTACAAATAGAATATTTGTATTTTCGATGTTCCACTTGACACAGAGTTTCATACCAAATAGTGTCATTTTTTCAAGAAAACATATAATGCTACAGAAATGCCATCATTGTTGGGATAGATAAAATATTGTTTATGACGCGAGGCCTGCTATTGCGAAGGAAGTTCTTGATTATTTGCTTACCGCAGAGTGAAAAGCATATTTCATCGCTTGAAAGACTCAGCTTTAAGCGGAACGGTGAAATCACTTGGGAGGGAGCAAAGTTTTAAAAGCATTTCCGAAAATACATTTTGAAAATCAAATCGGATACCGCGGTTTGTCTCTTGAGGCTACGGCCTTTTCTCGCCAGAAATAAGCAATTGGAATATCCGTGAATATTTGTGGCATTTTACGTGATTTGTGGGGAAGAAAAGATCTGATTATTCTGAACAAAAATTGGTTTACTAATTACGATAGAAAGATGACACAGAGATAAATTCTATGGCAATGTACCCGCTTGCAGACATTTGTCAAAAATATGAATATCAATTCCAATTACTTCAAATACATT
The DNA here is from genome assembly GCA_038098605.1 of Gryllus longicercus. Lineage (NCBI taxonomy): Eukaryota > Metazoa > Arthropoda > Insecta > Orthoptera > Gryllidae > Gryllus > Gryllus longicercus. The sequence continues at coordinate 2,190,416 of JAZDUA010000196.1, forward strand.
AGGAGAAAAATTATATTTGAAAATCAGTTTATAATTAACTTTATAAGTCCAGTGGCACTAAGTATACGAAGTCAATTATCTATCAAACGATAATTTACATTTGAAAAGAACGTGTCAAACTGATCAGGCTGTAGAGTGGAATAAATATAGCGTGCCAGAAAAGTCTCTCCGCGATGGCACCTTGCTGTTGAGAGTGCTTACAACATAAATTATGTTGGTAGCACGAGCTGGAGCTTGAAAAGGTACTGTACTGTTGCGTACTCACCACAATCACAATTGATGTTGGAAGTGTGGCTCCCTTCAATTATTTCCTAGTGATATGGTTGCTACCAACATAAATGCAATTTTGTAATAGGAGGTCCTGATTGGACTCGGAGTGGAGAGACTTTCCTGGCGCACAGTACATTCACCTAAATATGAGCTCTCCAAGTAGATTATTCTCCTTTCTTTGCTCTAAGTTATGGAGGAAGTATGTACTTCACATCTCGCTAAAAAGTATTACGCTAAATGTAGTAAAAGTAAAACGCTTAATGGATAAACTGGGAGAAAAATATGTTATAAGATCGAGAAAGAATTTGTGACAAGAGAAGAGACCTCAGGCCTCATACTGGCAAAGCAGATTAAGAAGAAATGCGAGTAATGAACAATGTAATTGTATGGGATATATGATATATGATCCCTACAATTACAAAGTGAATATATCCGTGTCTTAAACACTTCTCAAACACCTGCTTCTAGCAATCTGCCAAAAGCATAAGAAACGTCTCTGTTCTGGTATAGGCTCTTCCGTGGACTCGAGAAGATCTCTGCGTGTTCCTGGTACTTCACGGTGGAAGTTCTGATTGACATTGATAATACCAATTAGAATATAACTTCCATTACCTTTCTCCTAATTTACAGTCCTCCTCATTTGACAGAGAGTTCGGACGAACCACAAGGTCAACTTCTCAGGCATCACTTCATCCAACACTTTTGCGCATTTCCCCCTTCCTTCAGTCTTTTGCCCCTCTAACCAGGACTCGACCAGACGCTCTGGTTATAACAGTAAGTACTATTGATTGATTGATTGTGATTTCGGGTGCGTTTACTCATTAGTCCCGTACGTGTAGTGCGTGTTTTCCCCTCGGGAGTAGTGGTGGTCTTACCTCACTGGATGGGGTAATTCAGCGCCGAAGTACAGTCGTTTTCCCGACGGGGTTTCCCCGAATAGGTATCTCCCACCAGTGCGGCACCGCCCCATCCGGGGCAAGCTCCAAGCTTCTGTCCGGTCTCCCTGCACGTGTGGCACTGCAGTGCATGTTAGTGTGTGTGTGTATGTGTATGTGTGTGTGTGTATGTGTGTGTATGTGTGTGTATGTGTGTGTATGTGTGTGTATGTGTGTGTATGTGTGTATGTGTGTGTATGTGTGTGTATGTGTGCGTATGTGTGTGTGTGTGTGTACGTACGTACGTACGTACGGGGAGAGGATAGGTCAAGGAGAAAGAAAGATCAGGCGCGGTCCATGGCTCGTTTGTTAGGGTGCTGCTCTGGCATTCGCCTAGCGTTGATCTGGGAAACGACAGAAAACTACCAATCAGAGCAGCCGGTCGCTATAGTTCTCCTCCAGATAGCGTTTGCATTCATCCTAGCTGCCAAGCTTGAGTCGAAATTCCTGCCACTATCGGGACCCGAGCCTAGAACTTCCCGGTCAGAGGCGTTGCTGTGTGAGAACAGTTGAGGTCCTGAGCCTCTTCTCCCGGTCTCGTAAGTACGGCCTTGAGCGGAAAGTCATTAGTGTAAGATTTAAACAATTAATTTTTACCTTACTGAGGAAGGAAAGATAGCGCGCCGTCGCTGGCCCGTTTGTTTGGCATTTGCTTGCTATTTCGTTAGAAACATGTCCTGGAAACAGCAATTGCAGAAGGAGATACACAAAACGAAGTCTGAAAAATTGACAAAAATATTTTATAATTTTTCTATAAAATATAATTTTACAAAATATTTTTGTAGCATTGATTATTTTTTTCCAGACGTTTCAAGTGTTATGGCCATTAGTACCCTACGTCTAGTGTAGATACGGCGCCAAACTACACGTCGGCTAACGGGTCATTTTCCTCTACAGGTTCCTTCGTCAGTTGGACACCGCTTCAGCCGGGACATCTCAAAGTCCCCGCCGTGTGTGGCATTGTAGTGCAGGTAAGAATATGTGGAAGCAGAGTCAAGGAAGAGGAAGGAAAGATAGCGCGCGGTCGCTGGCATTTGTTTGGCATTTGCCTGCTATTTCGTTAGAAACATGATCTGGAAACAGCAATTGCAGAAGAAGATGCACAAAACAAAGTCTGAATGAGGGCAAAAATATTTTAAACACTTTTACTAATTTTGAAACGTGTTTTGTACTGTTGGTGTTCGTGTTTCATTTAAACGTAGAGTGCTAAAATCTACGGCAAGTGGGGTGTGCAAAGGTAAGACGTCGAAATATGGAAATTTTTATCGCATTTGGTGGGGTATTTGGCGTGGATATTTCTTTTGTTTATCCATCCTTTTGTAAATGCCTAAATATGATTGATTTCTTACTGCATATTGGTTGGAATAAAGTGGATGGAGTTTTTTGAAATGGTTGTCTGCTCAGCTTCTCAAATTCCCCATTTCTTAAAAATTGGTGGTCTTGGAAAACTTAAATAAAATTGAAAGAATGTGTGCATAGCAAATCATTGACAGAACAATATTTATACAATATTATGTAGATATAAGCAATTTCAAAATGTACATGATTATAAATATGTAATCATATTTTATCCCTGCATTTCAAATAGGAATTGTAAATTATGAGCTTGATAAACATTGAGAATGGTAATTAGATGGAAATTGTAAGTAGATTGATGATGAATTTTGAATAATATATATCAAAGAATAAATAATGATGCATATTAATACATAGTAATAATATAGGTTTGACAGTAGATAAGGGGATAATTTATTAAGAACACTGGCCGGAAAAGGAGGTGGTTCCAAGCTTCAAATGTGGATGATGTGGATAGAGATCTGTAAAAATAGCCGAATTGATGAGAACAATTTTTGGAAGAAATTTAGATCAGTTTCGTAAGAAATATTAGGAGAAAGCATATGTTGTAGCAAACCACAACTCTCCATTAACTGCTAACAACATCAGTTTGATACATTTTTCAAGAACAAAAACTCGGATGTAATATATTTAAAATTTCTACAAAGTGGATTCAACGTTGTACAATATCCCTATTGTTTATCATATTACGCTACTCAATTGACTACCAAACTCAACCTAACTGCTTCGTCTTATAATCCTTCAATCTCACGTTGTAAGATATATCTTACGACAATTATTTCAAAGCTATTATTAACTATTAATTTTTTTAAGTTGGCATTACGGCAGTTTTCACAGCGCCTTCGAGAAGGGAGGAGGACAGTCGATCCCACCTGGGAACCCTGCGCCTCATCCGAGTCTGATGGAAGGCGGAGTCCCCGAGAGCCGGGTGAGCGTGTGCGTGGTTGGCAGCCCTGCGCGAATCCATCTGCGCGCTGCGCCCTGGCGGAGGGCCTTCCCATCAGCGCAGCCACCTGCGCCTCGCCCGCCGCCCCGCCCCGCCCCGCCCACCCCTGCCCCGCCCCGCCCACCCCCGCCCCCGCCGGCTGTACTCGTACGTGCCCTTTTCCGCACGCAGGAAGCGCGAGCTGCGGATGCCACTTCCAGCACTGGCGCACACGTTCGATGTCTCGTTAAACCACGTGAACGATTGATTAGGGATTTCGGGCGCGGCAACGGCCAAGGTCTTTAGACTCATAAGTGGAGTGAATATTTTTTATTGCGGGCCGGAACAAGGTCTAGGCTCCCGACGTGTCTCCCGGCTTATGTGGTAGAGTAGTGCTTATATATATATATATATATAATATATATATATATATATATATATATATATATATAATGTGTGTGTGTCTGCTAGTAAGAGGAAAGGCTAGGATAAGGAATAGGGAGGAAATATCGCACACGATCCGTGGAAATTTCCTCCAAAAAGGGGCTAGCTCTCTGGTTAGTGCCAAAACCCCTACCCGACCCTTATGACCTCCCGATCGGAGAGACGCCAGTGGCATAATTGTATATCCAGAGCAATCTATACCAGTTAATACGTAGATTTTTTTAAAAATATTTTGTGCCTCTAGACAGTAAGACAACTATAGTAAAGCATTCAGGCATGGTAAAAAAATTGTAATACTGTCGGTTAATATATATTCATAACGCAACCTCACAGAGGAATGATAATGTAAATTCAATGGCCGCCGGCCGTTAAATAGCCAAGGGATCTTAAAACTATTTATTAAACTTCGAAAATAGATAACAAACTACGTACTAGGTATCATTCATACACACAACATAAATAACACATTGAAAATCAATTTTAAGCTGTTCAACTACAGCTTTCTTTTTTTTAACTTATAATTTATTATTATAGCAAATCTGAATATTGAGTGAACACTAGCTAATTGCTAACTTCTAGTCTTCATAAGAGATCGAAATCCTAACGTTGAGGTGCTTCAACCTCTTTATGTCGATGCAACTACCTCGGTGCTAATAACTCTTTCTGTTGAATAATTCATTGCGATACTAATTGTTCAATATATTTTTCTACTACTGTCGAGAACTCCCAACCTTTAAGTTCTTTCAACGAGAACCGTTTACAACTAGCATTGGGACCGATGATCGTTAAAAACGATGCCCTGTTTTGAGCTCAAGACAGTCTAATTTTAAAACTTCCACTATATTTTGTGGAGTGTGTGCTATTGTTGTTATACCCACAATACCCCACCCCCACGGCTTGTTTAGTATATTTCCCACTTCTGTAATCGTCGAAAAGGTGTCTCGTTTCTAGGTCAGCAAATTTTTAAAACAAATCATATGATTTGAATGAAAGACTGTCTTTGGGAATTACAAATATTTTATTTTTTGTGTCATTTAGTTTACTTACCACTCCGTTGCTCGTGCGTTCTATATTATCAATAGTCAATGACACAGTATCGTCTACATGTCATCTAGTCTCCTCGACATGCCATAAAAATACCAAAAATTACAATAACTATTTTAAGTAGCAATTTACTTCCAGTAACAAATTTCTACTATTTTCTTACGATAAAATCTTGGCCTTCTAGTAACTGTCGCCTCTGAAGCAACAACCGTATGGATTTGAAATAGAATATGGCGTTACACTCCTACGTATTAAAAGCAAAGATGTTTCTTATTTTACATTATTTTTTCTGATAAGAACATGGTATTACGAAAAGTATTGAACATGCCGATATCACAAATAACATACTGGGTATGTTATAAACCTCCGCTATCGGCTCGGTTTACAAACGTGCGACTGTTATTTGGTGTTTACCGGCCTAATGAGGTTAAAAACTATACCGATAGCTTGCGTCCATCCGTTTTTAATACTAACAGTAAATTTTAAAATATATCTTTATGTTGAATATGTCATTTTAATAAGGTATTTAACATGTTTACTGTTATAAAATGTTTTATTACATACGGCTACGGGATTCATTCAAAATTTTCAAGATGGCCACGTCTATCTGATATTATGTTCGCACGGCCGAGCTGCATCGAGACGCGAAAACTCAAAGCGACGGCGCGCAGCCACTAAATGCCGCGACGTCGCGAACAGCGCAGTGGCATCTGAGGCCGTTAACGACTATTAACTCCGTATATTTGTGCCCGCAGCACCAACAAGCACATGCTAACTCTCGCGTGTCCACCGCCTGCAAAAAAATACAGGATGTTGATTTCGCGCCGTGAAACATGCAGCTTGGATCGTTGAATCACACGCTCGCTACTTGACGCCATGTGAGCTGTCCGGACGCGCCACACGCCACTTGAGAAGCTCCAGAGATCTTATTGCTTCGCTACATGCACGTGGACTGCGAGCTGTGGCTTTGACCTTAGACTGTAAAGATGGATAAATATAAATGAATCGGTTATTTTTACCCCAAGTAATGGATTGCAAAGTTGGGGGAGAACAAGAAAATTCTGAATAATTAAGTACATAGAGACCTTTTCTCTTTTTTAAACATTTCTGATACATAAATCGTGACTGAGAATGAAATGGAGACAAGTAATACTTACTTTTGTGTCAATAGTACAATCAGTCGCTAGACGAATTTAAAAGTTCATGATTTACGGAATTTCATAAACTAATCAGGATTTTTTCCTAAACTTATAAATAAATGCCAATTGCAGATTCAGCTTGTAATTTGAGATTTTTATTATAATATTTTGTGAAATGACATTGTGAATCTACATCAAACATGATTCATATGATAGAAACTGTTGTTTGAAATATGTTTTTCTAAAATACTACTTAGGAATATTTTCGTATTGAAACCTTTTAACCAATATCTCCGTCATTGATATCCACACAGTCATACATATCCCGCAAGTCAATGACTTTCAGAGTTTCAAAATCAAACCAAAACTTTGCTGTGCCCTCACGGCTATTCTATCCATCAGATTTACGAAATTTACACACTTTATTTTGCTTCTAACTCCCGATAGATGCATTTATGAGAGTTTGATCTTTTTGTAATCTTTCTTGTATCTCTTTACTTTCATCTTAGTGATTGGCAAATGAACAATTCTCAGATATGTAGGCGGGTCCTGAAATTTGATTATATTACTTCATTGCATCTGTAGGTTTTAAAGCCCTTTTAATAGTTATTTCAATAAATAATCATTTGTTTAACATTAAAAGTTGACTTTTATCCAAAATATTAAGAAATTAAATTAAGAATAAAAAAACAAATGTTAAGTGCATTTATCGAGATCGCATTTGCAGAGCATATGAACAATTAGCAATATGTCAAGAAGAGTTCTAGAACTTTTCTCCCAATTTTACACGACCACTTCATCCATGTTGTATCCCTAGACCATGAATACTACGTTGTATCCCTAGACCATGAATATACATAGCTCACGCATTCAGAAACCTCAACGCAACTCCAGTATCTAGGAAACCGATCCAGCGGTGCATTAGCACGAGTGCGCACCCAACTTTCCTCGGCGGCGGTTGTGCATACCGAATCACCCCGTGCTCTCAGGCCTCCGCAGCCGCGCTACAGCGTTCCGCATCCTTCCGACGCGGCGGTGGATTGGAAGCGTCTGACGCCCTAACTCGCGGAAATCCGAGTTACGCTCCCTCATATGCACCTCCACACCGCCCCACTCCACTCCACTCCACTCTACTCAATCTACGCGCGCCGCCTCCTTTCAGAGCTGCTCGGTCCGGGGCCGCCGTATCGCGCGCTTGAATCCGTTTACACATCCATCGGGGCGCCGCCCCCGCGTCGTCCCCTGTGCTGACCTGGGCCCGCTCTGGGCCAAAGCTGCCCTCCCTGCTCCCTCCCCCCCTCGGGAGGGCGACCTCGTCACCCGAGGGACGGTCACTCGCGGCTCTCCGCGCCGCTGCGCTGCCGTCGCCGTCGCCGCCGCCGCCGCCGCCGCCCGGAGTTAGCGTCAACGCCACGCCCCCTTCGCCGCCCCCGTGCGCGCGCCTGTCAGGGGTGGCCACGTCGGCGCCAGTGCCGCCCGCGCCACGCGACGACAACGAGGTGCATTTGGAAAGGGGGTGCGCAGTATTGTGTGTTGGCATTAGTGGGTTTCACCTACGCTCAAGACTTCACATTTCTCTTAATCTTCATCATCAACTTTACCTTCAACTACTTCATTCTGATCGATTTATTGTCGTCTTTTCCATTTTCATCATCATCTTTTCCATTTTCATCGTAATCGTTTCCTTTTCAATCGTAATCTTTTCCTCTTTCCTCGTAATCTTTTCCTTTTTCATTGTAATTCTTTCCATACTTTTCGTCATGTTTTTCGTCTGCATCAACTTTTCCGTCTTCTTCGTCTTCTTAGTCGTATTTTCCATCATCATCTTTTCCATGATCATCTAGTCCATCATCATCTTTTCCATCCTTATTCTTATATTTTCCATCCCATTCATACTCATGTTTTTCATCAGTAACTTTTCCACCTTGATCGTCACCATTTTCATCATCATTTCCATCTTCATAATTTTTTCCGCTATCACCACTTTCTTGATCATCATTTCCTTATGTCCATCATCATTTCTTCATCTCGATCATCATTCCTCCTTCATTTCCATTATCGTCTCCAAATTCGCCATCTTCTTCAGGTTGATGATTCATTTTCTCCTCCATGACAATAAAAAAGTGAAAAGGTAGACGTAAATAAAAAGCAGAAAAGGAAGAAAACAATTTACTCGTAATCAAATGCAAAAACCTCAATCTACTTCATCTGTCTCTTGATCTGTGTAAGCACCAATGAACCTTGCCTTTACCTGTGTTTCATATCATTCATCACTATTCTCTTTTTTTTAAATGTGTCCCCACAATTTAATATCCTTTCAAACTGTCATTCCTGTTCTGCGAAGTAATATTTTGAGAAGAGGCTGAGAAAAAAATACCATATTAAGAACTGAAACGCAGTGAAGAAATATTCTACAGCCACCAACAGATCAGGCACAGAGTTTTCGTGGAATACGATTCGGCAGTCCCCGACTCGGCTTAGACCCTCTGTGATCCAAACAGCTGCTCTGCCAGCTTCCAATTGCGCTTCACTGGAGCCACCAAAAGAGACTTCGCAGGTCACTTGGACACGTGTTTTGATTCCACGGGTAGAAATCGTACTGTGACGACGTGTCCGTCCGTCCGTGTGTGAAGGGTCTCGCGTCCTTGCGAGTGTCTGTGTGTGTGTGTGAGAGAGAGAGGGGGCGTGTGTGTGCATGCAGAGCCCGAGCGAAGCGTTGAGCACCCTTGGATTTGGCTGCAACGCCCGCCTTCATCCGCCGGCACCTGCGCCGCCGACGCCGCGCAGCGCCGCGCCGTCTCATGCAATTCAAAGGCGGTGGCCGGCGTGCACCCAGCTCGGACCCTTTCCTCCTCGCCTCGCCCTGCCCACAGCCACGCCCCCTTTTCTACTGTCCTCCTCTCTCCTAATGCTCCCAGCTCGGACCCTCTCCCCCTCGCCTCACCCCGCCCGGACACGCCCCCTTTCCCACTATCCTCCTCTCTTCCAATGCTCCCAGCTCGGACACTCTCCCCCTCGTCTCGCCCCGCTCAGCCACGCCCCCTTTTCTACTGTCCTCTGTCCCAGCTCGGACCCTCTCCTCCTCACCTCGTCCCGTCCCGCCCAGCCACGTCCCCTTTCCACTGTCCTGTCCCAACGCTTCTAGCTCGACCGCCTCTTTCCCACTCGCTCCATCCTTCTCAGCCTTGTCCCGCCACCCACCCTGCCCTCTACGCCCCTCACCCTTCCCACCCTGCCACGTCCTTTCATCCCCCGTTCTGTCGCAACCACTGTGCTCCCTCTTAGTTTCTCTCTCCCCGCCCCATTCTGTCACGCTTTTCCTCTCGTCACCACACCGATGTCTGGTCTGCTAACTCCCTAGTCTCTCTCTCTCTCTCTCTCTCTCTCTCTCTCTCTCTCTCTCTCTCTCTCTCTCTCTCTCTTTCTCTCGCTCGCGCGCGCGCGCGCGCGCTCTTCGCCCCACTATTTCTCACTTATCCTGCACTAGCCCACCCAACCAGCCAGGCACCGCTTCCCTCCGTCAACCTCTCGTATGTGCTCCATGTCTGACCGCCACACCACACTCCTCCTCTCCTTGACCCACTCCCCTCCACCCAGCTTACTCGGCCCTTCATCTCCATCCACCTTGCCTCTCTCCACCCTACTCCCCGCGCTTTATATCTGTCCGCCTTTTTTTCCTCTACCCTGCACCCCACCCCTCTTCTTCGCGGGTCTCCATCTTCCTAATTCTCCCCTCATTTCCATCACTCCCGTCCCACCTCACCCAGCTCGTTTTGCTCCATCTCAATCTTCTCTACTCCACCTCGCCCCAGTTCACCTTTCCTGCCCTTTCCCCGCCCTCTCCCGGCCCCGCCCCGTCCAGTCCCCGGTGGCGGTGCCGCTTCCAATTTCCATGTATTAACACGTGATGTTTCCGTTTGCAGCTCTCGGGCTTAATGCATACATCAGCGGGCGGAGGGTTGGCGCTGTGACCACGCGAGCTCCCATGCAACAGGAGGTCGCGGAGTTGGGCGCTCGGGTCCAGCAAGGGACTTGCGACTTCCAACGCTCACACGATGTCGTTCACTTTAAAGCCAGCCCAAGAATACTTTCCAATCCTATTTACGCTATCGAACACGAGGTGCCTACCCTATAAAAGTGTTATACAGAAATTGGTTTAAGAAATGAAGGCAAGAACAATTTGAAATTTGGATGAATAAGTTTCGCTTAGAACACTATCGCCACTAACTTAATGTTTTACGTCATTTGGCCTAAAAAGTCTAAGTCACTTATTTGTATTATCGGTCGTGTAACGTCCGATACTTTTGCCTAATACCACCTTCTTGTACGAAAAATAATATAAACAAGAGAATAAGTGTATGCAAATGCCATGTTTAGTTGCAAATTAATTTGTTTCGATCGGTGGACTGTTAAATCCTTAACAGACGCCACCAGTTAAAAGTGACTCTTCGTCTTTCTATTTGATCGTGTTATATACCCGGCGTCATGAAGTCATGGGGTTAAGCAATTCGATACACCTCAGGATCCTGGTTGGGTGACCGTTTGGCTCTAACGGCGCCGAGCCACAGGTCGAAAAGATAAAAGGTAATGACGGACTACGACTGATGGCGACTGACTACAAAAAATAACGATTGCTCCAAATGTTCATCGCTAGTAGGTAGCAATGTAATAGAACGTTATTATGCATTGTAATACAACGTTTAAAAAATATTGCAGTATAGAACTACAGTACAGGAACATTTAAATCTAATCTGAACTAATCTATCGACGAAATCACAAAGGAACACATCAAGTATTTCAAGGCACCATCAGCAGCACTGTGGTCAAACTGTTATACAGAACTTTAGAGATTTTGTACGGAGAAAAAGTCTCCTTTCAAGCAAAAAATCAAATTCGCATAGGGAGATTCTATGAGCAATTTTTATTAGCAAATTTCAATTAACAATTTTACTTTTTAATAACAAATTTTGGGACACAAAATATTATAGTCCATTTTCCCTCCAATGCTGAAATAGAGGAACCAGTTTCAAATATAAAATCAGTTTTAAAATTTATATTTCCTAAAACCAAATAAAAAGAACAAATTCGGAATATAAACGCTACAGGTAAGAAACGTTACACTTTAAACTAAAATTGATGAGGAATGTAAAATAGAATGCAATACTTTCACATAATATATTTGTGCATATTATACTGGTAGAAAAGTAAGTTTAAGCAGTTTAATTGGTTTGGTTTGCATCAGGTAATAGTCGATTCCTGTAATGTCAAGACTGTCCACTTGACTCCCTCATTTCTTAAATGACTCACTTCCGTCATCAGTGATAACAATCATCTTTCATTAGTCACCGCTACTGCTTCTTGTAATTATTAAAGGGAGCTAGAGATGCATCGATACAATTTATTTTAGCATTTTATCCACGGTATGTACCCTATTTTTCTTTTGTAATATATATCTTTTACATCCTTTAATTCACTCTCAAAATTTATTCTAATATTTTTATCTGGGATTTTCATCTGTATAATAATAATGATACGTCATTCCGTTCTAATTCCTGATATTCCCAATTTTTATTGATTATGTGAATGTGTGTGAGTTGCTGTGCTTCGTACTTATTTTTCCGTTTTTCAAGAAGCGGTTTTTCGGCGTTTTCGCTTATTCGTAAGCTCCTTCCCTCTCCGCCCTTTTCCCGCCAGACGGCGCAAGAGCTTAAGAGCTTAAGGCCTCCTCCTAAAACAGAAGGTGTTGTGAACTCTGATATCGAAGGAAGTGACGGCGGGAGGATCAATTGCTTACCGAGAAATGTCTCTCAAACGGAGGGCACGGGCAGGTGAGAAAAGCCAGCGCGTCGTTCCCAGAAATTCACACAGGATGAGGAAGGAAACGGGAGGCTCCGCTTGCCATAAACACGGAGCGTTTCAGAGAGAACCGTAAATATTTCAAGTGGCAGTTGAACAGACAGTTCCTGGTAGAGGTTGCTATATACACAAGAGTCCAATTTTTGTTTGTTGTGAAATAACAGCTGTTTGAAACGAAACCACGGAAGTTTATTTTTAGAATAAAGGCATACAACAAAATTCTCGTCCTATTACAATATGAAAAGCGGCGGTACTAATACTAATTTCTGGTAAATATGAACTCGCTGGACTCTTCGTGTCGACAGCTAAACTTTTTCTTTCACGAACGAAATGTTATTTTAGTTTTGGATACCATTTATTATATTGTCCACCTCTAGTGCAGAAACCGCAGGGTTTAATGGGAAAACAGCAAACACACATTATTTTCTAGAATACAACACATCATGCACATATCCACGGTTATTTTCAGGTAAAAATATTTTAAATTCATAGGCTCCGTATCAATGGGAAGTTAGAGACTGATAGTGTCTTAATAGCTGGGTCTCTTGGCTTAATAATTGAGGTGACGTTCTTCGTTTCTGCTAGAGGATAGCAAGTTACAGCGGAAGTAGTGGTTTTGATTCACTGATGTTTCAGGCCAATCCACTGCTGTAGTCATTCATCCCGTTACTGTAGTGAATGTTGGTAACCCGGAAAGAGGCGGTGTTCCTCCTACTCTCGAATGTAATATCCGGTGCCAACCTGTGCACAGGTCACCTTGCTGGGGATTTCTTCTTCTATCCTATCACTCACTTTGGGGTAGCGTAAGTGTGTGTGTGTGTGTGTGTGTAGGTAAGGATTGAGGATAAAACACGGAAGAGGAAGGAAAGATCAGGTGCGGTCCGTGGCCCGTTTGTTAGGGTACTGCTTCGGCATTCGCCTGGTATTGCTCGCAGACAACATGGGCAACCACCAAGCAGAGCATCTAGTCGCTAGAACTCTCCTCCAGACAGTGGCTGAATCCGACATTCGACACAGGGCAAGGTAGTATTATACTAGACTCACAATGTAGTATTTATGCTGAGTCTTTTCATGCAATACATATGCTATTTACGTCGAAAACCTCATTTACAGAAATAATGTGAACTTTCAATTGCCTCTACAGTGAGTTACAACTCGGTGGAAGTGATTTACAAAATAAAGTAACGTCAATATAAATTAATATTAATAATAATAACAATTACACATTATTACACACGACAAGATTACATCGCACGGAGGTATACAGAAAATCCGCCTTCTGCAATTTACATAACTGCAATACACTACTCTTATTTCGAATTCTGTATTTATCTTTCCTGTTAACTTTATTGAATGGATATAGAATATGAAAGATATGAACTACAAGTTCTTTATTCAAAATATTAGAAGACAATAATTGTAGTCGAATAAGAATTCATGGTTTCTAAAAACACAGATTCATTTAAAACACTTCTTTGTTTCGATGAAAATGTCAAAGAGATCAAATTACATAATTGACTCTGCTTTATCATGTCAATTATTTTAGCAATGAAATGTCATTTTGAAGGTAGTTTATAATCACACAATATATTTGGAGTGATTCGGTATATTGCGAGAAAAGGAAACATACCATACTTTTAGAATACAACTCTTTCTGGTAGTAGACTGGAGTAAAGAAATACACATTTGTAGAAAATATGGAATAACATTGCTCTGCCTGTTTGCTTCTCGCAATAAGACACAAATTACGGATGTGAAAAAAGAGTATTTTTATGATTTAATGATCCATTTTCTTTTCTTTGATTTGTATTTTATAGTAGAAAAATAACCGTTGAAAAATTGGTGATTGTTTCTTTTTCGTTGAAATCTCTGATTTTGTGAAAATAGCTACTGTCACAAATAGTAGGCAAAGTATGAGCTGTTGTAGCACCACTAGTGCATTTAACGGATGGAACGGGTTTGGATTCACAAAAGAAATCTGGAACATTTTACACTAGAGATATTTTACGTGTCTCATTTACATTATGCTTTCTCACCTTTACTCCATAAGAAAAAGTATTGCGCCATAAATCGCGAAATGTTTTAAATAAATACCATTATTTTCTGGCCCTGGTAATGAACCAGTGGATAAAAATCTCATTTTAAATTAAATAAGCTGCAAATTTAAAACATGCCCAACCCAACGGCGAGGAGGCAAAAGAATTTTCCGTACCGGCACAAATGATAGCCGAGTTTAGTCACACATGAGCGGCCGCAAATTTTAGCGTTTTACGCCATAGAACGGACAAAAATATGCCATTTTGTTACACACATCAAATTTCAATAAAGGAAAGGAACAAAAACTTCATTCAATATCCAGTACATACGCTACTTTTTTTCTTTTCCTCACTTACTTTGTAAGAAGAGGGAGTATTATAATCGTGCGCCGGAAAACGGAGAATTTTCGACGTAAATATTCATAATACCGGACCCTGGCAAGGGAAGCAGTGAATAAAACTTGTTTAAAATTGCTGCAAATTTATAACACACACTAGTCAGTTGCAACTGCATTGTCCGCACCGATACAAATGATAGCCGAGTTCAGCCACACATGAGCGTTCACCGCGTTCAAATATTAGCGTTTCACACCATAGAACGGACAAAAATGTGCCATTTTATTACACATACAAAACTTCAATAAAAGTAAGGAACAAAAACTTTATTCAATATCCAGCACATACGCTTTTTTTTTTCTTTTCCCGTCTTACTTTGTAAGAAGAGAAAGTATTGTTATCGTGCGCCGGAAAATTAAGAATTTTCGACGGAAATATTCATAATACCGGACCCTGGCAAGGGAAGAAGTGGAAAAAAACTTGTTTAAAATTGCTGCAAATTTATAGCACACACTGTTCAGTGACAAAGTTGCAACAGCATTTTCCGCACCGATACAAATGATAGCCGAGTTCAGCCACACATGAGCGGCCACCGCGTTCAAATATTAGCGTTTCACACCATAGAACGGACAAAAATGTGCCATTTTATTACACATACAAAACTTCAATAAAAGTAAGGAACAAAAACTTTATTCAATATCCAGCACATACGCTTTTTTTTTCTTTTCCCGTCTTACTTTGTAAGAAGAGAAAGTATTGTTATCGTGCGCCGGAAAATTAAGAATTTTCGACGGAAATATTCATAATACCGGACCCTGGCAAAGGGAAGGAGTCAATAAAACTTGTTTAAAATTGCTGCAAATTTATAACACACACTATTCAGTGACAAAGTTGCAACTGCATTTTCCGCATAGATACAAATGATAGCCGAGTTCAGCCACACATGAGCGGCCACCGCGTTCAAATATTAGCGTTTCACACCATAGAACGGACGAAAATGTGCCATTTTATTACACATACCAAACTTCAATAAAAGTAAGGAACAAAAACTTTATTCAATATCTAGCACATACGCTTTTTTTTCTTTTCCCGTCTTACTTTGTAAGAAGAGAAAGTATTGTTATCGTGCGCCGGAAAATTAAGAATTTTCGACGGAAATATTCATAATACCGGACCCTGGCAAGGGAAGAAGTGGAAAAAACTTGTTTAAAACTGCTGCAAATTTATAGCACACATTCTTCAGTGACAAAGTTGCAACTGCATTTTCTGCACCGATACAAATGATAGCCGAGTTCAGCCACATGCGGCTGCCGGGTTCAAATATTGTCGTTTCACACCATAGAACGGACAAAAATGTGCCATTTTATTACACATACCAAAATTCAATAAAAGTAAGAAACAAACACTTTATTCAATATCCAGCACATACGCTTTTTTTCCCGTCTTACTTTGTAAGACGAGAAAGTATTATAATCCTGCGCCGAAAACGGAGAATTTTCGACGGAAATATTCATAATACCGGACCCTGGCAAAGGGAAGGAGTGGATAAAACTTGTTTAAAATTGCTGCAAATTTATAGCACACACTATTCAGTGACAAAGTTGCAACTGCATTTTCCGCACCGATACAAATGATAGCCAAGTTGAGCCACATGCGGCTGCCGGCTGCGTGCAAATATTAGCGTTGGCTTTCGCCAGCGCGGGGGCGGGGGCGGGGGCGGCTGGTCGCGTTATCTGCGCTGTCCGCTCCGCCGCCGTCCCGGCGTGCGTGGGCGGTGCGTGCGCGCGCGGGCGGGCGCTGTTGTTCCTGCGCTCGCTGTTTGTGTTGCGACGCGCGCCCACCTGTTGGTCTCACGCGCGCCTCTGAGGAAGCCCCTACGCTGCGCTGTCCGTCGGACCGTCGTCGCCCGGGCGCTCAGATGCCGCGGGGCTGGGGTGGGGGTGGGGGAAGAGGACCATCTGGAGCAGGTTAATGCCTACGGGTGGGTTAGTGTGTGTGGTAGTGAGATCGCAACTGAACTGTAAGTTCGGGGTTCCTGTTATCCTCTGCATGTTAATCCGGGGAATATCCGATGCTGCTACGTGTATTCGAAGTAATTATTTTAATGTATCTCCGCAGGTCCGGGGATTTCAAACATTTCGTGGAATAGCACCAAGAGGCATTTTAGGAAATGAAATTTTCAAAAATGTGAAAGGATGAATTTTGTTTGTTTTATTTTTTCTTTCTTTCCAAGTCATTCGCTTAAGATACGTTTTTAAAATATGTTATAATCTATTGAAACCGCAGTTTTAAATCAACATAATCTATTAAATATTTAGATTATTATTTTAACTTTTAATTGAAAGATTATATTTATACTTATAAACTAAGTCTAATAGTTAATAGAATTTATTGGTTTAAAACAATGCTGTTTCAATAGATTATGAATATTTTAAAAAGATAAAGTCAATTAACCAAGTCATATCAAGAGGAAGAAAAAATAAGACAAACAAAATTCATCCTGTAACGTTTTGGTAAATTTTAATTTTCTAATATGCCTTTTTTTGTGAGATTTCACGAAGTGTCTGAAATCCCCGAATCTGCGAAGATTCTAATAAAAAAAACAGCTTATATATTTCAATTTTAATTGAAATAATTTTGGATGTCTTAATAGACCAACTGAATGTTCATTATTTAATTTAAGTAATAAATCAGCTTCGCATGTTTTCTCATTTTTCTACACAATTTATTTTCCCAGATGCGATCAATTTGAAAGTCATCAAGACTAAACTATTTATAGCATTAAAAGTTTAGTAAACTGGAGTACACGTGCAAGAACTCTCGCATGTTAACCCCTACCCTCCCCATATCCACTTCCCTATCATCTCCATTAAGAAGTAAAGTTGCAAGTTGCAAGAAGTAAAGTTGCGCAGCAAATGCCGGAGTCTTATGAGAGGTCGGTAGTATAGGAATTTGGAGAGATTTTAAAATGAAATCTATTAAACTTTGGATTAAATTAGCAGATGAACAGGCTGACACACTTATACATAGGTGCTTTAGAGTGCAATGGCAGGGAAGCGACCATCGCTACTGGGCGTACAAAATTAAACGGCTACTTGACCGCGCAGGGTTGGGAGACGTCTCTCCGGAAATGGTGGGAGATAGGGGAACCTGTGAGATAGAACAGCTGATTTCCAATAGACTTGCGGATATAAAAAGGCAAGAGATCTGGGCAGCAACGGCTGAAAAACGCTCGCTAGTAGCTCAAATCCATGCGAGACCGTTATGGGGTTGCGAAAGTTACGTTCATACTCTCGGAAAGGACGCAAGAGGGGGATACGCTTGGTTCAGGGTTGGGGGATGGATGCAGCGTAGACTAAAGGACGCAAGTGGTAATGGCATCTGTATGCTTTGCGGTGATAGGGAAGACTGGATCCACATCCTCTTAATTTGCTGTGCAACCGAAACATGGAGAAAAAAATGGATGGGAATGGGAAATTACTACTTCCTAAATAGGAACGTAACGCTCGCCCAAAACATTTTAGGTGACAAAAGATCTAAATTTATGAAAGAATTAGGAACATTTTTAGGAAAGGTCCGGACCATTAGGGAAACTAAAATTAGGGAGTGGGAAAACAGCACTGGTTAGCTTGAGCGGAGCCTAGACTGGAGAGACATTAATAAGTCAATAAGCTAACAATATGTAAGTTAATCAGTAATTTTATGTTAAGTTAGTAGACAGTTAAGAAATAAGTCATAAGTCGTAGTCAATTGGTAAGTAACAGGTCAATATAATAAATAAAATAAAACTGGCATAGTAATAAGCACATTAGGGGGGGGGAGGGAAGGAGGCATCGAAAATATAAGGGCAGAGGCGTTGGTGCGGACGATCTTCTGAGGCGCTGTTTGATTTCAGGTGCTGAGGAGGCCAAGCACTGGAAGGAGACGGCGGGACGCCCGCGCCAGAAAATAAATAGTTAAAATGAACGTCGGATAGATTAGTATGTACTCGGCTTCTGACGGCAGGTTTTTCCCCCTTCAGGAGTTTTTTCCTGAGCCGTACCTTATGATCTCTTTTCCGCGGCTTTGATGCGATGGAGAGACCATTTGGGGTGAATACCAGAATTCGAAAGATTAGAAACCGAAAGGATGTAGGTATTGTAATGGCTTAAAGGCCTTCGGCCTAGCCACATAGGATCAAGTAAGCTAATTTGTTTGTAATAATTACCTATTAATTAAAATAAATATAGAGATAAGTAGATTAAGTAAGGACATTTGTAAACTGTATTACTTAGTACGTTAGGCTTATTAAAGTTATTTAAGTTAGTTATTATTTTAGTCATAATTGTATTATAATTGTTATTTTTTACTAGTAGCATTGTAATAATCACTTTTAAATTGGTTTATTATATATATATATATAATTATATTTAAAGTAGTAGTTGAATTGGAGTGTCGTGACGTTGTGTGAAGTGTAGTGCAACCGAGAAGTAGAGAGAGAAGTGAAATGCAAGAGTAGTGAAGTGACGTGAAGTGCAGAGTATTTATTAGTTAAAAAGTTCGTGCCGGACAATCATAAAGTGTAGAGGTAATGCTGTTATTGTTATTATTGTTATTTTATTGTTATTATTGCCTTAGAATGCTTTTAAATTACAGTGGATTATTATTCTTAGTTGTAATATGTAAATTGTAGTGTTCAGCCACCAGGTTGTATACCTACCTGCAGTAAAGTTGTTAATGAAATGTGTTTATTTGTTTAAAAAATGTATAAATGTTTCTTCGTAATTTCAGAATATCAAATAAAAATTAAAACCATTCAATTTATGTTGGAAACAAATTTTCAATAAAGTTTTGTTCAGTGTTATAGAGATATGTTCTTCGAACCATTCACTCCCTTCAAAACATGTGAAGAGATAATTCAATTTTTCGTGACAATTAGCTTTTCACTTTTCTTGAGAGTCACAAAAAAAAATACAAAAGGTTTTTACTCTTGAGAAAGCCAAGTAATGTTTCCATAGGAATTTACAGGATCGGGTAAGCACAACCCTACACTTTGCAATTTCATTTAACTTTCCTGGATTTGTTATGAGGAAAAAAGGGTTTTTTTAGGAGCAGGGCTCCAGATTCCTGGGATACGAAAATTGAAAAACTATTTGTATACTAAAAAGTGTATTATTTTTGTGTTTTGAAAAGAAATTTTCAATAAATATTTATTTAGGACTATCGGGAAATTTCTAGGAACAATTCACTGCACTTCCTTAAAAAATTTGAAGTAATTATTCAATAGCTTTTCGTGATAGTCATAAAAATACTAAAAAACTTTTTACTCTAGATAAAGCTACCATGAAACGGTTTTCAATACTTTTGAGCGTTAAAAAGTGATTCTAATATTCCTTAACAAAAATTCCAAAAATATTATGTGCACTACCCTTTCGAAACCGACCTTGGCTGTAGTGGCTTTTAGTGACACCTAAAAATGAGGAATAGATGACCAGGAGTTAGCCTCAAGCAAGACATGGAAGTATTCCCTATGTGACTACGGCATATTTGGCCTCATTCCTCCACGTACTGATTCCGAACATCTTGTCAATCATTTCTCAACTTTATTTATCCCTCAAGGCAATGTTTCTTATAGTGAAAGAAATAAGTAAATCTTCACTGTAATTTTGCTCCTACCCAGGAAAAGGGAATGTTACGTATTTCAGAACATTATTCTGTACTATCTCATAAGTTTGAGAGAAGAGCATTCTACGTCTAATAACACTAAAATGTGCACAAGGCTTATATCATCAAAAGGTAGCGTGAAGGCCTTTCCACTTCAATAAATTAATTGGCAAAGATTTAAAAAAGAAGAAAGTAATTGTAATCGGCTTTTAGTCTTCAATAAATGGAGTTCAATATACAAACTGTTAAATTTTTAACTGTGCTCAAAAATTTTGAACGTAAACAACTGTTGCTAATTTTTAGCCTTCAAAATTACACAATACCAACTTCTAATAAATTTTCACAATTAAATAAGTATATATAGTACCTTCATTATATCAATGGCATTATTCAACTCAGCGAAATTAAACAAGGCAACAACAACCCTCAACTGTCTTCCTCAACTTCATGTCTAGCAACCATGAAATATTTCAGAACACCACACATTTTTAATTATCTGATTTGCTAATTTTACTATTAACTATACAACAAAAAATATAAAAAAAGACTATTCCAGCGTAGAACTAGTCAATCTGACTACGATAATATTGAAAGTTCTGCTCCCTGGTCTAAGCGCCGCAGGCAGTACGGCGCTCATCGCCTCGTCCACCCCACCGAGTATCGCGGCGCGCGACCCGCTGTCAGCTGTCAGCTCAGCTAACAATAAGAGCTCCGCCGGTCAGTCGCGCGCTGCTGTGAATGGACCCACCTGCGCCTGCGCGATGACAGCCAGGTCGCCCGGGCGCGCCCCGCAGCTCCACCATAGCGCGGGCAGAGGTTGGCACTGCCCGTCCCGTCACGATAACCTCGATGCGTGCATTGTTTTCAAACGTCGGTGTTGATGTGTTGTATTAGGAATGAAGGATAGAATATCTTCTTCTTCTTCTTCAGCTTTTTCCCTTTAAGGGGTCGCTGTTTTTCTGGTTTTGGCGAAAGTTTTACGGCCGGATGCCCTTCCTGACGCCAACCCACGTGGGGATGATATGATATATGATGATGATAGGAGGTGAAAGGACGAACACGATACAACCATGCCCGAGGCGGGACTCGAACCCGCGACCCTTCGGTCCGAGATCGCTACGGCACTACTGCCTTAGCGATCTCGGCCACCCGGACCGGCGAATGAAGGATAGAATATAAATGGACTATTTTCAATGATAGACATGGCTGTCTTTGTTCAACAAGAAGTGCGAGGTTAAAAAAATCTAAGTACGTTATTTTGAAAATATTTGATATTCTAGAGACTCTTACTCCCTATCTTTTAAGAAATAGCTGTTAAATTTAAATAATTTGTCTTACTATTAATAACTGAATAGCAAGTATGTATGTTACATTTGTTATCAAATTTAATACTACTAATGTACCAGTGGAAGAACTCTTGCTTCTTAAACCTCTCGCCTATCCTACCATTTTCACATTAAGCCCATAATATAATTTTTTCTTTAAGATCGTTTTACACACCGTCAGTTGGTGTGTGTAGAATTACACTTAATGGACGTATTTCATCATAAGAGTAAAAGACACCCTTGAGAATACAAACTATTTTAATTTAACTTTATTACAGGACAAAGAACTAGACCCGTGTAATTCAGTCACATAAAATATCAAGTAATTAATTGAATTTCCCACACTGTTTAAGACTTTACATGTCTCGAAAGAAGTGAGGTAGAATCGAGAATTGCCGAACCAGCAAAAATGTAAATGTAGGTCAAAGATGATCTCATTTTCTAGATTACGATATAGAAAACGTTTCTTCGAGCACATTAAACACAAATTTCTATGTTTTAAGGTCGTAATACGCTTTGTTTTGGATTTACATAACTATACATATTTCAACAACACTGCCCGAGTAATTCGGGTTGCATATGACATGAATATTTAGATATATTTTTGTTCAACAAATTTTTCATATTTTTTAAGTTAAAGTGCAGTTCGTCAAGTCTCGGTGAAATTCCCTTTCTTTATATATTTCATTTACGAGATAATAATTGTTCAATTAGTTTTAAATACAACATTAATTCATTCAAAGTTTGTCCTGAAATATTTTTTTTTCACTGTGTTCCATTTCTCGTTGCTATATTGATTCCTATGTCATTTGTTTCTCTTTATTTATGCTAAAAAATTTAATGTTTTTGTCTGCTACATTTCTTTTTCGTAATGCTGTTTTGGTATTATTTTTAATTAAAAATAATTTCATGAGAACACGCACACCTCGAGAAAATTATAAACGTGTAAAGAAAATATTTGTCTCAATTTTTTGGCAGTTTTCTTCCAGATTTTTGAATCAACTTTTGTTTTCATTTAATTTAGAAACAGAGAATATTTCAAACCAAATCGTAAAGTTTAAATTAAACTTCTTACAAACTCAGAATCAAGTAAACATTAGAAAATGTATATTCTCAGATTTAACGTTTATATTAATTAAAATTAAAGAAAGTATTTAACATTATTTGTTTTATTAGCACTAAAGTACCTAATTTGGAAGTTTTGACAAAGGTTGAAGATTTTCATTTCTTTTACTTTTATGTATTTTCTGATTTAAATAAGTTTCAAATAAAACGATGACCGATTTGAGAATTAGCACTATATAAACAGTGACTATACCAGATTAATAAAAAAAAATAATAAACGCTGCAGGGAGATTGCAGATAGGTCATATTTCTAGGAACCTACGAGAACAACCTAATAGAAAATATTATATCGTATTCTATGCTGTAATGTATCAATATTGCGTATTAGGCATCCCCCCTGACGTTGTCGAGTTAAACAATTTCGTGTGCAATTGTTATGCCAGTCATGGGTTATGGGAGTACGTGTTGCTAGCTCAAATAATACACCGTATTTTGGCCTTCTCAACCTGACATGTGAGTTTTCTTATCGTTACACAGCAACGTATTCTGGAAGATTGCAAGAAAAACCTATATTATAATCTTGCCTGACAGGGAATCGAATTCGGAGTTACGTCATGAAAAACGCTGTCCAATGAGATAAAGCGCGAGAATCGCAGACTAGGATGCCAATTAGAAATTCGCTCAAGCGACTTCGACTTTCTGCAAACCATTTTCGCTCCTGGTTTTTCGAAATTTCTTCGAAAATTGATAGTCACATCACATCCAATCGAGTACGAACTGTGCGTCAGAGCAGTAATTCAGACGGAGTGCGGCGTGGTGTACGTGAGGCATCGCACTGTAAGTGAAGAAAAAACGTTGAACATATGCATTCACAGAAGTTTTGGGACAAACTTTATCTTCTGATTTTGAACCATATGCGTGCATGAAAACAGGTTTTACTTAAATTATATTTTTCGTGGGACACGATAAATGGCAAAGTTTTTATTTGGATTGATCATGTTTACGCCAATGTTTACAACCATCTGTCCATCATCAAGAATCTGTCCATCACATTTCGTCATAAGCTGGCAGAACCGCGTTGGTTTACAATTATTTGTTTCAAAAACATAATTATTTAGCCCAAGCTTTTGAATTTAATGTGCGTTAATGATAATTACTTTAATGTACACATCATGAAAGTAATGTAAAAATGTCTGACAGTGTATTTATTACAGTCGCTTAACTCATTAAATCACAACGTGAGTCCAAAATTGAGTAGGACTACTCTGAATGGTCCTCCTACTCAACCAGCCACTTTATCGCGTCCCTACTTACCTTCAAAGGAAATAAAACTCTAGCAACTGGCGTTTATATACTATAGGTAAACTGTAGAACGGAGATGGTAAGTTCTTTTCAATTTGTCTTGAATGCTCTACTAAACGAAAACGTATGGCAAGTTGAGTAAAAATAATAATAAAATTTTAATTATCACGCGTTAATGAACAGATTAGTTGTTTCATATTCTAGAAGCGAGGCAGATTTCTTCTCACACCACTCGTCCAGTCAGACTGCTTACAACATGAAACTGTTTGCAACTCTCTGTTTTGCAGAACATGACGACCTGTGGTGTTTTGTGAACATTGCGTGTTTGCTCTGAGCTATATCGCATGTTCCGTAATGTCTGTGAAATGATTTGTCAATGTGTGAACAAAACGTTTGAAATCAACACAGTACTTACATAGCAGTATTGTGGTAATATTTGCAAATAATGGCCTTTAATTTGTGTCCCATTACAATATGCCACACTTGAAAAGGCACATTGTGTTCACCTACCCTCTCTGAACAATTTTCAAAGCACATAGTTTAATCATTCTTTATTCATAAACGCAGAGAAAAAATCGTGAGGCACCATCGTCACATTCACCTTAAATATTTGGACAAATTCAAACTATTTAAACACTCGTTGAAATTTGATATTTGTTGCTAAGCATAGTAGAAAAAAATAATCACTCAATCTGTATTACTAACTTCCAATGCATGCAGAAATTTAAAAAAAATACAGCCTCCAGGCATGTGGCAGTGGTGTATGGTTTTGTTAGATACTCAGAAACACGTTTAAATTTGGTATTTGTTGCTAAGCATAGTAGAAAAAATACTCACACAATCTGTATTACTAACGTCCAATGCATGCAGAAATTTTTTAAAAAAATACAGCCTCCAGGCATGTGGTAGTGGTGTATGGTTTTGTTAGATACTCAGAAACACGTTTAAAGTCCAAAAACAATTAAATACTTTCGATTTTGAACGAACGTCTCTTTTCTGACAGCGCCTACATCAAGCGACATCAAGTCTCCAAGAAAGAGGTGGCCAGCTATTGAATATCTTCTATTTATGTGTTAAGTTGGTATGTAAAGAAAGGTTGTACTGTGTGTTCATACACTATTGTAAGTCATTGCAGTGATTGAGAAAGATGTTTTTGTGAAAATGCTAAGTAAATGCTGTAACATTTTAACATGCTTAAAGTTATATGAGAGAATTCTATTTGTTATTTTTTAGCCGTGTGTGTGTTACATTTTGGAAAATCCTTTTGTGAGGTTTTGTTCAGCAGCATTTTTGATGCCTTAGGCCATTGGCAGTTTTGAATTACTTCGAAGAGCTCTCCCATGGCTCTTTCATATTTATATGAATATAATTTCCACATCGCTAAAATTAAAATAGTAACTTCAAATTAAAACTACACCGAAAAATATATGCATATTTTTCTTGCTTTGGTTGTTCGTATATTTACGATAGTATGCAAACAGATGAATAGTTCTCGCATTCAGATATTATTAGCTTCGAAAAAAATCGCGTGTTCTTATGGATTTGTAGTAACACTCATTTAACCAGAAACATAAATTTGTTTTAAGTAAATATATGTATCGTCCGTAATCTGCACTGATTTATATAAACTCTGAATTAGTTTTACAATGATACAAATACGTAGAATTACAAATAATTACTGCAAAGGTAATCTAATATTTTTACAATGCTTGATACTAACGTCAAATAAATAAAACAAACGCAGACGTAATTGCCATAATAGCCATGTTAGATAAAATATTGAATGACACACGCTTTACATAACATCGTAATGAAACTTGTATCCTTTTTACACACGAGCGATAATATTAATAGTATAATAACAACAGCAATCAGACAACAGCAATAAATTATTATTATTACGAGTATTATTATTATTATTATTATTATTATTATTATTATTATTATTATATTTGTATGAATATTCTCATTTCAGTAATCACACTATCAAGGAGGGAAAATATTATAAATTACTCAAAGAACTTAATATTTCCTTATCAAAATACGATATAATTCGATTATTATCACACCACAACATATTCGAGTGCACTATTGCAAATTTCGGGGTCTGAATGATTGATGTGTGACCAATGAGCGTCCAGTTTGGGGTAGAACATTTGTTTGCCGGACAGTTGAGATCACGAAGGGCTAACAGAGAGAAGCAGGTAATCGGTCTGTCTCGATTGAGGGGCCACATGGTTGAGCGGGCGGATGAGAGGGGCTGTTAAGCAAGCTGCTACGTGGGCGTCGCTGGGCAGTTGAGCGTGAGAGGGAACGTTTGGGCAAGCGATTAACCGAGCGATTGAGCAGACAAACAAGTAAACGATTGAACGTGTGGTTGAGCATGAGATTGAACGGGCTGCTGAGCAGTCAGTTGAGCGACGGTTGAGTGGTTAGGTGAGTAGAAAGGTGAATGTGAATTTATGGGTTAATAAGAGAGGGGAAAACATGAAACAAATATGAAATATGGAGAAGAATGAATATAATTTGTTTTATTACGAAGACCATGAAAAATAGACAACTTCGGTGGTATGGACGTGATCAGAAAATGTTGGAAAACAGACGGTCACACAAGAAGTTGTAACCACCTGAGAGGAGAAGGAGAGGAAGGCAAGTTTTAGAAATAAAAAAATACATTAAGGAAGCTACGGAGAACAGAGGCTTCTAACCAGGAGATTGGAAAGACCGAAAGTTGTGGAGGATGGAAACGGAATGCTTCTAAGGGGGAAATGCCTAAGAAGGAATAAGAAATAGAAGGAGGAGGAGGAGGAGAGGAGAGAGGTGAGAGGACAGTTGCGATAGTCTAGTTGAACAGGGGACTAAAAGTGCGATTAAAAGTACAATAGAAAAGCCAGTTGAGCTGCCGCTTGAGAAGGCAGTTGAGTAGGTGGATGGATGGAGACAGTTGTCCAAGGGGTTGACCATGCAGTTAAGTAGGCGGCCGATCAGACATTTACGCGGGAAATTGACTGACCGGTTGAACAAGCGGTTAAACAAATAATTAAACAAGCGAAAGAACAGCTGTCTAAATAAACCAGAGCGCAGCAAGTTGAGCAGTTCGTTGAGAGAGAGGTATAGAGGCGGTGGAAAGGGAAGGTGAGTAGGGACGCGATAGATTGGCTGGTTGAGTAGGCCATTGAGGGTGTTCCTAGACACTTTCAGACTTACGTTGGTACTTAAAGAGTAAAGCGAATAAATACATTGTCAGAAATTTCTGCATTACTTGCATAAAATGTACATTAAAGTTTTTACCATGAACGCACAATAAATTTAAGTTCATTAGGACGAAATAGTCAAAGTTTTATAGACATATATGGAAGGAAGGAACATTGACAGACGGGGATTACGAATATGTGAAATGAATTATGAGAGGCAAAAGAACGGGAGAAAATCTAAATTAAATCTACACAGATTTTAATTTAAGCATTATATGTAATGTACAAATATATTTATCTCATTTTAAAGTACAAAGTATATAATTTTGATGTACATTAATACATTAACCGGTTGAGCGGCTCGGTGAGTTGTGTAGTGGTTGAATGGTGAGATAGTGTTGAGCGGAAGTAAATCTGATTGTACACTATGCAAATAAGTGCTTCTTAGAGAAATTTGTACAGATGGGTGAGTGAACAGTAAAACAATATGAGAAGTCGGTAGACAGCGAGGTTGATCGGTGGTAGAGTGAACTCGTGGGTAAGTAGGCGTGTGTGCGAGTTGGTAAGTAGAAAGACGAATATGTGGAAGCGAAGTTTCGGCAGATGTTTCAGCGCACAGACGAGCGGGCAGATGAGCAAGTGGTTAAGCGAGTAAGTCAGTAAGGAAAGTGTTGATTGGGGGGAAGAAGAAAGAGTAGATTTAACTGGTTGACCAGGCACGTAAACGGGTATTGAAGCAGATGGTTTAGCAGCCGTTTTAAAGCGAGACTGTGAAATGGATGTGAGGGAAGGTGGATAGACACACTTTTGAGAGGCTGGCTGAGTAAGTGGCTGATTGAGTAGGAGTGTTATATCCAAAAAAGGAACAGTGATTTCTAAAACTGTTTTTTTATTCCCACAAGCCAACAAGAGATTCACTAATACAAGCCAGGTCGAACAATATTCCGGGAGATATACCGTAGATGTTGTTATGATCACTGTTTCGCCGTAGGAAGAGTCCAAGTCCGTAACCGTTCAATGTCGCACTACACTCGTCACTGTACACTCACTGGCAGTCACTTCCCAACTGTCCACCGCTCGCCCGGGCAGCGCTCTTATAGCCCGCCCGGGCTGAAGGTCCGCCGGCCAGCTACCCGATAAGGGTGAGTTCTCCGGCTCCGGGGCTTGGCCGAGCGTGACGGAGCTGCGGCGTTGGTAATCGGCGCCCTCTCTTGAGCGGCGCCGGGACCACCTTCCGGCGGAAACTTTAAGGGTGCGCGTTCGACTATATCAAGGAGAGTAGAAAAACCCTGAGTGTACGAGAGCCTACATGGAGGTTGAGCTGGTGTGTCACCAGGCGTGGAGGAACGGGCGTTAAAGCCGTAGAGGCGCAGGTGGGAGCGAGGCGGTGCGGCGAGCAGGCGGTAGTAAAACATGAAAAGTCCGTTAACAGAGAGTTTGATCGGTGGCTGCGAGGGAAGGTGGGCTTGAGAAGCTCCGTAATGGACGGGTGTAGTGTTTGGGAATGTAGGAAAACCGTTGAGTCCGAGATTGAGCTGGTGGGCCACCAGGGCGTTAGAGCGCGTGGTTGAGCAAGCGGCGGCGCCAACCGTAGGGGCTCAGGTGGGAGCGGGGGCGGCGGCGTGGTCGAGGCCCTTCGCAGCGCCAGTTTATTCTCCGCCCATTTTGCGGTGGCGCGCGCTGCCTTTTATCGCCGCACGCAGGGGGGGGGGAGAACGCCGGCGCTAATGGCGCCGCCAGGCAGCGCGCCGCGGGGGGCGGGGGGGGGGGCGGCGGCCAAGGGCTCGCGCTAATGGGAGGGGGCGGCCGTGATTTGTTCTTTCGCGGGCGTCCTACATCTGACACACACAGACACACACACGGGTCTGGGAAAACAAACGACATCGCTCCATCACCACTCGTGCCCCATACACGGGAATATGGCCGCAAGATGACGAAGACTGCAATGGTGATGGTACACATACAAACACTTTTGGGGGTATCGGTATAATTATTTATTCACATTTTACTATATGAAGAAATACGTTATTTAATGAAAGTTCATTAAGCGTGTGTCAAAACCATATCACAACACGACAATCATATACAGTTCTGGTATACGAAAAAATGTATGAATATTATATTTTTATGGTTGAAAAATCCTAACCTACAATCTTACAATCTCTTAAGCAATAGTTCTTTAACTGCCGCTTGATAAGGTTTTATCGTTTTCACTATTCAGTGCATGAATAATCCATGAATCAGCGTTCTGTGATTCTGCCATTGAAGTAGAGTTTCTTACAGTGTAATATGTAATTCATGTCGCAGATACGGCAAGATATTTCTGGTATCAAAATTGCAGGTTTTCAATTTTTGTCAGAAAGACATAAGTGTGCTTTACCTTTAATACCCCTAATTTTTCTGCGTACTTTCACCTAATTAAACTCTGATATTTTATTTCAGGGAGTGCAAATTTATAGCTTTTCATTTGATACCAATTGCTTAGTAAAATTAGCTGATGTTTCTTAGGTAATATAGATGTTTTTGGTATTTTTCTGGGTACCTGTACCAATCATAGACATCTCACACAGGGTCGGAAGTTGGATGGATTTTGTTTTAAATTTCTGTGCACAATGGAAATTAGTAGAAAATAGATGGTGTTATATTTATACAGAGTTTATGTGTTCTTCCTAAATAATAAAAACGTCTCCTATGGCTGGAAGCTTCAATGATTTCTTCTTCTTCTTCTTCTTCTTCTTCTTCAATTTTTGCGCCTTTTAGAAATTAGTATTATACATTTAAAATAACATCCAAAAACAGAAATCGACTGTTAGAATACTCTAACTCCGACTAATTGCAAGAGGCATTTGAAAGTGCTACCAACGCCCCTCAACCTATTGTAGTTTGAAATATTACTCATAATTGGCAATGCCTACAATACCACACACATGAGAAAATTAATGAACTTTAAACTACAAATGTTTCTTCGCTTCAAAAGAGACGAAGTTATTGATGAAAATAGTTTTCGTCTGTAAAATATCAAATACCTCTTGTCTCTTCCATTTCGTTTTCATAATGCATAACAGAAACCCAAAGGCTAGCAGATAGCCTCTAATTGACCCTAAGAAAACAGGACGTCATTTTCTCGACACAATACACGCAACCCAGCCGGAAGATGTGCCTCGAGTTTATTTACGCATTGCAGGGCATGTTACTGCGAAAATGAGTTAACGCGACTGTGGAATTTGGCTTCGTACAGCTTCGCTAAAATACCGAAACAGTAGTAACTTACACATTTCGCCTCGTTTCGTGTTGTGCGTCTGTGAATAAAATTCCGATTACCGCGTGACGACTGCGATTCCATTTCCTGGCCGCGAACGACTCCTCCACTGCTGAGGCACGCCAACTTGTGTGCAGTGCAATGCAAGAGCAAGTGCACTGTAACTATTGTTTGTTAATATAATCTAACGAGCACAAGACAAAATAATTCGTTTCCTACCTATTCTTTTGAAATGCGAGTACTTCAACGCTTTGAAAGTAAATAGATGTCTCTATACAAAGAAAAAAATTCGAAAAAAAGTTATAAAAATTGTGATAGCACGCTGCTACTTGAATACCAGCTCTCCCCCAGTGGAATGATGCTAGTATACTGACTCTCGAGTACAGCGTTCGCGTGTCCAATTCCAGCTGAGAGAGATGGGATTTTGAAAGAGCAGTGGCCATGTCAAGCTTGTAAAAGGAATGGAAAGTGCTCGACAAAATTAACCCTTACATCATATACGTTTCGTTACGTTAAGAACTAGTATATCTTGAGTATTTTGGATAAAGACGTAAGCGGTGGCTGGATGGGATAAAGACCTAAGCGGTGATGTACGGAGTGCAAGTTAATGATTTTATATTAAAATTATATCTATGAGTTATTTTTAAAGACATGAATAAAATGTGTAAATATGCATAATGTAATGTGAAGAATTATCTCCACTGCACGTAGTCTCCTTTTTTGATACGCAATACGCTTAATTAGTTAGCATAATACATTATTACGATACATACATACAATACAATGTATTCGATAATT
Source organism: Gryllus longicercus (assembly GCA_038098605.1). Taxonomy (NCBI): domain Eukaryota; kingdom Metazoa; phylum Arthropoda; class Insecta; order Orthoptera; family Gryllidae; genus Gryllus; species Gryllus longicercus. The sequence continues at coordinate 2,221,343 of JAZDUA010000196.1, forward strand.
TGTTACGCTTCAGAAATATTTATACGTTTGTGAGCAGTCTTTCGAGAATGCCGATGGCATCAAAAACATTTATAACAATATATGACGTGATGTTTCAAATGAGAACGAGTAAATATTAAAGATCATACTTTAGGTGATTTTGGCCCATGTAAGGAAAAATATATGTCCCTAAAAACATTGAAAAAGATGTGGAATTGGTTTGGTACCTTCTTGATAATAGTTCAAAACCTTATATACAAGACTGATATAAAACCAAAATATTCAGAAAAATATAATCAAATAAATTTTAGTATCCAAAATGACACAATATATGGCACGACGGTTAAATCCCTTCGACATTATCTCGTTCTATGGAGATCTCATTTTTCCCGGACCAGGCACTTTGCATCTTACCAACGAGACAGACTTCACTCAAAATGAGAGCCACTCCCAAGCGTTACATGGGACGCCCGCTAGGCGCTCTTCGCAAAATATTACAATGACATGTACAACGTCAAGCTGTGCTTTCATTTTCTTAGGACGTTTGAATGAGTTTCAATAGGGAGTTTTAGCGCAAGGCGTAAAGTGATATCCTTAAACTCTATTGATCACGTGACTAACGCCTTTAACGGTCGTAATGAACAACTTTCAGAAGAGTTTCAGCAATTGCAACATTGCGTTATGCATTATAACAAAGGAAGCATTTCAAGCGTTGAAAAGTGTAATTGCATAATATATTAAAGAGTGTAGGCTAGTGGTGAGACATTTAAAACACATTACAAGTCAACAGGACAACAAATATACATTGTGTGTGGAGTTTTAGATTTTGTGGCCATCTGTGATGAGTATGCCACCTGCTTTTCTTGAAAATATAGAAAATACCTTAAAACAGCGTTTGTTATGAGCATAAGACATAACCTATCGCGAAGATATGATTTGAACCCCTTTTTCGAGAATTTCTTTCTTGTCACCTCTCCAACATATCCCGTTAATTCTTGCCAACGTTGTGGAGTTGGTAAGAAATAATTGTAACTGCCTCACATACGAGAATCGGTTTAACAGAGTTGGAAAAATTCAGTTTTTCCTGTTTTTAGGCGGCCATTTTGCCGCTTGTAAGATGAATGTAGACGCTCTTTCAGGCGTGCACTATTTATGAAGGTATAAGGTCGTACCTTATGCCTAAGGTAAGACGTAATGACTTCAAGGTCCATCACGTGACTGTTAGTTAATAACGCCGCTACCTTACGCGTGGCGCTAAAACTCCCTAATATTTTACAGCAAACGGGAAAGAATTACACTATGTTATTCTTCGTCACTGCCTAATGTCGTTCGAGCTGCATTTGCACTATACTCTCGAATTTTGTTGTTGTTGTGGTGCCGTGTGATCAGGTAGTTGAAGTATTTGTACGCTTATTTTTGCGATACATTCAAGAAACCTACACGTCATGTAACATTGATGATATAATATTTTCTACTTCTACAGTTAATAAGCGTACTCTGAGATGCACTATTCCGTACTTAAGCCAAGGAATTTAAAATGGGAAGGGGAGAGGAGGCCAGGAAACCTTTAACGTTTTCCAACCACACTCAAAAACACTACCGTGTGCGAAAATGTACATCTAATGTGTATAGAATGAACTTATGTATACATGAAATCACTGACATGTTTCACAATACATTTTCAAGTGAAACATTGTAATATTTCAAAATGGAACATGAATATTGTGTGTCCGAAATAACGATAAATCTCGCATGTAGTATACTCTAGTTTAAAACTCAACCTTACGCTCAAACATCGACCCACAACACGCAACCCAATTTTTAAACATTTTTGTCAGTTTCTCTCTGGTTTTCAGTAAACAGTTTATTCGTCAGACAATTTTAAACCTCGGAGATTGGGTCTCGGCGGCCGAGGCCTTCGCCTGCTTCCGTCCGAAGAGGCCGCTGTTTACTCCGAGCGAAAGTTTCCAACTGCAACATCCGCGGACGCGCGTGCGGGGCAGACGGCAGCCCGTGCTCCGGCGCCCGCGCCTCGGCTTCCGGCACCGCCCTCATCGCCGCCGCCGCCGCCGCCGCCGCCCCCGCAGCCGCCATTGTCCCCACAGCTCCTGCTATCGTCCTCGCCAACGCTGCCGGTCCCCACCATCCCTACCCTCTCCGCCGACCACGCCCCACGCCGTCACTGGCGCCAGCCGCCGCCCCCAGCCTCCTAACACCCCCGCTGCCGCCCCTGCTGCCGCCCCCGCTGCCTCCCCCGCTGCCGCCCCCGCTGCCACCCCCGCTGCCACCCCCGCTGCCACCCCCGGCTGCCACCCCCGCTGCCACCCCCGCTGCCACCCCCGCTGCCACCCCCGCTGCCGCCCCCGCTGCCGCCCCCGCTGCCGCCCCCGCTGCCGCCCCCGCTGCCGCCCCCGCTGCCGCCCCCGCTGCCGCCCCCGCTGCCGCCCCCGCTGCCACCCTCAGCACTCCCGCTGCCACCCATGCTGCGGCCCATGCCGCTGCCCAAGCTGCCGCCTCTGCTACCGCCACCCAGCCACCCGACACTGCCGCCCTGCCGCGTTGCTCACTCTTCACATTTCGCATCAACCACCTTTGTCACCATTTTTTAAAAATATATTCTTATTAGCGACAAAGTACATAGTTCAGGATTATGTATGTCATCATGGTTGGCAGACTTAGTACTAACCTTAAATTCGAATCTTACATTGATAGCAACACTACATTTATAGGCACACCAGTAGAACTCACAGGACACCTACGGAATTAATTCAGGTCTGAAAATATGCTGAAGAATGAGTTTAATGTGTGTCTATTTACTATTCTAGTTCGGATCATATAAGTAACGGATAAGTCGTAATCAGTTGCTTGTGGTATTGTGCTTATTTTAGTGGCAAAATTGTTAAATTGGAACGCAATATGGAGAATTACGTGGGGTAAATTCAATTCTTTGCACCGCCATTATTTTAGGCCGCTTCCTACTAGCCATACTGCCACCTTCACCCCATGTACCCTCCCCACTCCAGACTCATCCGAGAACAGACACGACACCGCATCCACCCCCACTCTCGTTTTCGCCGCCCTCTCCCCCTGCCATGGAGTCATCCCCTCACTGCTGCTACGGGAATCACCAGGTCGGTGGCATTTATATCACACTACCCCAGTCGCCAGCGCCATCACCGTGCCGAACCTGCCTTTGTCATCGCCAGCCATTGCCTCTACAACTGCCATGTAACGGCATATGACTGCGTATCTTTCGTATTCTTTCGATCTCCTGCTGCCACTTGCTTTTCGAGGATCCGCTGCCAACGATGCAACCCGCATTACCAACTATACGTTCGCGCCAACGTCTTACAGCCTCATGGCTGCCACCTCTGCCACTATTCCTTTATAGCATTACAATTTCCACCGCGATCCTCTCTCTCAACAGTCCCACCGCAGTCGAAGCCTTCACCTCTGTTCCCTCCCTCAACAGCACTGCTGTCAACCCCGCTACGTACGCCGTCTCTTTTTAGCCAACATTACTTCGACTCCTACGCTTTCGCTGACCTGCTGTCCTCCCTACTGTCCAATTAACACTTTCCTAACCGCCCCCCCAGCAGTCATTTCCTTTACCGCGGTTCCCACCCTCACCGCCGTTGCGGTCAACCCCTACGGATCCCGTCTCTTTAGCAGCCGCTCCGCAACACTGCTCCGACACCTACGCCAACGCTGGCGTTTAGACCCGCCTGCAGTCCAACTGGCACTCTCCTAAATACCCCACCGGAGTCATGGCCTTCATCACGGTTCCCGGTCCTCACTGTTGCGGCCAACAATGCTACCGTCGTTTGCAGCCAACACTGCTCCGACTCCTATGCTAACGCTGGCTTGCTTACCCTATTCTCTGCTGTCCATGCGACACTCTTTCAACCGTTCCACAGCAGTCTTCGCCTTAGCCAATGGCCCAGGTGCCAACACCACTGCCGCCAACTCCGCTATGGATATCGTCTGTTTAGCAGCCAACACTACTCCGACTCCTATGCTAACGCTAACCTAGCTAACTTAGCCTTATCTCTGATATCCGACCGCCACTGTCTCAACGATTCACCGCCGTCATTGCCCTCACCATTCACTCCTCAACCGCCGCTGCCCCCTTTATGCTATTTTCTTTGCCCCGCTCTCACCCCGCCGTTCACTCTCTCTCTCTTCACACACACCCTCTCTCTCTTCACACACACCCTCTCTCTCTCACACACACCCTCTCTCTCTCTCACACCCACTCTCTCTCTCACACACACTCTCTCTCTCACACACACTCTCTCTCTCACACACACTCTCTCTCTCACACACACTCTCTCTCTCACACACACTCTCTCTCACACACACTCTCTCTCACACACACTCTCTCTCTCACACACTCTCTCACACACACTCTCTCTCTCACACACTCTCTCTCTCACACACTCTCTCTCTCACACACTCTCTCTCACACACACTCTCTCTCACACACACTCACATACTCTCTCTCACACACACTCTCTCTCACACACACTCTCTCACACACACACTCTCTCACACACACACACTCTCTCACACACACACTCTCTCTCACACACACTCTCTCTCACATACACACTCTCTCTCACATACACATCACTCTCTCTCTCTCACTCTCTCTCCCACCCACTCTCTTTCTCACACCTCCATTGTCCCGCCACCGCCGTCATCACCGTGGCAACTACACACCACCACCGCCGCTCCCACTCTGCTCCACCGCCCGGTCGCCGCTCCCCGTGCGCCACCGCAGCTCGTCGCCGCGCGGGAATTAATTAATTTCGGATATAAATAGCAGCGGGCAGAGGCCCGAGAAGTTGAAGTAACGAATTCCATCCCGCTGCAGAAGGAGAGCCGGAATCTAAGAAATTAATATGTCTCGCGCCGCGCGCCTGCCGTGCCTCGCGCTGCCCGACCAGGTTTCCGCCACCTACTTACTCCGCCCCGCCCTGCCACTCCACACCCCACCCCGCACCGCCCCGCCCCGCCCAGCCCCTTCCCGTCCCGTCTCGGCACGGTAGTTTCATATAGGCAATAAGGCACAAAATTCTTGTTTTCAAACTGCTCAAGTTATGTGAAGCAAATATGTAGTAATGCCATTTCACGTAAATATAATATACTACCATCGTCTCTTCTGGTTTGTGAACAAATGATTCTAAAGTGAATGAGAAACGTTTTGTTTGTGTGCATCAGTTCCTTGACGATTTCTCTTCTTCTGCAACGTCTAGACGATCGAGATTATACAGATCCAAAGCCCTGAGAATAGTTCTAAGTATTTCTAAAGAAAAACTATTGTTTCTCGGTTACAAACGAAAAAAATGCTTATCTATGGATTAGTAGAATCGGTATGTTTCGACGCTCCTTTATTGAGCGTAGATCTGACATCGCTCCGAGTTTTGGGATATCGGGATTTTTGCCTTCCTGCCATTCATCAAAATTAGGTTGCTCTTGTGCTAAAAAAGACGCTAATATCTTCCCGAGACTAGACCATCACTTCGAGTACGGAGATATAATGTGACAACGGTATATAAACCAGGACGAATTCAAATAATTGCATTAAACCCTTTCTACGAAAATCTATGCTTATAAGATCCAAAAAATTAAATAATTATTAATTGCTATGTTATGAAAAAGGTTGATGTTTCTTACTGACTCACCTTTCTATTTTATTACATAGTAAAAGAGGAATATTCTGTACTATATTTCTATAGAAAAACTCGTACTTTGAAGTCTTGTTATCGAAACAGTTGGTAAATATGTTCATAATTTAAGTATATTACTTCCCCTGATGATTTGTGTTGTCAGAATACACACGTTTTGTGAGACATTGATACCATAAACTAGTTCACCGTCTATATATCTGCCTGAGTGTGGTTAACGGGAACCGCTAAACCATTCAGACGATTTTCTCTAAAACTAATATGCCCACACCGATTTAGACTACCTTGACTTTGAAACGTTTTTGTTCATGTTTGGGGTACGTTTAGCCTCAAAAATATTTTAAAAATATTATCTAAAATTGCTCTGATTCTTTTATTTCATTTTTTTCGGATAGCACAAAGTACTATTAATAATTGCACAGATCTAATTTTTATTAAAGTCTGTCAGTTTTTGAAAATTGCAAACGTTCAAATTTTTTGGCGTCTTCCTACAATTGGAATATTAAACAGATTTTATCTTTATGAAATCTGTTCTTCAAAGAGATTTTTATGCAAAGTAACGTGAAATTTTTCAAAAATACAAGTGGTTTTCGTATACATTTACGGCATATTCAGACTATTTTTAAACCATTATGTTCAAAAAAGGTACCAATTTTTTTAAAACATTTGCCCATTGCATGTAGCAAAGTAAGATAAAGTGATGTTAGCTCTTTTTTCGGCATCTACGAACAAATGCAAAAGTACAATATGTATTATATATTTTTGTTAAATGAAATCTGTTCTGAAAGAAGAGATCTTTAAACGAGGTCATGTACCCTTTGCATCAAGTATTTCAAGATAAGTTCCGTACGAGCTCTTACATGTTCGTCTATCCACAAGAAATTATTCATTTTTTATGTTCATAATGTTAAAAGCGCTACCCGAAGGTGTGCTCTGGTACTACTTAATGGCACTACCTCTGTTGGTAGGGTAGTTTTTTTTTCATGGGGAAGCTATTAATTTTTTTTAACTACCCTTCTAGGCGTTCCAAGCGATGCACTACTTTCATGGACGCCTCTTGCGGGGATGTCTGAGAGAATGTAACCTCTTAACATGTTTATAAAAGTTTGTATTTAAGTAACAGTGGAATGAAATACAATATTACACACGAATATGAACTTAAATTATATCTTCCAGGAAAATACTTCACTCTCTCCGTTGTCGCTCGTGAGTAAGTTATTTCTTCTCTCTCTTTTCCTCTTTGTATTCTAGTTACGTATCTTCTCCTCGTCTTTAAAAATTACAATTACTCATTTTATATTTTTTTAAATATTTGTTATATTAATGTGATTACTAGAATTTTATCCATTCATTTTACTCATTAAATATTTTTTCAATTACAATACAATATTCTCCTTACATCAAGTTTTCAAATAGTTAATTAGGCTGTTACAGACGACTCACATAGACGCACTTTGAACAAAGTACTTTCACAGAATGGATTAGATCATAAGTTTCCCCTTCGAGCAGTAATACGATTTTTAAAGCGAAATATTTTAGTGCAGACAAAATGTATGACCTTAAGAACATGCGCAGATAAATGTGTATCCTCAAGTGATACTCTTTATTTTTTTCGACAAGAAAAGCTCACTTCTTTATAATTAAATGTCTGCAGGGGACACTGTCAATGTGGCAAAGTTGTGCATCTTCAAATCGTCCGGGAACAGTAAGCGGTTTTTCATGTTGTCAAATGAAGTAGATAAGCTGTAGGTTTTCATTGTTTTTTAACTAACTTATGTACCCCAAGGTGCCTGGGTATTTATTGATGCAATAATTTTATTGTTTATTTACTGCTTACTTTTAAAATGCATACATTTCTCATTCTATACACATTATTTCTATAATTCTTAGTATAATCAATGCACGTTGGTGCGCTCTTCAGCTATTATTATTATTATTATTATTATTATTATTATTATTATTATTATTATACTTGGTACACTCGGCTCTGTCGACCAATCCTCTACAATCTGTATCACATAATTTATTATTGCCGGTGTAAGGAAAACCAGTCGGGAACTTGAAACTCGTCGCGAATGGGGCATGCCACGCTGGAAGATATCTGGTTGCGGAAAATCCCGCGAGCCGATGAGTCGGTCAAAACCGGATCTCGCCATCTAGCAGAATAAGATCACTGCCCCCTCCCGCAATCAAAACATTCACTTCACTTACGGGGTTAATGAACTTAGCAGTTGACGCGTTCGTAATCAATCAACAAATACATTATGAATTGAATTGAATTGGCCTTATTTTACGTGGCGAGACTAAGGCCATCAGGCCCGCTCTTCCGTCTGACCACGCAAATTTCGCTACGCTCCTTTCATCAACTAGCAGAGAAAGGAGGTATTTCTTGGGCGAGAAACAGGCGATTTGAATTTAGCTCAAAGGCGTCATTTAGGCTTGAGGATCTTTTACATGCAAGTAAATCTACCAACATGGGACAGCCGGCTTTACTTCCCCTCCGAAGGAAGGCGTACGAAGGATTTTGTCGCCCTAAAAATCCACGGCTTCGATCGGGTTTGAACCCGCGAGCTTGGGTATAACAGTCCGGTACGCTAACCGTTACACCATCGCCGCCGCGACATTTTGTCTGCTTCTTTCCGTTTGCGGCCCACTGGGCGGCGAGGCGGCTGGCGTTTGATCGTCTGGGGAGATCTTCGCAACCGCGCCACCGCAAGGCGGAGTCGGAGGGAGAGGGGGATAATTGAAAAGACGTTTGATGCAGCGAATAAAACGGTTCGAAGAAAGTGCATGAACACTACGGATGGGCTAATTAAAACCTCTCTCATAAACTCTGAAAGCTGCCTATCAATAGACAATGCTACAACAATATATAAATCTATAATCAGACTATTAATGTTATACGCATGCCCCGTAGGGACAAACGCATCAGCCACGACCATAAATAAACTGCAAATAATACAAAATAGATTTCTCCGCTTAGCAACTCACGCACCATTGTTTATATCCAACAAACAACTACAAAAAGAATTGAATATAAAATCCACCATCAAACACATAGCCCATCTCTCCAATAACTTTTATTCAAATATCAATTCTATATCACACATCAGCCACTACAACCTCGCCTCAACAGACTATACTCCAACACGAATAAAAACCCTTACCCTTTAAATGCCTTCCTACACACATTTTCCAACAATTGTGAATAGTAGGGGCAGATCGTAGCTTCCTACCCCTTCCTGTTGCGAGAGTTAGTTTTTAGATAGGTAATAAGAATATTTGTAAGTAATACAATGGAATGTAAAAGTCATACAATACATATGAAAAAGTGGTGTAACTGAACTATGTACTTCCGAATGAAAATAAATAAAATTAAATTAAAAAACTACCGATGGGCTAAGTTATATTTGGTGAATTGTAGAAATATATCGCTAAGTTTGATATTCACGTAGAATGCATTTTTTTTTCGTATGTAGAATACGTACACTCAAAATTAAACAGGAAAGATAAGGATTCGGTGCAAAAGTTAACATAACAACATAACAGCTATCACTTTAAAAACTTTTAAAAAAATGTTTTAGTTGGTCTCTGTAATACCTTAAGTAAAGTAGTTTACTAATTATATAATGACGGCTTATAAGGTCAGTGTTTCTTCTAGATTACGTAACGTCATCCTTTTGAGGGTCCACGTGTAGAACGTCACGTGATGTTTCGACTTGACCCTACATTGCAGGCTGTCATGCACTCCGCCGTGCCGTCGAAACAATTACGTAAATGGAGGCCGTGCGAATTCCCGGGCTGAGTCATGTCGCGCTCTGCTGTCCAGGTCAAGTCTCGTCGCTAAGGCGGATATTCCACGGCTCCTCTGCCAGTCGCGATTTCCTTCAGGAGCGTCTCAGCGGATCACTCTCTCCGGAATACCTCCTTTCTCTGCTAGTTGATGAAAGGAGCGTAGCGAAATTTGCGTGGTCAGACGGGAGAGCGGGCCTGATGGCCCGAGTCTCGCCACGTAAAATAAGGCCAATTCAATTCAATTCAATTCAATTCAATTCACTCTTTCACTCTAGACCTCCCACGCTTTCTTCTCGCTCAACTGTTTGCTGGCCGCGTCCCCCATGCAGCCTCTTGAACTTTTCTATCACCATCAAGCATAATTCTGGTGGGAAACCCAACTGTGTAACATATGCATCCAGGAATTAAGATAGAGCGTCGCTCATACATTTATATTCGGCAGTCATCTCAAATATATAAGGCACATTGTCTTTATGTACAAATTACTTTCTCAATTAAACTCAAAATGCATTCATTTTACAAATGATCAAAAACGTGTTTATCAATGGAAAGGGTTTCTCAGAATATAGTATATTACAGAACCAATGTTCAAGGCAAGCCGATTTATGAAAATTGGTGATACGATATTTATAAGAGCTAAACATGACCTCACAATGGTACTAAGGAATACCCATATCAATCAGAAAAGCTTTAGAATCTGGCATGCAATTTCTTCACCATTTAAAGGTTACCTTTCACTTTCCTACCTTCTCAATAATTGTTTCTTATTTCTTTAATTTACCTTTAACTACCATTTTAACCGCTTACTCAATGATAAAATACATTGTACTTTTATGTAAAAATCAGAACTTCAACAATGATTATAATTTCCTTTTGGACCTTAAATCCACAAATCTATTTGAGAATACAAATACGCATAACTTAAATTAAAATGTACACTGACACCCAGTTGATTTTAAGTATAGAGATAAATAATTAATCGAAAATATTTAAAGCTTTTGTAGGTAATTATTTATTCCTAAAACGGTTTCTATAAATTTTAAAAATGAAATAAAAATGAAGCAACTCTTTTATTTTACTTTTTAATGCTTCACATATCATAGTAATGGGCATAGTTCTGAAATGTTTTGTTCAATTAACATTTCAAAATCAATATAGTTACTCGTATATTTATGATCATGATGATGATTACTTCACTACTTGAATGTAATGTAATGAGAAATTTTATTTATATTTACCAATTCATTTTTCGTTTCCCTGTTCGCAATTCATGCATTCGAGAAGCTACGAATATACAGTAACAAAACTTTCAAATCTTAAAGCACATTTATATTCCTCTAAAAGACGACAAAAGAAATTTCTTTTTTTTTTACTTCAAAAAAGATAGTGCCCATTTGTCTGTATATCTCATTTCCAGTCTGTAATTTAATGAATGGCCTTGGAAATAAAATAATTCGACGTTTCGAATGTCATTTATTCGAAGCTTGCGGAACGAGGCAGACGTTGTTCTGCCCATCAATTCCCTTTCACCCTTTCACCCCTTTCACCTTCGTCTCCCTCCTATCCGTCCCTCTCCCCCTTTACTCCCCCGACCCTCCGTCTCCTCCCTCCCCCAGCAAAAATGTAATAGAATGTTCAAAAGGATATCATCATGTAGATTAAGGTGAGAGAACCGTTTCTTTGAGGCCCTTTGGTCTCAATAGTTTTGTTTTTAATCCCATAAAACACTTCGTTTAGAAAATATTTAACGACCTACATTTAAAAAAATACGGATGGGTTGCGGGTTGAATTTTACATAAATATTTAGTTTTGTTCTACAGCATAAAATTTTTCACAATAATCTACAGATAAAAAAACATCTTTAAATAGGGTTGTATATTGTGTCAAAATATGAGCTCAATTGAAGAAGAACGATTTGAGTTTTTGTAGCATTCACTAACCAACATAACATTTTTATATAAATTGATTGGTAAAGAGTATTTTGTTTCTTTTTGGGAAAGTGAATACTTTATATTAAATATTAATGTATTACCAACCTAAATTAAATAAAACATCTACTACTACATTACATTGTAATTGAACCACGTAGAAATAAAGCCGTTATTGGTGTCAGTGGTTTAAAAAGACACTCGTCTGCAGCGTCTTCAGGTCATATCGTAGTAAGAAACTATTAGGTCCTTCTAAATGTGCAGGCAAGCACAATTTGTCAATTTTAATTTATTAATTAATTTTTTAAATGTTTATATACAAAATAGTAAAGGTAAATTACTTTAATATTTGTTGTCCCTGAAAGGTGTTGTAGTAGCCCATAGCAAGGGAATGAACATTTGGGTAATTTTGATAAAAAGCTTTGTACCGGGCCGTTTTCTCGGAAAATCCGACTATCAGAACTTGAGACTGAGTTTATAAAACAAACGAAATTAACTAGTAGTTGCTCTATTCGCCAGCACCACAAAAGTACGAGTAACAAAATCCAGCCACAAAACGAAATTTATAAATGAATTTCCACTGATGGACGAATGCTTGTTTCAGAAGTCGTCAATTTTTTTCTGAAACAAAATAAAACTACTATAAAAAACCTTATAAAGTTATACAAACTTGATAAATGCAAAGCAACATGCAAAGTAAACGACACAGAGCTCATCAAAACTTCGTAGGCAGCGCCGAATACATGATGTTTACAGAGTTGTTCCAAATGATGTTCTATACTTGTAAATTTAAGAAAGTCGTTTAATAAACATGGGCGGCGAGTAAGAAAGAGCGAGATGTTAGCATATAAATTTCTTCATTTCCAAGGCAGCTCCGGACCAGATGAGGACATGGCCGTCATCTTCCGTCAGTCGTGAACAGTCCTCCCCAGACAGCATCAGAGGGAAAATGAAATCGTCCCAGGGAACTCAGACTCCAGATTTGACAAAGTGCACAGTTTGGCAGTGGCTGTTGTCGCTGGAAAAGTGAATTTAAAATCCTTTCGTCTCGTGTAAGATGCGAGATGTCCAATACAAAGCTTGCAAATGCAGTCTGTGCGAATGTATTCCAGAGAACGCTATTCACTCTCGTAACTTGCAAAACATCTTACCACAATTTGAAACTCTTACTGGCAACGAGCTACTTCTGTCGATGAGTGAACAGCTGATTTGTTACTATTACCAGAACAGCTGATTTGTTACTATTACCAGATCATATTGACAGTGAATGTACGGGAATAAATGAACGTATTATTGAATCAATTGAATAACTATTATATCATGGGTATGAATGATTATGGCAAATGGAGAAATTAAAGCGCAAAATTTGCGTTCAAATCATAGCACGAAGTAAATTAATCATGAAAATCCTTTTGAAAATCATCCATATAAGTCTCGTTTTTCGATATGTATAATAACACCATTAATTGTAACTGACATATACACGATATGCCTAAAACATTTTTTAACGTAGAAATATCTGAAATGCAAATGCGACACTAGAAGTAGATGCGAGGAATACAATCGAATTTATGATATCTCATAGGATGCAGCTCACACCATTAAATAAAAGAATCGTGGAATTTACTTATTTTTGACAATCGAATATTATTTAAAACCTCAAAATAATGTAAAATATTTGTGAGTATGCCGCTTAATAATTATGTAAATGATCATTTCGGCCTTTTTTAATGACTCTCCAGGTTTGTCAAGATTCCTTTCATCTAATGAGCAAATTCTGAATGCCTTAATTTTCTTCTGAGCATTCAATTTCATTCAATCATTCAAGCCATTTGTGGTGTGGTTCTGAATCAAATTTAGACAAATGAAAAATTGATTACTTTGATTGATCGGTATCAAATTAAGTTACGTTCCACATACCTTTTTCTCCGTTTGTCATATAATTGTGAAACATTATCTTATCTTTATATTGAACATCCCTCGTCTTCTAAGAATCAACTATATGCGTGTTCTATATGCAGATCCAATGTTTAATTCCAATTGAAGTGAAGCGAAAATGGTTTCAAGAACTCAGGCGATGCAGATGACATTTTTTCTTAAAAGAATCAGCTTTCAACAGTCACCTCAATGAAGATACATGAGAGAATCGTCGAAAGAACTATTTTAGATCCTTTAAGAACAGCTATTACTAGTTAATTCAGCCGCAAATTTTTTTCTGAAGAAAAACACATTTAAAGGTTTTCCAAATGCAGCACATCTCAAGAACCATAGACAAAATACTCGTATAACACTGTAAGAAATTTAATATTTTTGACAAAAAGAGTCTTCTCAAATTCTCTAATAGCTGTATAAACTGTATAAACAGAATAAGAGTTCTTTACATAGCAAAAAATAAAAAAGTTTATGTTCCATACCGCCACACATGAATATCAAATATTCAACTTGGAGCCTTGCTGTTGCATGACGTTGCGTGTTTCATAAGCATTGGCGCATATCGTTAGATAACTAGGTCCGTATACGTATTATCAGAATAGATGGAATTACACAATTTGAATTTTGAGTCAAAATCGAAACTGTTTATTCGATATTGGATTTCCCCAGAGTTCCTGGGTACAAGGCTACCATAGATACCTCTCATGTGTTCGAAGATTCGAAGACTGCATTGTTGTCTTACCATTTCTGTGCGCATTGGAAATTAGTAATCTAGATTGGGAAAGTTCCATAATTAAGGATGAGTAAATGTCTGCAAACGTTGTCGAAAATCTTCTCTCAAATGGCTATTCCTCACCTCATACTTTTATTCACTAATGACTCGTTGTTTAGAGGGTTTTTTCTTATCTGCTTCTGCGATATTTCATGTTGCCACAAAAAAATGTAAGTTCATTTCATCTCTGGAAGTATCCCCGCTGATTTATCAGTGGAATTTCTATAGTAGCTCGTCATACCCTGTTGCTGGCTGGTTTTTATTTAATTGTTTTTCACGGATAGAGCAGGGAAGGCTTAAATTTGAAAATTGCAAATTTAGAAATAATACGAGAAAGGTGGGCTGTTATAGTACCACTAGTTCTATATCTAAACTTATTGCTAATATACGTTGATTGTTTTCAAATGCTTCTGGTATATGGTTACACTAATCATATGCGACATAGCAGAGTGGCCATGGCGAAAATCAAATCGCATACTTCTGATTAATTTCATTTTGATGTCAAGTATCCACCTTTGGTAAAAGTTTATTATGTTTTCTAGATCTAAATGAAACTTTGCAAATGTTTCATTTAAGGGAAATAGGTAGAAAATAGTTAGAAACGTTTGTTTTTCCTTTTCCAAGTGACGATAATATTACAATAGACATTCTTCATAGTTTTGGAAATTCATGATTATCAAAATCGAGTGGAATATCTGCAGAAGCCTGTCAGTTCTTATGGTTGGAAAGTTTTTAAGAAGAATGTCACCTTTGTGAGGATATCAACATATTTACTGAAGATAAACACCATTGTTTTATATAAATTTATCCCTCCCAAATATTGATTTAATATTGGTTAATGTATTTTAAAAGATTAGTTTTATTATCGCTTTCGTTAAATATGAAAATTTCTGTAAAAAAGCTGATGTAGTGTAATACCTATAATCGTCGCTAAAACAAAGTTGTTGATACGGCTATAAATAAATTTAATTTTAATATATTTACTTTTAATATTTATATAAATATACAAACACATTTTGCTAAAAATATAGAAACTATCGTATTTAAGCCTCTTCCAACTGATCACAGATGTTTTTGTTTTGATCGTACGACTTTAAAGAATCTGTCTAATTCAATATATTTTCTCTTCTACCAGCGAACGTGACTCAGCCCATCAACTAGTGCTTCTGTAATGTCTCTGATCGGGAGATCCTAGGGTTCGAGTCCCGACGGTTGCAGGATTTTCGACTCTGTCTACACAGCTAGGTCGAGACTGGAGGAGAATTCTAGCGGCAGGCTGCTCTGATCGGTAGTTTTCTGTTTTGCCGATCAACAGCAGGCAAATACTGAAGCAGTAACCTAACAAACGGGCCATGGTTAGGGATAGATCTTCCCTTTCTCTTCCTTCTGCTGACCTCTCCCCTCACTTTCTCGTACTTATAAGCATTACACTACCACACATGTCAGGAGACCACTCGGGAGCTTAGAGCTTTTTTCTGGCTAGGGCGCACCACTGCCTGGGTGGTGCTAGATGTACAGCTGGATAGGGAAAATCATCGAGCCACCGGTAGCGGAAAAGCACAAGCCGACGTAGGTCAGCGCCGGATCTCACCATCTTGACCCCCCGCAAAAGACATGCACTACACTTAAGGTACTAATGACTAGGACTAGGTAGGCATCACTAATCAATAAATCGATAATTTTCTCTCATTATCAGTTTTTCTTTAAGTGATCAATTGCGCGCATTACTTTCAAAATTTCGTTTCAATAAAACCCTAAAAAATAACTCAATAACAATAGTTCTAAAAATGCGAATTACATAGCAATCTACAGTGTTCATTTTCTCAAAAATTTTGTTCCCCAAATTGTTCGTTATCCAAAGTGTTTGCAATCAAAACTGTTAGTTAACCCATGAACTATTGTTTGTTGGAAGACAGAGACGCATTTCCAGAAGGGAAACTACGCAACAGTCAAACCACAGAGCTACAATCAACGTCAGCAATTTAATGTAAACCAAACAACACGTGCTTCTGCTACGTTGCCTAAACCGCAGAGCTCTGGGGATCCATAAATAGCACCCATTATTTACTTGCGTTGAGACAAGGTGCATAAAAGCGGCGCGGTCGTAACCTAACCCCACTGTTTGTGATTACTGTTAACTTTGCGATCAGGACGTGGAGTAGAAGTTTACGAGCGATATATAGATTCATTTAAACAGCGATTGGGTACAGTACGATGGAAGTTAATATTACAGAGATTTCAATTCACTGTATAGCTGTGTTAGTAAGTAACAAAGACTTAATTATTTATATAATATAATTTAGAAATCGAAGTAATTTTATTACTTGCTCTTCCCCAGTTCTTCTTATAATCATTGTATATTGGGTTGTGGATACTGCATTACATTGCATTGCACTAATCTATATTCAATTACTCGCAAACTCTCAGAGAAGGACCGTTGTTCGACTACCAGTTGCCATGCATTTGCACTGAAGTTAACAAAAGTTCCCGATAATGCATATTTTCTAAATAAATATATAAGACCAGACTCTCCCACATATCAAATAAATGTATTGAAGGTCACTTATCTTTTTTTTCAGTTGATGTAACTGAAGCAAATCGAATGTTGTTTTACTGAGACCGCAGATAGCAGAAAATAACATGACTAGATAGTGTAACATCACAGGCAACATTCCAAGCCGCCGCGAGAAGCTGGACAACGCTAGAGGCAGGGTCTAGGCTGCGGAAGAAGTTTTCTGGATTTGTCAAAACACAAATCTCGCCAGTGCCGGCCCGCATAACCCAGAACACTGATGCTGAAGAGCCGTAGTTAACATGTGGCTGAAGGGCCACGGGTACCGCCCGGAGCATGAATTTTTTTGGTGTCCGGATTGTTTGTAATTGTCCATTCATTCTTCATCTTTTTTTTCATACCTCATCCTCCTAGACTAACAAGTTTTGGGTATAAAACTGAATTCAGCACGAAAATGCTGATTCCCCTTCAAAAACTTAATATGCATTTACCACCGGGAAAAAATGACTGGACCTCTGTGGGAACAGTTGAATTTTCGCGTGCTTCTATGATGACCGATTCGCGAACAAAAAAGACACCACACACGCAAGTAGCAGGTATGCGGCAGGGCGCCAGATAGAGGCGGCGCAGTTCCAATAGCAAGGATCACGTGACAGTAGCAAGGGTCACGTGACAAGGGCGCATGGGTCATGTGAGAGCACAGGGCTTGAAGATAGTAATTGCAGACAAGGTGCGACAAGAACATGAACCCTAGGATGCGTACATTTAGTACCGCGGCGGTAAAAGAGTGGAATTTCCGTGTTTAAGCACGATATGCTTTGAAATTGGCGCAAGCCTACATGCATGTGGGGTGTGATACCTAACAACAGTGAATTTTACCTGCAGATAACCTGCAGATTTCCTCAAAGTCTGAGCAAATTTAAAAATAAATTAGTTTCTTGAAAGTGGATATGTTATAAATATATTTAATAAAATTCAGTGTAATTACCTAGGTCTTCTTTGTAATTAAGTATTATTATTTTTATTATTATTATTATTATTATTATTATTATTATGTGCAGTGCAGTGGCGTGAAGTGCAGTGACGTTGTGCAACTGAGAGAAACGAGTGAGTAAGAAAGACATTATCAGCTCGCTGTATCGCAGTGCGGTGAAGTGTGGTGAAGTGAAGTTTGGTGAAGTGGAGTTCTATGAAAGATTGCACGGTGAAATGTTCATGAGATTTGTAACGTTTGTAGAGTTTGTATAGTTGTTAAGTTCTGTAATGTTAAGTTAGTGTGTTCTGCCACCAAGTTCTCACACGTAATTGCAGAATTATTAATAAATCTAATAATATGCCTCGGCTTGCGTTCTCACTGGAAGAATGCGTCGACTGAAAGCTTATTTGTCTCAATTGGTGGACCGTAAGGAGTACAACCATGAAGTAAGAACGAACAGATTGCAGGATATTACGTAATAGCTCACCCGTCGTCAGAGGTGGATTTACGCATAGGCACAGTAGGCACGTGCCTACGGCGGCAAATTTTCAAAGGCGGCAAATTTTCGAAGGCGCAAAATTTTCTTGATATTTACTCAAACAAATTTTGGTTCTCCAAAAACTATAACAGCATAAATCATATTTTTATTTTAAAAATGATTTAAGCGAGACTAAAGCCGGCCCCTCCACCTATGATTTATAAATTAAGTTTGAATTTCAAATGAGGACATTTTCAATGTTACAGAATACATGGAAAGAATTCGCCAACGACTTCTGATTGGTTGATTGATCAGAAAGAATTACATTCGTAGAGTAAGGAGTTTGAATTAGCCAATCAGAAATCGCTGACTGATTTCGCCATGCATTCATATTGCGCTATATAGAAAGTAGCGACATCTATTTCTTCTTGAGTTAGTTCTAGAACACGGATCTGGAAATAACCCTTTTTCTTTCTTTTGTTACTATTGTTGTGTATCGTTTATTGTAAGAGCCTGCTGAGTAAAAATGATATTTTGAAGTTTTAAAATGAGTGATTATCGAAAAAGGCTCAGCGGAAGTCAATATGCAAAAATCCGAAAAGAAAATGAAGAGAAATGTCAAAATGAAATTGATAAGACAAAAAAATAAATGAATTCTGTAAACCTATAAGTGAAACTGATCACTGCTGCAGTTCATTCGACAATTCTATTACAGAGTTAGTATAAACATATAGATTAGATAACATATTTAGTTTTCAGCTTGCATATTTTTTCCATGTACTAACAACTTGTGATAAATAAATGTTAACATTAATATATTTTTAATGCAGAATTGTGTTGCCAAAATATTCTCAAAATGCAAAAAATGTTTGGTACAATGATTAGAAATTAAATATTCTTGACGTGTTGTTGTTGTATTCGTTAAAATGAACTATTTCTTAATATAGAATTTAAATAAATTATCATAAAATATGTTACTAAACTTTATTTTATATAATATGTAATAATACATATAATATTTTGACTCTTGTATTTATTCAGGGTTATCACTGAATCTAATAATGAGACTGCAAAGTTCCAAACAGCTAAAAATGAAATGGTTCCTCAAGCAATTGAAAATATAACTGCGATTGATTATGAGTCGACGATTCAACCGATGTAAATAGTTTAAGCATTTTTTTGTATAATTAATTAAACTTTTATATATATTATAATCTTTCTAGATTATTTGTTTATAATATTACAATACATTATTCTAATAATTTATTATTTTCTTTTTTAATTAAATAGGATTGCTACCGAATGTATACAACTGCAAGAACATAAAATTGATGAAACCATAACTTCGACTGATCGGGTTTGTTGGAAAAGCGATCCAGCTTTGTGGTCTAGTCATGTCATTTTAGTAATAAAAACTCTTGTTTCAAGAGGGCTTCCTGTGAGAGGACATGTCGAAATGTTTGGAAATAATCAAAATGGTAATTACATGATGTTGCTTGAGTTAATTTCGAAATATGACCACTTCTTAGCAGATCACATACAAAAATTTGGTAACTACGGAAAGGGAAATACATCGTATTTATCCACCACGACGGTTGAAGAACTAATAGTTATATTAGCTAAAGCATTTAAAGATGATTTTCTCTGAAGCTTTCGAAGTGCCAAGTATTTCTCGATAATTGTGGGCTCTACACCAGACATAGCACACGTGGATCAATTCGCTATAGTTATTAGACATGTGGGAAAAGATGGTACACCAAAAGAGTCATTTTTGGAATTCCTTCCAAACACAAAGGACGCTGTTCGACGCTGTATGTAATTTTATGGAAATTAACGAACGGTACATTAATAATTGTCGTGGTCTGTCCTACAACAACGCGTCAAATATGTCCGGTCTTTACACAGGTCTTCAAGCCCGTATGAAAGACGTAAATGCTCTAATTGTTCTGGTCATTCTTTAAATTTAGTTGGTACAAATGCAGCTGAATCATGAACTGAAGCATGTACTTATTTTCTACTTCTTCAAAATTTATATAGTTTCTTTAGTGCATCTACATCAAGGTGGAACATACTTCAAAATTTAGTAGATGAAGGATCCAGTACATCCTCTTTGAAAAGCCTTTCAATTATGCGCTGGTCAGCTCAAGATGATGCATGTCAGGCTCTAAAACATTGTTAGCAAAATGTTTTAGATGCCCTTTAAATTATATCTGATGATTCTACGCAAAAATCGTCAACGCGTGCAGAAGCTAAAGGTGTTATTTTTGCTTTAAATCGACTTGAAACCTTTATTATGACCGAGGTTTGGGTATTCATTTTAGACCGCTTGAATGCGTCGAACAAACAACTGCAAAAAGTCGATAACGATTTAAGTTCCGTGGTTGGTATTTACACTTCGCTTGTAGAACTTTTAAAAACGAACAGAGACAATTTTGAATTTTTTGAAGAGAAGGGTACGAAGCTGTCAAATACTGAAACGTACGAATCGGAAAACAAAAGAAAAAGGAAACGTAAAATGCATTGTGATGAAATTAACGAGAATGCAGCAGAACTGATCGCACGAGACAAGTTTAAAATCGACACTTATTTGGTTATTGTTGATAAATTTCTTGCAGAATTGAATAAGAGACTTGAAGCGTATAAAGATGTATATGACAAATTTAAGGCTGTCATTGAAATAGAAAAATTATCTTTGATGGATTTGAAAAAAGCAGCGATATTTTTATGTTCACAATTTCCCCAAGATCTTGAAGAATCGCTTGTTTCTGAACTTATACATTTAAGTTCGTATTTAAAAATCCTTGAAGATGTTAACCCAAGGAATCCTGCAGCTTTAAGTGGTTACGGAAAGAAGAATTAGAATGTATTTATCCTAACGTTGACATTGCACTTCGAATCTTTTTATGTATTCCGGTGGCCAATTGCACAGCAGAACGTTCATTCTCTTGTTTAAAAAGGATTAAAAATTATTTGCGTTCTACAATGACAGCGTATCGACTGAACTCCTTAGCGTTATTGTGTATCGAAGAAAATTATCTCAGCGTTTTTGATTATACTATAATTATTGATGAATTTGCTCACCAAAAGGCACGTCGCAAAATTTTATATCAATAGACAAATTAGCTATAATTAATAAAACGTTATTTCAACTGTATAAAAAACCCCATCCAAAAAGTTAAATGCTATATTCCTTGTTTATAAAGGTAAATCGAAAATTATAAAAGCTGTTACAACGTCGTAATATTCTAATCGTTCAGTTGTTGTAAATAAAAATCTATCATATTAATATTTAATACAAGCTATTTATTTGTCTACTTTATTAGAGTATACCTTATGATTTCAGAAGTATATGAATCTGAAAGTAAGGCCCGTTGACGAAAGAAAACATGTTGCAATTCTAGTTGTCATGTTTTAGTTTCCTTTTAATGTTTTCGTTTTAGTGTTGACACGGTAATAAAGTTGAACGTTACTTGCTATGAAGATACAGTTTATATCCAAAAGTAGCTAATCCAAAAAAAAAATTAATTTATGAAAACAATGTGCAAACTGTAATGTTACTTTTAAAGTTAAAACGTTCAAATTAATGGGGAATTGTTACTGAAACGTTACAATTTGAATTGTAACATTAATTTTAAATAGGGGGCGGCAAATTTGATGTGCCTACGGGCGGCAAAAATATTAATCCGCCCCTGCCCGTCGTGCCATGCTGCGATCTCAGAAGAAAGGATATTCAAGGAAACCCGTTATGGTAACATTCAATTTACACTGTATCATTTTTATTGAAACTTATTCATTTTCATATGGAAAACTTTTTAGGGTATCGTTTTATTCTATTTATTTGAGTGCTTGGGAATACACAATATTTTTTTTACGTTTGGTGCGTTAGCGAATAAATCACGTTTTTCGTTGCGTGAGCTGGACACACACAGTTGTCTGTGTAAAAAGAACAGATCCTACAAATATAGTTCACATACTTACAGCGATTGTTTTTGTGTTTGTTGATGATCATTGAAAAAGCTAGTTGCACTTGGAACTAGTAAGAGTTTCAATTCAAACGACATGTTGTACAATATTTCCAATATGTAAAACCTTATTATATTGTGTGCTTGTGATTAATTAATTACCTGACGACGTCCCAACAGACTATCCCGAACTAAATCTACTCGGGCACGAAATCTCCGCAAAGTTTGGTGCGTACACGAATAAATCAGGTTTTCCTACGCGTGAGCTGAACACATACAGTTGAACGTGTAAAAAGCACAGATTCTACAAATCTAGTCCACATACTTACAGCGATTGTCTTTGCGTTTGTTGAAGATCATTGAAAAAGCTAATTGCACTTGAAACTAGTAAGAGTTTCAATTCACACGACATGTTGTACAATATTTCCAATATGAAAATACCTTATTATATTCTGTAGGGTGCTTGTGATCGATTAATTTTCTGACGTCGTCCCATCACACCACCCCGAAGTAGATCTACTCGGGCAATCTCCGCAAAACAGCAAAAACAGAATTTTTGAGCACTGCCTGCCCTCCGGCTCGAAACATCGCCGCCTCCCCGCCCCCGCCGCCGCCATCGCCCACACCTCCTCCTCGGCGAGTGGCGGGCAGGCATAGCGGGCGGGCAGACGGAAAATATAATCGCAGTTGAATTATGGAGCGGCTTAAAAAGCGCGAATAAAATTAGCAGTGGCTTTGTAAAGAAGTCATGAATACATTTTAACTTGTTCTTTTACAGACCGTTGGAGGAGCCCTATAGAATTAACGAAGCAACGCAAACTTAAGCTCTCGCTCTGATGGAAAAAAAGTCTGCCCACTTTTCTGACAACAAGAAGCGCATTACCTTTTGCTGTTTCAACGTAGCTCGGCTTGTTGAATTACTCATGCCCCGTCCCGCGCCGTTGCTTCTCTGCGGATCCGAAAGGTAGCAAGAACATTTCTGTTGATTCTTAAATGGACACAACATTATGAAAAATGTATTTATCGTTATGATTTGTGTTATTATTTATTATTATCATTTATTATTTATTAATATTATTTATTATTTATTAATATTATTTATTATTTATTAATATTATTTATTAATATTATTATTATTTATTATCATTAATGTATAAAAATATTACACAAGACTCAGTAGTTGAATATAATTTAATATTTTCCTTTCAAATAATTCTGAATGTATTTCAGAACCAGTTTAATCGTGACTTTTCATATTACGGCAATGACTAGGAATTTTTGGAGACTTTTTTTCTAAATAATAAGAACCATGTGATTCTATTTTACGGTTATTTGGGTTGTATAGACTTTTAACTATATGCTATGGCTTTATCATGCACCGTCCAGAATAACAGGATTTGGGAGATACTGGGAGATAAAGCTTCACAGCTCTGTTGCATTCTCATTCCACAATCGAGAGTATCTGAAAGAACACCTGGACGCGTCCTTTAAAAGACTATCCAACATTCTAGAAACCTGTGAAGAGCGCTGTAGTTGAGTGTGTAATTTCGTATTGGAAATCTGTGAAAAGTTCTATTCCATGTAAAAACTACCTACTCCCAAGGTTGGTTGAGTGCGAAGTTATACTTATCACGACGAGGTGACGGCAACAACTTACTTAATTTCCCCGAAAATGGAGGTCACTTACCACGGCAAATGCGATCTCGATTTAGGACAACCGAGACAAAACTGGGGAACCTAAATTCACCATCCCCTACCCACAACGCTTTCATCGACATTAACGAACAGGAACTGCTGAGAAAGTCACAAAACCAACATAGTGATTGTTTCTAATATTCTATCACAACTAAAACTGTGAGTTTCTAGTCTCCTCTTGCTGGAGGAATGTAATTCACGGATTTTTTTCATAATACTGCAGTATTATCGCAAACATTAACGACACGAAACATGTCAACGCAAAGACACTCTTCACGTCTGTCGCCCTTTAAAATTTTTAACGATCGGCATCAATTAAATTCAATGAAAACAAATCTTAGTTTTATGGTTTATCAACCCAAGAGATACCAGTAGTGAATTTTTTAAACTATTAAAGTAGGTTTCCCCCTGCACTAAAGACGAACAATAACTTCAGAAAAATCTTTGAATCTAAAATTTTATTGATTAAATTCTGGAGATTCGAGATTGATTGCCTTTGATGAGGAAGAAAACCTATCCCAACCTATGCTGTTCCAAGAATTGTTTTTTTGGTGCTTTTGGCTTATAAGGAAGTGGAATTATTGAAAGTATTGAACGGCTCACTGCAAAGTTTACAAATAACAGATTTTGCCGGTTATAAACCTGGGCTACCATCTCGGTTTACAAACTTAAACGGAGCCTGATATTTGCTCTATATCGGCCCGAAGACGTTTATAACTATTATGTGGGGGGAGGGGAATTGGGGTCTGAGCTCTTCCGCGTGCCTCTCGCAGCAGGCGCCAGCGCCACGCAGCGCCACGGAGTAAACAGCTCGCGGCTCCCCGGTGAGCTGCATCCCACAGCACGGCCCCGCCCCCCTCATCGTGTCTTCGCCGGTACCACACCTCTCCACTGCCGCTTCTCTTGGCTTTGTCCGCCCCAGCCCTGCCTTCACAGGAACTGCGTGAGCCCCTACTCCGGCCTACGACTTCCTGATCGCCTTGCCCCGTTCTGGCTGGCTCGTACCTTCGCGACCCTATACCTGTAACACATCTGTTTCTGTCATGCCTTCCCAACAATCGCACCGCTTCACTGCCTCTACGCCTCACCACTCCCACTTCTCTTGGCTTTGTCCGCCCCAGCCCTGCCTTCACAGGAACTGCGTGAGCCCCTACTCCGACCTACGACTTCCTGATCGCCTTGCCCCGTTCTGGCTGGCTCGTACCTTCGCGACCCTATACCTGTAACACATCTGTTTCTGTCATGCCTTCCCAACAATCGCACCGCTTCACTGACTCTACGCCTCACCACTCCCACTTCTCTTGGCTTTGTCCGCCCCAGCCCTGCCTTCACAGGAACTGCGTGAGCCCCTACTCCGGCCTACGACTTCCTGATCGCCTTGCCCCGTTCTGGCTGGCTCGTTCCTTCGCGACCCTATACCTGCAACACATCTGTTTCTGTCATGCCTTCCCAAGAATCGCACCGCTTCTCTGCCTCTACGCCTCACCACTCCCACTTCTCTTGGCTTTGTCCGCCCCAGCCCTGCCTTCACAGGAACTGCGTGAGCCCCTACTCCGACCTACGACTTCCTGATCGCCTTGCCCCGTTCTGGCTGGCTCGTACCTTCGCGACCCTATACCTGTAACACATCTGTTTCTGTCATGCCTTCCCAACAATCGCACCGCTTCACTGCCTCTACGCCTCACCACTCCCACTTCTCTTGGCTTTGTCCGCCCCAGCCCTGCCTTCACAGGAACTGCGTGAGCCCCTACTCCGGCCTACGACTTCCTGATCGCCTTGCCCCGTTCTGGCTGGCTCGTTCCTTCGCGACCCTATACCTGCAACACATCTGTTTCTGTCATGCCTTCCCAAGAATCGCACCGCTTCTCTGCCTCTACGCCTCACCACTCCCACTTCTCTTGGCTTTGTCCGCCCCAGCCCTGCCTTCACAGGAACTGCGTGAGCCCCTACTCCGGCCTACGACTTCCTGATCGCCTTGCCCCGTTCTGGCTGGCTCGTACCTTCGCGACCCTATACCTGCAACAAGTCTGTTTCTGTCATGCCTTCCCAAGAATCGCACCGCGTCTCTGCCTCTACGCCTCACCACTCCCACTTCTCTTGGCTTTGTCCGCCCCAGCCCTGCCTTCACAGGAACTGCGTGAGCCCCTACTCCGGCCTACGACTTCCTGATCGCCTTGCCCCGTTCTGGCTGGCTCGTACCTTCGCGACCCTATACCTGCAACAAGTCTGTTTCTGTCATGCCTTCCCAAGAATCGCACCGCGTCTCTGCCTCTACGCCTCACCACTCCAACTTCTCTTGGCTTTGTCCGCCCCAGCCCTGCCTTCACAGGAACTGCGTGAGCCCCTACTCCGGCCTACGACTTCCTGATCGCCTTGCCCCGTTCTGGCTGGCTCGTTCCTTCGCGACCCTATACCTGCAACACATCTGTTTCTGTCATGCCTTCCCAAGAATCGCACCGCTTCTCTGCCTCTACGCCTCACCACTCCCACTTCTCTTGGCTTTGTCCGCCCCAGCCCTGCCTTCACAGGAACTGCGTGAGCCCCTACTCCGGCCTACGACTTCCTGATCGCCTTGCCCCGTTCTGGCTGGCTCGTACCTTCGCGACCCTATACCTGCAACAAGTCTGTTTCTGTCATGCCTTCCCAAGAATCGCACCGCGTCTCTGCCTCTACGCCTCACCACTCCAACTTCTCTTGGCTTTGTCCGCCCCAGCCCTGCCTTCACAGGAACTGCGTGAGCCCCTACTCCGACCTACGACTTCCTGATCGCCTTGCCCCGTCCTGGCTGGCTCGTACCTTCGCGACCCTATACCTGCAACACATCTGTTTCTGTCATGCTTTCCTAACAATCGCACCGCTTCTCTGCCTCTACGCCTCACCACTCCCACTTCTCTTGGCTTTGTCCGCCTCAGCCCTGCCTTCACAGGAACTGCGTGAGCCCCTACGACTTCCTGATCGCCTTGCCCCGTTCTGGCTGGCTCGTACCTTCGCGACCCTATACCTGCAACAAGTCTGTTTCTGTCACGCCTTCCCAAGAATCGCACCGCTTCTCTGCCTCTACGCCTCACCACTCCCACTTCTCTTGGCTTTGTCCGCCCCAGCCCTGCCTTCACGGGAACTGCGTGAGCCCCTACTCCGACCTATGACTTCCTGATCGCCCTGCCCCGTTCTGGCTGGCTCCTACCTACCCGTCCTCACGCTGTCCGGCCTACATTCCCTTCAACAAGTCAGTTTCTGTCCTGCCTTCCCAAAAATTGCCTGCCCCCGGACTGCTACTTCCCGTCCGGCCTGTTCCGACCGATTTGGCCTAACCGATTTAGCTGAAACTACCCGTGTGTGCCTAATTTGTATTCCTCTTGTCCTCGTCCTATCTATTCTCACCCCGAAGAGACGAGATAATATACGTAGAATGTGGTATATAATACGTAGAACAGATAACAAGTGAAAGATGACTGACCTACCAATCGTGAACAAACAAGACATGTCTAACTACGTAGCATTGAATTTTCCACATGTTCATCCGCAAGAGAGATCATCCTCGTTCCCTGTACGCCCCAGACACCTCTGCATGCAACCAAACCTCTCTAATCTCTGAACACTTTCTCATCCAATTGATTCATTTAGATTTACATTTAGATTTATTAATAATTCTGCAATTAAGTGTGAGAACTTGGTAGCAGAATACACTAACTTAACATTACAGAACTTAACAACTATACAAACTCTACAAACGTTACAAAATCACATGAACATTTCACCGTGCAATCTTTCACAGAACTCCACTTCACCTAACTTCACTTCACCACACTTCACCGCACTGCGATACAGCGAGCTGTAATGACTTTCTTACTCACTCGTTTCTCTCAGTTGCACAACGTCACTGCACTGCACATAATAATAATAAAAATTATAATAATGCTAATAATGATAATAATAACAATAATAATAATAATAACAATAATAATTGATTATTTCTTGC
This sequence comes from Gryllus longicercus, assembly GCA_038098605.1. Classification (NCBI taxonomy): domain Eukaryota; kingdom Metazoa; phylum Arthropoda; class Insecta; order Orthoptera; family Gryllidae; genus Gryllus; species Gryllus longicercus. The sequence continues at coordinate 2,249,041 of JAZDUA010000196.1, forward strand.
TTCTGGACGCGCCAACTGCCAGAGTCATTAAGCAAGTGAAATTTTTATCAAGAGATATGGTTGTGTTATTCCCTCGCCAGATGATGAAATCCAGCGACGACGTACCCGTCTGCTTACGGTGTTTTCCTTATCCTTATCAGTCTCTCATCAGTGGGGAAACGCCCTCATGGGGACAAGCTCCAAGTTTCAGACTAGCCTCCAGAAGTATGTGTTAGTGTGTCTGCAAGTAAGGGGGGTGAGTATATGACAATGAAGAGGGAGGAAAGATCGCGCGCGGTCCGTGGCCCGTTGTTAGGGTATTGCTCCGACGTTCGCCTTGTCCTGATCGGAGAAACCACGGAAATCTTCCGATCAGAGCAGCCGACCGTTAGAATTCTTCTGCAGCCGACCGCTGAATTCTACTTAGCTAACAAGCTAGTGTCGAAAATCCTGCTACCGTTGGGACTCAAACCTTAGGACCTTCCGGTTATAGGCGCTGCAGGGACATAATTTGATACCCTGACCTACCTGAGCCGGTTCCTAACCCAAAAAGCCCAGTATTATGACACTCTATGGGCCGGTTTCACCAACCAGGATCAAATTCGTAGCTGATCCGAGTTTCGTGATCCTGATCCGCGGAGTCAAGGCCGACTTCATCCCTGTGCGTTTGAGACCGTGAAGTTGATCCAGATCCCATGATTCCCGAGCAGTCGTGAAAATGCGCGGTTGGCAACAATATTATAATGCATTGTGGGTATTCTCCCGATCAGCTGTAGAAACGAATTTGTTTTGTTTTCGTTCATTTGGTTTCTGTCCATCGGTGTGCCTTGTGTCCAGTTGTCCGGTATCCGTACCATGACTGCAATTAATTTTTCTGAGGCAGAGAAAAATACGAAGAGGTCGGCGAATTTTTCCGCAAGCGAAAAAGATTTACTGGTTTCGTTAATTTGATCCGAGTCAGACACGTTGATTCGTGTCAAGTGCGTGGAGAAACGTACAACGAGATCAAACTGAAGTTGATCCGGATCAACTCGGGATCATCTTCTTGATTCCTGTTGGTGAAACCGGCCCTATATGAGGTCGTTGGTGAAAGGAAGCGATCTACTCGTCCAGTGTTGTAAGGTTTCTGAACGGCCGCAACATGCGATGTTCCACTAAAATCACGGCTCTATATTCTCTAGAAACAGTACTGAATTACACTGAATTGCTCTTAATCTTCACAAACGGCTCTTGCACTGTGAATTCAATCGATAATAACATCCCTTATTTGTTTGCTTTTTAGCATAAGCACAGAATTAATGCATTTGTTTCATTTATTTTAAATGTGTTTCTATACATTCACTTTTCCTGAGATTAAATTGTTTCATATCGCTTGAAGACTATACTGTTGCAGGTTTGGTCAGCGCCATCGCTTTAAAAAATTGAGCGGCGCTGATCGTTTCGTTTCACGCCACCAGTTGTGCCGATAAGCTCGCGGCATGCCATGTTGCCATGCTGCCGCCACAAGACCACCCCGATCTCACTGACTGCTGCCGTCCGAACCAGTGCGCCGCCGTTCGATGAAGCAATTTTCCCTCTTCGCTTCCCCGTCCGCACGCACTGAATATAAAGATGAGCGCGGGCGCCAAGAGCAACAAATCGCTGCAGCTGCCACAAAAGCGCCGCCCGCACCGCAACTGCTCTCTCAACGGGGGCGGGGTTGCGGGCACATGCGGGGAGGGGCGGGGAGGGAATGGGGAGGGGAGGAAATGGGGGGAGGGGAGGGGAGGAAATGGGGAGGGAGGGGAGGGGAGGAAATGGGGAGGGAGGGGATGGGCGGCGTGGTGAGGGGCGATGCGGGAAGGGGAGGAAGGGGCGGGGAGGGGTGTCGTGGCGAGGGGCGATGCGGGGAGGGGCGCCGCGGGGAGTCGGGCAGGGCGGGGAGTGGCGGGGAGGGGATGGGTGGAGAAAGGCGGGGAGGAGCGGGACGCGGGGGCAGAACAGTGGCCGCACGGGCGCAGCGGAGGACGAAATTCTCTTTCTCGGAACCTCTCACCCTGAGAGGTGGCTCAGGGCCTCAACTGATGCCACCGCTGTACCTCTTATCGGGAGGTCCTAGGTTCGAGACACAACGGTGGGGGTTTCGACATTAGCTGCATAGCTAAGTCGAGTTTTGACGCTGTCTGGAGTATTCTAGCGGCCAGCTGCTCTGATTGGCAGTTCCCGTGGTTCAGAATGCCGAAACTGTAACTTAACAAATAGGCCACGGAACGCGCGGAATCTTTCTGACATCTTTCTGTCCTTGCCCTATCCTCACTCATTTACACACTTACACTTACATATATCACAATACCACAAATGCTGGAAGAGCTATCGAGGGCTCAGAGCTGGTGTTGACTGAGGCGGTGCCTTGCTGGTGGGAAATACCTAGTTAGGGAAAAACCTCGCAAGCCAAAGGTAGATCGGCGTCGCATCTCAGCATCCAGTGGGAGATCACCGCCACAAAACATGTTCAACACTCACAGGAATAATGACCTTAACATCTGACGCGCCAGGAATCACTAATCAATTAGTAAGTGGAAACCTATTCATGATATTTGCCTACAAGAAAAACAAGTAGTGTGAATTGGCGGCATATAGATACCTTTCCTTCTATTAGCGTTTTTATTTAACGACTACTGAGTTTTTTTCTTTCTCGCTCTGGCTTCGTAAGAATAGAAAGTATTGGAATCGTGCGTCGGAAAGCAGGGAATTTCCGATCGAAAAACTGTGATTGCTGAGGCCTGGTAACGATAAACCTTGTTCCTATATATAGCAAATTACTTTCTCTAACGCGTTGTGTAGTCATGTTTCGTGGGTGCGCCTGATACCGAAAAATCTATTGACGTCATAACGTTTGTCTATATTTTCTTCCAACTTTCTTTTAATCTGGAGTTTTATAATAAAACATTGTGTATGAAAGGATCGCGTGCGGTCAATATGTCGTTTCAGACTCAGGTTTGGCAATCATCTGAAGTACCTGATTTGTGGAATTAAGGAGATTATTTAGTTCTAGGAGACGACCTGTGGTACAGTTGTCGGAACGCTCCTATTCCATGGTAAGAACCTGAGCTCAGATCCCAGTCGAGAGATGTAGAATTTGGCGTAGAGCAGATTTAAAGGTCATTTTCAAAGGTCAAGTTCTTCAGTTTCCTCTGACTCTCAATATACCACCTATCATGTATACCATTTTATCAACATCTATCCATAACATTTTTTCATCGATTTCTAGATGTGTACATAACTATTCGGCATAGGAATTGTAATAAAAATATTTCCATCATCTGAAATTTTCAACCACTAAGCTGCCACTTTCCTTCCAAATCTATAATTTGTGACTAAAAGGTGGCCACTAAACTGGGGAATTTGGTTAGTTTCAGTTTAGAATATAATTTTTAAGGAAAGAATTAGAACGCATTCACTAAAGCGGAGTTATCGCTAAAGGTCAATGAATGTCGCATTTTGGAATGTTTGTAGTACGTATTTACGTACACATGAGCTATTTGTTTGTTTATACGATTAGTTTGGCCATAGCAGCACATACTGCCACTGCAAGTCCTAACTACTTTCATTATCGTAACGCGTAGCCTGCGCCTTGTAAGACCCGGATAAGAAGGTAGAATATTGCTTTGCTATATTAATCTATCATAATGTCAATTTGAGCTTGCGTAAAAGTTGGAGCTTAGCGTATATAGTATTCTCCTTCAAAGTGTGAGAGTCTCACGTTGTGCAGGCTACGATTGCTAGAAGGTAACACAGTTGTCTCTGCAACACCATTTATCGGGAGGTCCTATTATCACAGTCCCGGCGAAGGCGGAATTTAGACCCTAGCTACACAGCTTCAGCTCGGCAACTTAGAAAAAATCCTGGACTGTGCATGTGCGAAAACTGGCGGAGTGTAAGGTTCCCCTCTCTTAGAGGCTCAATTTCCACGCCTTGAGGAGCCATCCCAGCAGCAGCCGCTTCCGCCGCCGCCTAGGCCTTGGAGAGCGGGCAGAAGACAGCCTCATCTTGATGCACGTCCCGAACCCTAGTGTTGAAGCGTGAATTGAATTGAATTGAATTAATGCCTTATTTTAAATGGCGAGACTCAGGCCATTAGGCCTGCTCTTCCGTCTGACCACGTAAATTTCGCTACGCTCCTTTCTCCTTTCACCAACTAGCAGAGAAAGGAGGTATTTCTTGGGCGAGAAACAGGCGATTTGAATTTAGCTCAGAGGCGTCATTCAGGCATGAGGATCTTTTACATGCAAGTAAATCTACTAACATGGGACAGCCGGCTTTACTTCCCCTCCGAAGGAAGGCGTACGAAGGATTTTTTCGCCCTGAAAAATCCACGGCTTCGATCGGGTTTGAACCCGCCAACTTGGGTACAACAGTCCGAAACGCTAACCGTTAAGTTGCAAGAGCGAATCAGTTATAGTTGCAGGCGGTCCTTGAGTTGAACGGTACTCCCCTTCGGAAGCCGTGGTAGATGGGATAGCCACGCCACCCTAGCAACCCTGCGATGACTTTTCCCTAAGAGGGTCAGCTATAGAATGAATTCAGCCACTCTCTGGAAGCGAAATCAATTAGCCGGCTGTTCTGATCGAGGGTTTACATTGTTCCTGCAAAATCTGAAGTAATTACCCAACAAAAGGTCTGCTCAAGACCTTTTCTCATTCTTGTCACCTTCCTGACCCCTCACACACACACACACACAGGCATGCATTATATTCCGCATGCTGGGAGACCAAACGGGAGCTTAGAGCGTCCCCTGTCTGGGGCGGTTCCCTGCTAGGTGAGATATCTGGAGATGGAAAACGCCCCCAGCCCAGGTTTATTCTGGCATCGAATCACCTTTCCAGCGAACGACAAATATCGGCCTCTTCCGGGACATAGCATTCACTACACTTATGGAACTAACGAGCCCAGTCGTAGCTCGCTAACACTCACTCGCACAATTTCGCCGCGGTTTTCCGCATTCCGGAGCACAGAGCGCGGAGGAGCAGGCGCGTCGCTCATCGCCCCGCTCCCCACACTCAGCGGCCCGCGCGGCCAAAGAGTAAACACGGAGCGCGTACTTGCAGCGCGCTGCACCGCTCCGCGCGCTCTCGCGCCGTCGCCCCGCCGCGCCGCCACGCGCGCTGTTTGCAGGAGGGCCGTCCAAACAGCAATTACCCTCCCGACGAGGGGCAGCCCGCCACCTGCTATTGCATTATTAAAGCGCCCGCGCTCGAGCCCGCACCCGTGCCCCAACCTCATCCTCGCCCGCGTGCTCGACCCCGTCCCGCCACCGTCCTCGCCCGCGTCCTCGCCCGCGTCCTTGCCACCGTCCTCGCCCGCGTCCTCGCCCGCGTCCTCGCCCGCGTCCTCGCCCGCGTCCTCGCCCGCGTCCTCGCCCGCGTCCTCGCCCGCGTCCTCGCCCGCGTCCTCGCCCGCGTCCTCGCCCGCGTCCTCGCCCGCGTCCTCGCCCGCGTCCTCGCCCGCGTCCTCGCCACCGTCCTCGCCACCGTCCTCGCCCGCGTCCTCGCCACCGTCCTCGCCATCGTCCTCGCCACCGTCCTCGCCACCGTCCTCGCCACCGTCCTCGCCACCGTCCTCGCCCGCGTCCTCGCCACCGTCCTCGCCACCGTCCTCGCCACCGTCCTCGCCATCGTCCTCGCCACCGTCCTCGCCACCGTCCTCGCCACCGTCCTCGCCACCGTCCTCGCCACCGTCCTCGCCACCGTCCTCGCCACCGTCCTCGCCACCGTCCTCGCCACCGTCCTCGCCACCGTCCTCGCCACCGTCCTCGCCACCGTTCTCGTCACCGTCCTCGTCACCGTCATCGCCACCGTCCTCACCCCCGTCCGCACCAAGGTCCGCACCCCCGTCCGCACCCCCATCCTCGCCACCATCCTCACACCTCCTCGCCTACCCGCAAAGGACGGATTTATAAGCGGAAGAGCTGACGAGAAAGCGTAGAGGCGCTGAAGGAACAGAGTACTCAACGCACGAAGTCATTATAATCTTACGCCGGTCTTAAATGACGAAAAAAAACAGTCCTCTAACTGTCCTCTACAGGTGTTTTGAGAGAACAGATTTTCCGGTGTTATTTATACCATACCAGTACCGTTACACTAAATACATATATATATATATATATATATATATATATATATATATATATATATCAGTATGAAATAAATAATAAATAAACATGCATTTGGTTCTTCTTTAAACATTCTAAGATTTACAGTGTTTTATTCTTTATTTATGCACTTGGGTTGAGAACTCTTCAACTACGAAAGTCACTGAGGCTCCTGAGTCATTATCTAATGAGCAAACGATTGCGGGAATGGTGAGTGATGTTACGGGATTGTGTAATGAGAGCAGGGGAAACTGGTCAACGTCCAGAAAGTCTTCCGTCAATTCTCTTCATACACCACATCGAACCCTGGCTTCAGTGTTGGTATTGAGGTATTGATATTGGTTGTGAGGTTGTACGATTCATCGTCATTGTTTCTGGATTACGAAAATCTGGATTACGGAAGCTAGTTAAGTGTCACAGATAACACTGGCGAAATTTTCTCACTTCACGATTAACGGCCTTTTTAAAACATATGATTTTTTTATTCCTTCAACAAGTACGTTCACCATTAGTCATTTACGATGACGTTACGTTACGATGAGTACAGAAAGTGTCTCTTTACTGTAGGAATGATGTGTTGACAGACGAACCGAATACAGGAGCCGAGTCTGGTATTTCCAAATGAGTTACGCCAAAAGCATATTCGTATGAATTGCCTGTACATTATTTTTAAACGATGCATGAAAACTAGGAAATATACGCTCTTAAGACCATTCTCAATATGCAAGGATGCACTCACCCTTTTATTTTGTTTACTTTGCAGTACCTTGTTTTATATGGCCATGACTTCTTTGCAGTACAAGTATCACCAAGTAACCCTTTTCATGCATGAGTACTGAAAATATGTTTTCCTGTGAGGTGAATTTTAGGATATTCCATATTGTTGCTTTTTGAGAATGGTCACCTACATACAGTGTGTACTTTAATATCCCTAATGAAGTTTGATTCGAAGACGGGGTAAAGAATTTGAAAGAGGAAAACCCTGTATGTCTCCCTTACTAATCCTGTGTTACAAATATTGATATTTAATAACATGGATGGTTTTGGTTTTGTTTCACTTCCTACCCACGCCTTTGCAAAGAGCAGCTGTTAGTGTTACAAATCGTTTTCCAGATAGGCACCCACCGCTTAAATAGCGATGGAAATTAGCGGTACAAACAAGTATGTACCCTTAAGTTTTTCAAATCGTTCGACATCTTTTTCAATTCTACTGAAATTCGAATCCAGGTCTTTCGTTTTAAACTCAGTGGCTTTAACCAGTAAGTTATCTACTCGACCAATTTCCAAAAACTTCTACGAGGCATATCACAAAAATAAGTTGATTAAGCCCAGTAAAAATTATGGATTGCATATTTTCTAGTTTAAGCAACTAAAATTTTTCATAGTTTCCTTCCGCGTCAGCGACAGCGTTTTACCCAGGTGTTGAACGCACACTGGGAGACGCCGACGGTAACCTACTTCAAACACCTCGTCGTCGCTTCCAAAGCCTCGAAATGGTGGCCCTTCAGAGACCCCCGTCCTTGAAACCACGTTTCGTTAATCACATTATCCGAAAATGCACATCACTCTCACACTACTCCATGAGATTGTCGGGCGAGGTTGTTGTACGACCAGCCTTCTGTTCATCGGAAAGCACCATGGGGGCCAATTTCAAGTAGATCATCCGCATGCCGAGATCCTCGGTAACAATTCGATGCACACTACTTTTAGGGATATTACACTCATCAACAAGCATTCTAACACTTATACTTGGGTGTTTATTTCTTGGCGCGTAAGGGCCTGTCTTCACGATGGAATATCTCTCGGCATTTCGCGTCTTTTTCGGTTGTGCCGCTAGATGTCGCATGCTCTCAACCGTATTCAGCACTGCTAAACGGCCTCATGCGCCAAGAAATAAAAACCCAAGTATTTGGGTTTTTATTTCTTAGTGTGTGTGGGGGGGGCTGTCTTCACGATGGAATATCTCACGATATTTCACGTCTTTTTCGGTTGTGCCGTAAGATCGCCAGCACTACTCGAAGCGGTCGCAATCACGGGACATTTAGCGGCACCAAGAGAGACGCGAAATGCCGTGAGATATTTCATCGTGAAGACAGGCCCTCACGCGCCAAGAAATAAAAACCCAAGTATATGCGTGATCAGATTTCAACATGGCCATTACTTGCATCACATTTTCATCGAAATGTGACGTTGGTGGCGACAAGAGAGGTCTTTGTCCTCAGCGTTCTCTCTGACCTCCCAAGCTATCTTGTGCCAGCAGTAAACCAAAATTTGGAACATGGCATATCGCTATAAGCTTCCCTCGGCATGACAACGGACTAGGCGCCCGTTTTCTTGAGTGCAACACAAAGTTGTATCGCGTAACGCTGGTCCTGGAAAGGTGGCATATGGAAATTTTAATGAGCCACTGAAATATGGGTTTGAACTAGCAGTGACGCGCACTGTGGAACAGCCTGTAGGCAACTAACTTATCATTGACTTCCGGAATCTCCCCACCCCTTCACTGCGCGTGCTTTGTTAGAGGCTTGCTTCGGTCGCGCGGGGTCATTCAACATACTTTTGGACGCACCTCGTATAGAGTCGGTACGATGTCCGCGTCGGTTTGATGCTCATTGTCCTCACCGACCCATCAATTGGTATTATTCATTATCATGGAGGTAGGGTCAGGCTTGGACGTTTGAGTTGTGTACGACAAAAGCATTTGTCGTCAAAAGGCAAGAAGAGCTTAAAAATAAAATTATTAAATATTCTCCATCACAAAGTGTTAATAAAAATACTTTGTACTTCACCCTTCCTATGGTCAGCATTACGTCTTTGCAGAATAGAGTTGACACACGGATTCACCAGAGGATACTCACCTAGAAAGAGAGAATCACAATAATTAGATAATTGGAACATTTACTTAATCCACACTTTTTTTGAGAGGTGTGGATGAGATGCTAAAGTAATAAGGAAGGTATTTGTAGGGTAATTTAAATGCAGTTATCGCCCTTTTACATTTTCTGAGTCCAACTCTAACGAATTATCAATTCTTACATCCAATTATTTTTGTTAAATAAATTTCCTTACAAACTTTGCTACAAACAAACCAAAACTATCCAGTTTCCGTGTAACCAATTAACCATTAATAAAAAGCCAAATATTAACAAAAAAGAATCCGGCCCATTTGGCACCATATTCTGATCAACATTTTTTTTTATATTCTTTAGTACATTGCGTTGATCATTTTAGAATTACATAAAATGTTTTCATACGATATCGTCGTTGATTTGTTCCTATTCCTTCAGTTGCAATAATGATATTAATAATAGCAAAATACGAAGAAAATTTTGATATCAGAGGTATTGAGAGATCTGCGTTTTCCATAAATGATCAAATAAATAAATGAACGTCCTTGGATTTAAACATAATGTGCTTTAACTGATAGGTAAAAACAAAATTACAGTTGAAACTGTTTATTTAAACATCGAAACAGAGAACGAAGGCTTTGTGTCTTACTACTTTATTGCTAAAACAGTGCATCACGTCACATAAAAATTCTACACGCTGGAAAGGCATAAAAGTCAGTTGTGGAACAAGTTATGAAGCATTTTCTTACAAACTCTACAGCATGATTTGTTTGTCTTCTTGAATAATTTTTATCTGACATACGGCCTCAAGAAGTCAAAGCATATATTCTTCTTGTATCATAACAAAAATACAATATTCCAATAAGTTTTACCTCACATATTTATAATCTCCTTTTATCCTACATTGATGAGATCGTTGGAGAGAAGATGGTTAGGCGGTATTTTTATAGTAATATATTGTAGTTAACATTTTTTTCTTCAACATAAAAGTTTTATGTCCTATTACCTGCACACTACTGGAGGAACAAATATTTGAATAATGGTATGAAAGATGTAGTGAAGTATAAATAGTGCCCTTTAACCTGGGAGAATTGTTCAGTATTTTTTTTCAAAAAATACAGTTAATCTGCGAGTTATGTTTTTACCAGACCAAGTTCATTACAGTATCATACAACTAACAGACGCACCTATCGTTTCATCATCACAATCAATTTAAGAGAAAACATAGTGATGCTACAATAGCTTATACTTTCTCATTTTTTATTTGTAACGAGTAAGCAATATTACAGTTTTATAATACTACATTCACATACAAAATTGTTTTCAATCATCAAAAAAATTTTTTCTCGACGCTGGGTCTTGCAGGGATTTCCCCAACCAAGTATCTCCAACCAAGTATCTCCAACCAAGTATCTCCAACCAAGTATCTCCAACCAAGTATCTCCAACCAAGTATCTCCAACCAAGTATCTCCAACCAAGTATCTCCAACCAAGTATCTCCAACCAAGTATCTCCAACCAAGTATCTCCAACCAAGTATCTCCAACCAAGTATCTCCAACCAAGTATCTCCAACCAAGTATCTCCAACCAAGTATCTCCAACCAAGTATCTCCAACCAAGTATCTCCAACCAAGTATCTCCAACCAAGTATCTCCAACCAAGTATCTCCAACCAAGTACTCCAACCAAGTATCTCCAACCAAGTATCTCCACCAAGTATCTCCAACCAAGTATCTCCCACCAGTGGGGTACCGCTCCAGCAGCTCGGCATGTGAGGTAGTGAAGTGCTTGTGAGTTTAAGCCAAGGATGGGGAAGGAAAGATAGCGGGCGGTCCGTAGCGCGTAACCGTATCCTGGGTATGTATCGCCCGGTGTGGTGGCAAGAGTCTATGTTTTCTCCTCGGGAGGTGGCTGTGATCTTCTCCCGATGGATGGTGAGATACGATGAATGCTAGAGAGGTTTCCGCAACCAGATATCTCTCACCAGCAGGCCACTGCCCCAACCGGGACTGCCTCTAAGTTCCCGACATGTGTGGAGTAGTGCATGTAAGTGTAAGTGTGTGTAAGTAAGGGATGAGGATAGGACAAGCAAGAGGAAGGAAAGATCGCACGCGGTCTGTGACTCGTTTGTTCGTGGACGATGGCAGGAGCGCACAGACGGGCGGAAGCGACGGCCGCACCGGAGCCACTGAGAGCGAAGGCAGATACCAAGGGCGTCGCCAGCTGCGAGTCCTCGGCTTCCATCGCCCTCGCGTCGGCGGAGGGTTGGCGTCCGCCGCCGTGCCGGGGAGCGCGTCCCCGAGCCGGACCGGGCCGCGCCGCGCCGCCTCAGGTCGCCGAGTCCTCGAGCGCTCAATGCGGAGGGTAACGAGGCTCTCCACGCGCCCTCGGCCCGCAGCGGAGGCAGCGGCCGGGAGAGGACGAGAGGGAAGGTGGGGGACGCGGAGACGGTGAGGAAGGCAGCAATACGTCGAGGGTGGAGAGATGGGATGGAGAGGTACGGGTGGACGAGCGGGAATTCTGGGGTTGGGATGGAGGGGTTTGGTACTGAGAAGCGGGAGTGGACGGGCGACAATGGAAGGTTGGGTTGTCGTGGAATGGCGGGGGTGAGCACTGACATGTAAAGGCGCGGGTAGGAAGGCGGGTATGGAGGGGCCGGAGGGACGGGTGAGGGTGGAGGGATTGATGTGAGAGGACGGAGAAGACGAGCGGGTATGGAGGGGTTGGGGGTGGAGGGGGTTGGTACAGAGAAGCGGGAATGACGGGCGGCAGTGCAAGGTTGGGTTGTCGTGGAATGGCGGGGGTGGAGCACTGACATGTAAAGGCGCGGGTAGGAAGGCGGGTATGGAGGGGCCGAGGAACGGGCGAGGGTGGAGGGATTGATGTGAGAGGACGGAGAAGGACGAGCGGGTATGGAGGGGTTGGGATGGAGGGTTGGTACTGAGAAGCGGGAGTGGACGGCGACAATGCGAAGGTTGGGTTGTCGTGGAATGGCGGGGGTGGAGCACTGACATGTAAAGGCGCGGGTAGGAAGGCGGGTATGGAGGGGCCGGAGGGACGGGTGAGGGTGGAGGGATTGATGTGAGAGGACGGAGAAGGGACGAGCGGGTATGGAGGGGTTGGGGTGGAGGGGTTGGTACTGAGAAGCGGGAATGGACGGGCGGCAGTGCAAGGTTGGGTTGTCGTGGAATGGCGGGGGTGGAGCACTGACATGTAAAGGCGCGGGTAGGAAGGCGGGTATGGAGGGGCCGGAGGAACGGGCGAGGGTGGAGGGATTGATGTGAGAGGACGGAGAAGGAACGAGCGGGTATGGAGGGGTTGGGATGGAGGGGGTTGGTACTGAGAAGCGGGAGTGGACGTGGCGACAATGGAAGGTTGGGTTGTCGTGGAATGGTGGGGGTGGAGCACTGACATGTAAAGGCGCGGGTAGGAAGGCGGGTGTGGAGGGGCCGGAGGGACGGGTGAGGGTGGAGGGATTGATGTGAGAGGACGGAGAAGGACGAGCGGGTATGGAGGGGTTGGGGTGGAGGGGTTGGTACTGAGAAGCGGGAGTGGACGGGCGACAATGGAAGGTTGGGTTGTCGTGGAATGGCAGGGAATGGAGCAGTGACCATGTAACGGCGCTGGTAGGAAGGCGGGTATGGAGGGGCCGGAGGGACGGGCGAGGGTGGAGGGGTTGATGTGGGAGGAAGAAGGACGGTGTGGAGGGGTGGGGTAGTGATGTTGATCGAGGGTTTTGAGGCGGAGAAGAGAAAACTAAGATAAGGTGGTGGATGCGGCAGAGAACGTGGGGACGGTTGGCGGGGACGGATGGGTGAGGATGGAGGGACGGGTTCTAAGGGGCAGGGTAGAGGGGGTCGGGGTAGGGTGGAGGGGGATAGGGTCAGACGACTGGATCGGAAGAGGAGTGAGACGGAGGGGGAGAGGATAGAACATTTGGTTGGTCGAGGGATGGTGATGAAACGGCGGGGAAGAACGCGAAACGAAAGGAATCATAGAATTAATTTCTTTAAAGAAGATGAAATAAAAACAAGTCTATTATCATACTAATCAACATCTCTGCGAAATAAAGATACACTTACCACTGGTAAACAGAATATCAAAACCATTAATTGATTAAATACAAAATCAAAACTATGATCCTTACGCTAGATGCTCATTAGTAATCACCTTAATGTTTTAGGTCAACCCTTCCTTTTTCCAATTCTGAAAGTTAACCTTTTTGTCTGCATCAACGGAAGTAGTGTTTCAACATCATTGATTTTTTTTTTCGTTTTTCAATTTACTTAAGTTTTTGTGCAATATGTTTAACATTGTTTGCATCCAAAAATTATTTTAAAATGCTTTCTAATATATTCCTTGCGTTGTTGAAAAATTTTCTTAAAATTCTCTTTCTTTTTTATAAACAGCATTTTCATACCAAGAGCCACAAATATTTGTTTCAGCTGCTTTTATAGTTACATAGCTTCAACTGCTTTGAATATTGCAAACGAATTGTTTAGTTTGTAAAGTATTTCACGCAGTGATCTCCATAAGATGATTTTTAGCTTTTTTGAAGTGGGAAAGACAATATAGTTGAAATTAATTGAAATAACATTGTAATAATCATTTTGCATTTATAATGTGTTAAAATGGATCTGAGAACACTGTTGAGTTAATATTTCTTAAACTGCTGAAATGTTAAAAGTGTATTCGTATCTCTCCTGATTTATTTAGAGTTTTCGTGAGTAAAAAAACTAATATCAAGCATTGATATTCAGTTTAAAGATCTTATATTTGATTAGAGAGTGGTTTAAATTTCTTAACTCAATATTGACTTCTTCTTCGAAGGGGAAAGTTTTATCTGGAGTTCAACGTCGTATTGCCTTTCCGAGAAAGATCGATCATCAAATATTATCTCACAAGCAAACTTTTAAGACTAAACAGATTTGAGTTATAAAACCACCAACAGAATAAACATTTCTTTAAAAAACCTTCTCTATTAATGTTAATATTTTTATGCAATTCGCAACATCTACTCTCTTCGCTGGTATGTAGGAACCACACTTATCTGACTAAAATGTTCATAACAATTTTGTGTCTTCCGTTAAGTAGTATGTGGATAGATCTCATTTAATCGTTCTTACATTGTCATTATTCATTATATTTGAATGTAATAATTAAATAATTAAATGTAATCTGCCACCGAGTTCTCACACTTAATTGCAGAATTATTAATAAATCTAATCTAAAACGTTCGAGAGATATCGCTGGCTGCATGTATAAAATCAGTTCACTGCTCTGAGTGCACCGAGATATGCTGTTCTTATCTGGACCAAAATCTGAAAACTCGTTACAAATATGGCTCCGAAACGACCTAATCCTAAATAGGCTCTCCTGAGTATTGTAAGAGTACCAAATCTTCTGTTGTCCCATGATCTAACAATATCTTCAAAATAACCAACATGGCTTGAGTCAGATAGGGGTTGTTAGCTGTTAAAAGCCGTAATTTTTTCTGCATTTCCATTGTAGATGGTTAATTTGTAAACATTTTTTGGTACCCAATTACCTGCCTTATAGTACTAGGCAAACAATATTTAAATAATAATTGTTATATGATGAAAAAATTAGATATGATTAATATTCGAATAATCACATTTCATTCGAATACACTCGTTTATTGAATTTAGCACTGAAGTAAAAATCCGTTATTTTTTTCTGCATTTACATTGTAGATAGTTAATTTTTAAACAGTTTTTCGTACCCAATTATCTATCTTATAGTACTGGGCAAACAGTATTTAAATAATCATTGTTATATAACAAAAAAATTAGATAGATTAATATTTGAATAATCTAATTTAATGCGAATACACTTGTTCATTGAATTTAGCACACAAGTAAAAATCAATCTCTTTTTTGTTTGGGAATCCCTTTTGGAATTTTTGCGTGTAATCGTATTACTGCGAATTTAAATAAAACGTTTTAATGGGCAACAAATATTTTGCACGCGCTTCACATTTGAGTATCTATTGAGGTGTATTTTATATTCCCGTCAATCACAAATAACAATTTAAAAATCCAAGATCAATTAACTAGAACTGATGAAAACCTGTCAAAAGTGAGAACTTTACAGAAGTGACACAAATTTATCTTCGAACTGTAAAAATCTCGCTATTTGGCGACGTTATTTTAAGGTATTTTTAGTATACAGTTTTTATTATATAAAACTACAACGCATCTAAGATAGCCTTTTTAAATTTAAAGAACGAAATCACGCCATTTGGTTAAATAGCAGAAAAAAGTTTGCAAATGAAAACCCTTAGACCTGATTTACACGTTTTGTTTTGAATCTGGAATTCATTCGTTCGCCAAAGAAAGCCTGCAAATCGGGTCTTCGTGTTTTAAGCGCAAAGGTTTGCAGCGCATTTTCGAGAGTTCCTGGACTACGATTTCCAACTTGTGTCTCACGGAGGGCGTGTTCCGGTGCATCCACTGAGGCAGCCCTTGCCGGTCGAGGCGGAGCGAGGCTGAGCGAGGTGGAGTGCAATCAATTCAGGGACCTTCGCCTTTGCCCGTCGTCTCCGCCGTCACCGTTCCCACCTTCGACTTCAGCGCGGTCACGTCGCAAGCTGCTCTAAAGCTGCAGCATCCATTTGATCTGCACCGCTACATTTACTGTCAACTGAACTTTCGTATTCGGCGCATTCTCGTGTTGCGTCGCCCTCGCCTCTTAATTCTTCTCCCACTCCACCCCCGCGCCGCCTGAGCGCCGCCCCCGCGCCGTCCCCGCGCAGACCCCACGCAGACCCCGCTACGCGTTCCCGCGCCATCCCCGCTACGCCCCCATCACGCCCCCTACACGCCTCCGCTACACCCCCGCTGCTCCCCACCCACGCTCCCGCTAAGCCCCCGCTTGCTACCTGCTACGTCCCTGCTAAGCCCCCGTTACACCCCGACACGCCCCCGACACGCCCCCGACACGCCCCCGACACGCCCCCCACACGCCCCCCACACGCCCCCCACACGCCCCTGCTAAGCCCCCGCCACGCCCGCTCCACGCCCACGCCCCCACACCTGCTTCCCTGTGAAGCTCTTGCGCTCCCCCTTCCGCTTAATTCTCCGCCGCAGACTTCAACTCCACTACTTCTTCACCACCTCTTTCCATCCCCTAGTCACGTGAGTGATCAGAAGGGCACTTGTAAGTCCGCTCGCCTTCCGTCGTTGGGAGCGAGGTTCAAATCAAATGAGGAATTTGTTGTAAACGAAACCTATTCGCGGTATTTTCTCGGGTTTTTACTATTGCCCCTACCAGTCAATTTACCTTTGATCCATCACATCGCACCATCATTTAGTCTCCAGAAACCATTTATCTCAAAAATGGCAAACATACTAAGCACTTCACAGTGAAAAACAATACGCCCTCTTTGCCGTCGTCTTACTTCTAATTCTTCCTTTGCTTGTTTCTTGAACGTAACAGTCGCAATGAACTCTTTTTTACCTAGTTGACTTCATCTGCCTCCACCGACGCCTCCACCTCGCTATCTAATTTCGATGACATGTGCGCCACAGGCTCCATTTGCTCTTTTGACGACATTTGCGCTGCCTTCTGTTTTGATTCCTCAGCTTTCAACAAAGTCTTCACAGCATCCACTTGTGACTCCACTACCGCCTCTTCCGCCTTTTGCTCTTCCTCCAATTGCATCTTTGACGTGTTTCCTCTGTCTTGTTCTCCGATTGCTTCTACCCCACTCCTTCACTTACCCGACACCGACATCTAAGCTGCCGCTCCCTTGCCTTTCGTTCGCACCTTCGACTTCATCACCATCTCTTCCTCTTGCTTCCTCTTCCACGTTCTCCTTTAACGCCTTCCATTCGCCGTCCTCTCGGTGTTCTCCTCCCGCTCTCCTCCATTACTGTTTCTCTTCTGTTGCGTTATTGTCTCACTCTTTCGCCTCCTCGGGTTTCACCAGCTAATTCATCGTCTCCGATTTCAGCACCATCTCTTCGTCCTCTTCATTATGTTTATTCTGCTCCCTAATCTTTACTTCTACCTCTCGCCTACCTACCCGACTCGCCCTTTGGTTCACTCGCCTTCACACCTGACTTTTTCACTTCCAGTTCAGTACCCGAACAAACGGTCACAGACAGCGTGCGATCTTTCCTTCCTCTTCCTTGTCCTATTCTCACCCCTTACTTTCACACACTTCCACTTACATGCACACGTCACCAGCACCGCTCCGGAGAATTCAAACAGCCGGCTGCTCGGGTCGGTAGTTATCCGTGGTTTCTCCTGGCATCATCAGGCAAATGCCGGAGCAGTACTCTTGCAAACAGGCCACGAACCGCACGCGATCTTTCCTTCCTCTTCCTTATCCTCTCCTCACCCCTTACTTTCACACACTTCCACTTACATGCACACGTCACCAGCCCCACTCCGGAGAATTCAAGCAGCCGGCTGCTCTGATCGGTAGTTATCCGTGGTTTCCCCTGTCATCATCAGGCAAATGCCGGAGCAGTACTCTTGCAAACAGGCCACGAACCGCACGCGATCTTTCCTTCCTCTTCCTTATCCTCTCCTCACCCCTTACTTTCACACACTTCCACTTACATGCACACGTCACCAGCCCCACTCCGGAGAATTCAAGCAGCCGGCTGCTCTGATCGGTAGTTATCCGTGGTTTCTCCTGTCATCATCAGGCAAATGCCGGAGCAGTACTCTTGCAAACAGGCCACGAACCGCACGCGATCTTTCCTTCCTCTTCCTTATCCTCTCCTCACCCCTTACTTTCACACACTTCCACTTACATGCACACGTCACCAGCCCCACTCCGGAGAATTCAAGCAGACGCCTGCTCTGATCGGTAGTTATCCGTGGTTTCCCCTGTCATCATCAGGCGAATGCCGGAGCAGTACTCTTGCAAACAGGCCACGAACCGCACGCGATCTTTCCTTCCTCTTCCTTATCCTCTCCTCACCCCTTACTTTCACACACTTCCACTTACATGCACACGTCACCAGCCCCACTCCGGAGAATTCAAGCAGCCGGCTGCTCTGATCGGTAGTTATCCGTGGTTTCCCCTGTCATCATCAGGCAAATGCCGGAGCAGTGCTCTTACAAACAGGCCACGAACCGCACGCGATCTTTCCTTCCTCTTCCTTATCCTCTCCTCACCCCTTACTTTCACACACTTCCACTTACATGCACACGTCACCAGCCCCGCTCCGGAGAATTCAAACAGCCGGCTGCTCTGGTCGGTAGTTATCCGTGGTTTCTCCTGGCATCATCAGGCAAATGCCGGAGCAGTACTCTTGCAAACAGGCCACGAACCGCACGCGATCTTTCCTTCCTCTTCCTTATCCTCTCCTCACCCCTTACTTTCACACACTTCCACTTACATGCACACGTCACCAGCCCCGCTCCGGAGAATTCAAACAGCCGGCTGCTCTGGTCGGTAGTTATCCGTGGTTTCTCCTGGCATCATCAGGCAAATGCCGGAGCAGTACTCTTGCAAACAGGCCACGAACCGCACGCGATCTTTCCTTCCTCTTCCTTATCCTCTCCTCACCCCTTACTTTCACACACTTCCACTTACATGCACACGTCACCAGCCCCACTCCGGAGAATTCAAGCAGCCGCCTGCTCTGATCGGTAGTTATCCGTGGTTTCTCCTGTCATCATCAGGCAAATGCCGGAGCAGTACTCTTGCAAACAGGCCACGAACCGCACGCGATCTTTCCTTCCTCTTCCTTATCCTCTCCTCACCCCTTACTTTCACACACTTCCACTTACATGCACACGTCACCAGCCCCGCTCCGGAGAATTCAAACAGCCGGCTGCTCTGATCGGTAGTTATCCGTGGTTTCCCCTGTCATCATCAGGCAAATGCCGGAGCAGTACTCTTGCAAACAGGCCACGAACCGCACGCGATCTTTCCTTCCTCTTCCTTATCCTCTCCTCACCCCTTACTTTCACACACTTCCACTTACATGCACACGTCACCAGCCCCGCTCCGGAGAATTCAAACAGCCGGCTGCTCTGGTCGGTAGTTATCCGTGGTTTCTCCTGGCATCATCAGGCAAATGCCGGAGCAGTACTCTTGCAAACAGGCCACGAACCGCACGCGATCTTTCCTTCCTCTTCCTTATCCTCTCCTCACCCCTTACTTTCACACACTTCCACTTACATGCACACGTCACCAGCCCCACTCCGGAGAATTCAAGCAGCCGGCTGCTCTGATCGGTAGTTATCCGTGGTTTCCCCTGTCATCATCAGGCAAATGCCGGAGCAGTGCTCTTACAAACAGGCCACGAACCGCACGCGATCTTTCCTTCCTCTTCCTTATCCTCTCCTCACCCCTTACTTTCACACACTTCCACTTACATGCACACGTCACCAGCCCCACTCCGGAGAATTCAAACAGCCGGCTGCTCTGGTCGGTAGTTATCCGTGGTTTCTCCTGGCATCATCAGGCAAATGCCGGAGCAGTGCTCTTACAAACAGGCCACGAACCGCACGCGATCTTTCCTTCCTCTTCCTTATCCTCTCCTCACCCCTTACTTTCACACACTTCCACTTACATGCACACGTCACCAGCCCCACTCCGGAGAATTCAAACAGCCGGCTGCTCTGGTCGGTAGTTATCCGTGGTTTCTCCTGGCATCATCAGGCAAATGCCGGAGCAGTGCTCTTACAAACAGGCCACGAACCGCACGCGATCTTTCCTTCCTCTTCCTTATCCTTTCCTCACCCCTTACTTTCACACACTTTGTCATCATCAGGCGAATGCCGGAGCAGTGCTCTTACAAACAGGCCACGAACCGCGAGCGATATTTCCTTCCTCTTCCTTGTCCTATCCTCACCCCTTACTTTCACACACTTCCACTTACATGCACACATCACCAGCCCCACTCCGGAGAATTCAAGCAGCCGGCTGCTCTGGTCGGTAGTTATCCGTGGTTTCTCCTGGCATCATCAGGCAAATGCCGGAGCAGTGCTCTTACAAACAGGCCACGAAACGCGCGCGATCTTTCCTTCCTCTTCCTTGTCCTATCCTCACCCCTTGCTTTCACACACTTCCACTTACATGCACACATCACCAGCCCCACTCCGGAGAATTCAAGCAGCCGGCTGCTCTGATCGGTAGTTATCCGTGGTTTCCCCTGTCATCATCAGGCAAATGCCGGAGCAGTGCTCTTACAAACAGGCCACGAACCGCACGCGATCTTTCCTTCCTCTTCCTTATCCTCTCCTCACCCCTTACTTTCACACACTTCCACTTACATGCACACGTCACCAGCCCCACTCCGGAGAATTCAAACAGCCGGCTGCTCTGGTCGGTAGTTATCCGTGGTTTCTCCTGGCATCATCAGGCAAATGCCGGAGCAGTGCTCTTACAAACAGGCCACGAACCGCACGCGATCTTTCCTTCCTCTTCCTTATCCTTTCCTCACCCCTTACTTTCACACACTTTGTCATCATCAGGCGAATGCCGGAGCAGTGCTCTTACAAACAGGCCACGAACCGCGAGCGATATTTCCTTCCTCTTCCTTGTCCTATCCTCACCCCTTACTTTCACACACTTCCACTTACATGCACACATCACCAGCCCCACTCCGGAGAATTCAAGCAGCCGGCTGCTCTGGTCGGTAGTTATCCGTGGTTTCTCCTGGCATCATCAGGCAAATGCCGGAGCAGTGCTCTTACAAACAGGCCACGAACCGCGAGCGATATTTCCTTCCTCTTCCTTATCCTCTCCTCACCCCTTACTTTCACACACTTCCACTTACATGCACACATCACCAGCCCCACTCCGGAGAATTCAAGCAGCCGCCTGCTCTGATCGGTAGTTATCCGTGGTTTCCCCTTCATCATCAGGCAAATGCCGGAGCAGTACTCTTGCAAACAGGCCACGAACCGCATGCGATCTTTCCTTCCTCTTTCTTGTCCTATTCTCACCCCTTATTTATTACTTACTCTTACGTGCACACTACCACACATGTCGGGAACTTAGAGACTGTCCCGGTTGGGGCAGTGGCCTGCTGGTGAGAGATATCTGGTTGTGGAAACCTCTCTAGCATGCATCGTATCTCACCATCCATCGGGAGAAGATCACAGCCACCTCCCGAGGAGAAAACATAGACTACACGTACGGGACTAATGACCTTAACAGTTGTCGTGCCCGCATAAACCCTTACCTCACTCAAACCTTTTCAGCTTCCTCGTCCTTAAGAGACTTGGCATCCTCCTCCATCTCTCCTTCCTCCATCCCCACCCTTCCGCCTGCCTCATCCTCCGCCGCCGGCCGCGCGAGTGGCGGGCGGTCCTTACGTTGTGTGCGCAGCGCAGCCTCTTAGCGGCCTTTCCCCTTCCCCTCCCTTCCCCAATCGCCCCGCCCTTCCCACTTCCTTCGAGGAAGCGCCGGCGATAAAAAAAAGTCAATCGCGCGGTGCGCGGGTAATCGAGGAGCCTCGTGCGGCGGGCGCGGCGGAGAGAGAAACGTTTGCGGCGGCGGCGGCCGGGGGTTTCTTGTGCTGCAGGTAGCTGCGATTGCCCCGGCCAGCGACGGCTGAACGACCCGCAATCGAATGCTCTCTTCCTGCGGACGGAGGGGGGCAAGGTGGGGGCGCTACGAAAGAAATGAATTACCCGCTGTCCCTTCAGGTCAAACCTACGTCTGAAGATCTCGTTTCCATTTGCGTGTATTGATCCCAAAGATGTCTACCTGGCGTTCCAAAAAATACAAAAGACTTCGTAATAGTCCTACAATAAAATTGTTACAAGGAAAAGTGAAGTGTGTGGCAAGCAAAGCAACGGGAAAAGCAGTCTCGTGTTGGAGTGTGTGCACTGTATTGACATATTTTACACTTAACCGAAACGGCTAACGTTAACTGTTATAATTAACGTAACGTCGACTTAACAGTATTAAGTTACACATAAGTTTGGTACCTTTCCGATTTCGGCTATTAATTTTTCAATTTTTTTAAACTGTGTTTTCGATTAAGTTCTTTGGTTATTTACATCTTAATCATTTGTTCAGGGAAAACAACGCCGAGAAGCGATTGCGAAGTGTGGTAAGGTGTGGTGTGGTTAGGTACTTGTTTTTACTCTCTGGATGTGTTGTTCCCTGCTAAGCAAGAATTAATTGAATAATGTGTACTTGGGAATATAGATATGGACGATATAGAAAAATTCAATTCTGCTCTAAATTTTAGAAACAAATCGATCAGGAATTATGTCTGTAACATTTGAAACGCTTCTTATATTAATGGGCTTCCTCGTTTGCGAAACCACAAGAATTTCAATATTGCTTCTCGTTTCCATCCTCGTACAGAGTAAAAGCCAAAATATATATATTATATAGAACTACCGAGTATAACCGTCGACCAAATCGTAAGCGTAAGGTTCGCTTACCGAACCGGGCCCGGTTAATGTTTGCGTTTGTTACAGAGGCCGTGATTGGTGTTCCCCGGGTCACGTGAAAATAGCCGGTTCCGCTTATATTTAAGCGACGATGTGCAAAAACTCTCTACTGCCCGGCCGCCGTCGCAGCTACCTCAGAGGCTCCAACCCTCCAACCCTCCAACCCTCCAACCCTAGGTTGTTCCGGTGAACGATAGGAGACTACGATACTTGCGTAGGCGCCGTTTTATAGAAGTGAAACGATTCTCTCGAATAGACTCTTCACTCTTCTCCTGGATATTTATCAAAAATCTTTAAGACATTCCTATCAATCGTTTCACCAAGGAGCTATACCTTTTCTGAGATGGGTCGTTTTAAGTCAGAAAATCGAAGGGCAATGCATTAGTTTTACGTTTACAGTGACAATTTACAAATGTTCGAAGTTTCATAAAAAATAAAGGATAATTGTCTTTGTATGCTCAACAAAAAATCTCACGTTTTAATGTTCTATAAATAAGAGTACAATAAACGACCTGGACCTGTCTAAATCTATCCCTAGCCTGAGTACACGATATTATCAAATGACGAGAGCGTCAATTTTAGATCAGAGATTAGTACAAGTAGTAAATTTATAATGAAAAAAAATAAAATATCAGTCTATATATTGGCTAACATATGAGGTTGATAACAAGTTACTATGTCAACTTCATTTTCTTCACTTTTTATCTACCAAACTGTGGTTAGTTTTTTTTGCGTATTTGATTTACAATTTTCCATTGCATACGCATTTTTTCCATTTTTTCCAATTTTTCCGAATTTCGAATTCATTCACGATTCCCTTATTTTCCGACTTTCTTCACAATTCGAGACATTGTAATGTGTTTTGGAAGAGTTAAGGAACGCTATGAAATCGAAATAAAACGATATGGGATTTGTGAATAACATATTACTTAACTCAGTAAATGTATAAAACGATGTGCAATATCCAACTAATTTTCCTCATTGGGTGATGATATCTTATTTTATGCATTAATGTTTGCGTAAAAAGCACTACAATTTGTTTTGCAAAGTCCGTTATTCCTTGGTTTAATAGGCGAAATAATAACATCTGAAGATAAATAATAATCAATGATTGAAGGACCCTCACTTTCTTCATTTCTCTAAACTATTTAATTTTAATAAGAGCTCAGCTTCTTTGTTCATTTTTTTTAAATTTCTACATTTTAATTATACCATAAAACAGGTAAAATTATAAGTTTTTCCAATTCAGTGTCCAAAATATACCACATATTATTTACGTTTTCGTTCTTTTGAATACTAGCAATTTTGAATATTAATTTCAAATAATTCCAGTTGCTGTAGAGCAATGTTCAAGAGAAACCCAATCAGGACGTTAAATTACGTTCAATAAACCAAAACATAAATACCAGTTTCCGAGAAATGAAATAATTTACACAGAGTAATTAGCTGCTTGCAATTAACAAATCAACACAAAAAACACTCAAACTCGTACGTGTATAACCAATACAAATTCTGATTTCAATATTCGAATACGGCCTTATTTTGTAAATGAGAACTTATTGTTTCACTTTCTCGTATTTTTCAATCGAACGTAATTATTAAAATGATAACCAGTGTTTCAAATAGCAGAGTGGAAGTATCAGCACATAATATTTACAGACTCACGAATAAAAAAAACGTTTTATATTCTGCTGCAATTTGAGAACTGCGGAAAGGAACGAAATAAATGATCTAATAATCACTTCCAAATGGAACTACAAAAGCCAAGATAAAATATTAGCATTTGCTTTGTGAGAGAGAGTCCCATTTACTTGCATTGTTCCAACTCGTCGAGTTTGTCTTCCGTTCGCGAGATATCTCTCCGAAAGGACTCGACCCACGCCGCCCAAGTTCCCGCCTCACCTTGTGAACTCAGCGGGGCTCCCGGCGCGCCGCACGCAGATGGAGCGCGCTTCTCTGGGGACAGTTTGGAAAGCAAATCTGGCGAGGGCTTAAAATTTACATCCATCTTCATAATTTTATGATGAATTTAATTATGCAGGGATCGTTCGCGTGTATTAAGTGAACTTCCTCGCTCGGGGGGTGGGGAGGGGGGGGCAGGGGGGAGGAAGGCAGGGCGGCCGCGAGTGCAGCCGGCTCATTTCCGGCGCGTGTTTGCGGAGCGGAAGCAAATACGCGCCTCGCGGCGGAACTTTGTGTTCTCCTTCGCTCCGCCGCCGCCGCCGCCGCCGCCCCGCCACGCGCCGCTCGCACTGTGGTTCGAATGAGCACCTCCGCGGACGAAGAAATAGTAATAGTAATAGTAAAGGTAATAGTAATAGTAATAGTAATAGTAATAGTAATAGTAATAATAATAATAATAATAATAATAATAATAATAATAATAATAATAATAATAATAATAATAATAATAATAATAATAATTTGAATTAATTTTGAAAGACTGGGAGTTTAGCCAACTTCTTACATAGATTTTGCGAAACAAATCCCAGAGCTCCGGAAACTATCGGGACGACCTGTGCTTTTATTATTATTATTATTATTATTATTATTATTATTATTATTATTATTATTATTATTGGCGTATAGGCCATTACTGACCACGCTACACGATTAACGTGTGTAATTCATTCAGGATCAGCTTTTTCAGCTGTATCCTTGGATTACAACAAGGTTGTTACGCCTTGCAGTGTGAATTATGAAATGATAGGATGATGATGATAGGTGAAGGGACAATCACAAATTCGACCATGTCTACGCAGGACTCGAACCTGCAGCCTCCTGGGCACAGACGACGGCTGCCGCAACCGTCTGCGCCACGTGGCCGTATTATTATTATTATTATTATTATTATTATTATTATTATTATTATTATTATTATTATTATTATAAAAATACGTCGGGCCCGTGGCGTAGACGGATGCAAGTAGCGGCAGCCGTCGTCTGAGCCGGGGAGGCTGCAGGTTCGCGTCCTGCGTAGTCATGGACGTATTTGTGATTGTCCCTTCCCTCCTCATCATCTTATCATCTCATAATTCACACTTCAAGGCGTTACAAACCTTGTCGTACTAAAGGATACTGCTGAAAAGCTGAACCTGGAAAGATTACACTAGTCAATCGTGTAACGTGGTCAGTCAACAACAACAACAACGACAACAACGACAACAACGACAACAACGACAACAACGACAACAACGACAACAACGACAACAACAACAACAACAACAACAACAACGACAACAACGACAACAACAACAATAATAATAATAATAATAATAATAATAATAATAATAATAATAATAAGGCAGTACCCTACTGAGGAAATACCGTAAAAACTGGAGAAGAAAATATACAGTAAAAATACCTGCAAGTTGGCGGCGGACCTCATCATTAATCGCTACCTTCCGTAATAAAACATTCACTTCGCTAACGTGACTAATGGCCTTAGCAGTTGACGTGCCCGGAAATATCAATCAAACCATATAAACACTATTTACCAATTACATAAACCTATATCAGTAACAATAAGGCACATAGATTACGACATTCAAAATTGTCTTGAAAATAATCATAAGAAATTCGAGTGGGGTAAAAATGTATATAAAGGACATAACCGCTTTTCATAGCATTATCAATTGCTGAAAAATGTGAACACTAATATCGACTTAGTCGCCGGCTTTTTGAAACGTACCGTTGGCCAGCCTTCAATACAACAGTATTCAAAAAGGAATTCAATTATTAATGAAGCACTGTTCACGTGCTTGAATCAGAATATTGAACGATATTGAAAAACAAAAATCTGAATTTTGCCCACATTTTGCGTCCTTCACCTCACCGTGCGTCGCCGCCACTCTACCCGCTTCTCTCACTCCCTCCCTCCCTCCTCCCCCATCCCTCGATTCCTCTCCCCCCCCCCGCCAAGCTCTGCGGCCACAGGGTCGAGGCGAGGCGACCCCGCTGTGTGAAATTCTCGGTGAGCTGCCACGCGCTCCACCCGCAATGCTATTCTCTTCTTATGAAATGGCGCGGTCCCAAGGCGGACTTCTTCAAATTCAGTTCAGCTGCGCAACGTAATGCACGGAATATTCAGAGTCGGGAACTCGCGGGAGACTGGTATATTCGCGAAACAATGGGACGGGGATGCTCTGTACAGAATGTGCCTTGGTAGATTTTGGACATCTAAATTATTTCTCATAAATTATTGAGCAAAGACGCAGTGAAATATATATGGATTCATAAGGTCCAAATGAGGGTCTCCTAGAGATACAAGATATCCGTCGATTTGTTACATATCAGACAATAGACTTATTCAGAAGATATCAACATTAAAATTTCTAAACTCTACTATACCGTTAAAACAGTTACAGTTCCTTTTCTTTATCTCAGGTGGTATCTCAGTGCTTGGCAAACTATCCATAGTAATTTTCATACAAACCATGCACAAATGTCCATCCTTTTAGTACGATGACAGTCATTTACAACGTTTCTGTGGGTATAACAATGCGTAAGAAATGAACGCAATATTTTTTTTTTGTTTGTAGGCAAAAACTACTTCGTCGGTACCAGAAACGAAGTATTGTGAATTTGGCCCAAATTTTGCGTCCTTGCGGCTAGGACAGTTTCTGCTCCTGTTTCAACGAAAATATAAATATGTATTGCAAAAGAGTCAGAAGATTTCACGTTCTCTTAATTTATCGAAGCCGTTACGGTTACACTGACTTTCTGAGATACACGAGTGAGTATGTAGAAAACACTCCTAGCTCTTGTTATTATTTCTATAAGAACATTTTAAAATCATGTTTATTATTGTATACATTTTTTATTCATAGTCAACTTACTGTACACTTTAATTTACATGTAAGTTATAATTTAACTGACGCATTATAACGAATTATTGACAATTTTACTGAACTATGGGGTTAGGATTTTCTGAGAAATGTAGTTTCTAAAAGAACATAAACGATTCCAGATGATTGAAACCAGTCGAAGTTTGAAAAGAGAAACCAAGTTCTTCTCCCGTTCTCCACTGAGAGGCTCAAGTGCTGTCGACGAAGATGGATGGGCTTTTCTTTGATAAAGAACAACAATATCGCTGAAGGAGTGTTTCAGAATGTATCTTATGACAGGCTGCTAAAATGGTTTCTGATATTTTATTACTGCTCGGTATTTCTCACATCATATAAGTCCAAGAACATTAGTTTTTTTGCTGACGTTGATTCTCATATTCTCGTTGCATATGTTATTTATGTTGTAGAGAACCTCGTATTACATAAATAAGATTTTTCATTTTTTGTATGGGCTTCTTGAGATGAATTGACAACCAGAAAACGTTATCTAGATTATTCTTTAGCAACTACAAGTCATTGTCGTTATTAGTAATTGTAATCAACGACATTACTTGCTTTAATATGCTGTAATATTAAAGTATTATTATAATTAAAATTTCCTTCTATTCCTTAATCTAAAGCAAAAAGGTTCATTCATCTACGTTAAATTATTAGTTCCCGGGAACATTGTCACAATGTATTTCTTACAATCTTATATTCGTATTTAACAGGATCAAAAGCCGTTAGTGGTATGTTTTGTATTTCTCTGAAAAGGTAGGTTCGATGATATTGCTGATTGGATGAACATTTTCATCCAGGGCTCACTCTAATTCATTGTTTGATTGGTTTACCTCCAATTTCTAGAGGATACGGAGCTCTGTATGGTCATGAACTACACACGATCTGTTCTTCCTCATCTTTTTTTTCTAATTTTTGAGTCAGAGCTCAGAAGGTTACATATTAATATCCAAAATATCAATTTTCTATGCTCTCGAAATACTCTGTTCCTTCTGTGAGATCTCAGATGTCACGCCAAAACTCAAGCGAGATTGTAGAGCCAGGAAAGGAACAGAAATAATTTGATTTTCGTCGCCCTGTACTATTACACCAACTAAATAGAGAAACGAAACCTCACCTTTAAAGGCCGATCCTCGTTCAGGATTTGATCAGTATGTCGCCCGTTTAGAGTAATTCAAACAAATGAATTTTATCTAAACATACCGTACGAGCGCTCTTCCGTAAAAATTGTATTTGTTCTTTGTATGACTTTTTTTAATAAGAAAAGCATGTTTCTTGACTGAAGGACACAAGGCCGATATTTCTAATAACGGTATTGGTTGGTTGTAAATCTCGGTTAACGTCGCTGCTTACAATCTACATCCGTGTCCGTTATTTTAAACGTAGTAACGTTAAGTTTTACTTCAATTTCTGCTCCAGGATGTAGTCATAATATTTTGAAAAGGAAGCTTGTGATGGCCCGGCCTGGCCTCTTGTGCATTGGCCTTCTAGGGCGTGTGTTTTCCTCCGCGGCCTTATCTTCAAGGCAGCGCGCCCTGGGACGAGCGCCGATAACGGTCAAGGGGGCGGGGGGGGGCGCCCACGTGTTGCGCCACGCGACCGGCAGCACGCCCCCTCTCCCCCCCCCCCGTGACTGCTCGCGCCATCTACTTTCTTGGCTGTGCAGACGCGCGCACCCACACTGTACACTTCGCAGAAAGTTGAATTCGTTTAAACGTTCTAGAATATTCACAGTAACCATCTGCTAGCGTCAAACGTCCTCCTTTAATCTAGTCTTTCGTCAGTTGTAATCAGTCATTGCCTTTTATCTCTTCGTCTAGAGCAGAGGTTTCCAACTTGCAAGGCCTCAAGGGCCCCAAATAAAACTTTTGATATGGTTGTGGGCCATATTTTCATTACTCTAATCTGATCCACACGTAATCCCGTGTGGTTGATCTTAGCAGTTTGCACGGCTGCTCTGAAACGGAGGGGGGAGGGGTGGAACCATGCATGATATGAGGAACCCAACATGCGTAATGCAGTGAAAAACATTGGGATGATTTTGAATTTCTGAATTTACTAGAAATTAATTCCTTAAATCTAAACTGAACCTCACCCCAAAAAAAGAACCGTTGGAGTACACCAGACCCATGATACAGCATCATGTATCTGGTATACTCCAAAGGTTCTTTTTTTTCGGTGTATTTCTATTAAGGAGTTTTGACCCCGACAGGACGCGTGCCCTAGACGCAATATTCTCGCCCGAAATGGGAATGCAAGGAACTTCTGTCTAACTACAGTTCGCATGCCACAATAAATGGCCGTATGCCAGTTGGACAGCCCTAGTCTCGGCGCCGTTAGAATCCGAGGTTCCCAGATGGTCAAACAACCAGAAATCCCCGATGTCACAATTTGCTTAGTTAACTACTTGTGGAGCAAGTTAAGAAATGCAGCTAGCGACGCCGGCCGAAAAGCGTTGCCAGACGTCGTGAATTGTAAGGGCCAGAGTCTTATTTGAGAGAAATATCCTGTCTGCCTTAAGGATTCT
This sequence comes from Gryllus longicercus, assembly GCA_038098605.1. Lineage (NCBI taxonomy): Eukaryota > Metazoa > Arthropoda > Insecta > Orthoptera > Gryllidae > Gryllus > Gryllus longicercus. Next base: position 2,278,770 of record JAZDUA010000196.1, read on the forward strand.
TCAAATTTACCATATTTCAAAACTTCATAATTTCTTTGGCGATATCCACATTTCAAAACAGCTGATTTACCGTGGAAGCTGAAATGAATGGTCATCGTTTTTCAGGTGCAAGATGGTGAAGAATTCCGGTTTGCCTCAAATGTTGGAACTTACTCTATTAGCGTTGCGAACTTTCTTCGTCAACTTACGAGCGAGTGTGTTGTGTTTGTGTGTCGAGTGTTTGTGTTATATCATTTTTTTAAGATGAGTGTTGAACGCAAACCAAGATATTTCTCTAGCAAGAATTCTTAGAGAATGTGGTATTTTGCGAGCCACGGTTCGAAAAAGATTTTCGTCTCACGCTTTAAGCTTTTTTCTTTTTTTACCTTCTTTTGTATCCCAAAAAGCATGAGTGTATTTTCTCTAAAATAACTACTGCTAAGGACAGAGATAATCTTGTAATTTCATCAAACTTCGAATTAATAACATGCTAGAATTATTTATTATGTACAGCAATTATTGCGTGTGCCATTTTTTAACTCCCAGCTTTCGATATTTTCAGAATATTGTATTGGTGAGAAAGTTTTATAAATAAGGACTAATTTTGTCGCAAAATAAATATTAATTCCATGGTATGAATATTAGACCCAATGTGTGACATACTTATTAAATGAAGTTTCACTCCGCAGTGTTAATATTGAGAAATGACCGCTTCTCTTGTGTCTTTTCGAATTTCATAAAAATTCTGTCAGTTCTTTCAACTCCCCTGGGTCTGTGCTTTGTAATTGTTCTCTCTCTCATCTTATTCATATCCAGAGTTCTGCAGTTTCTAGAGACCAAAATAAAGCATATATTTTAAGCCCACTATACAATGATGAACTTTATCCTTTCTCTTCCAAGCAATTCCATTAGTAGAACATTCCCGTAGATACTAATACATTGTCGGATGCTCTCAGCGGGGAACATTCGAAGTGAAATTTAATACCCTGAACAACAGAAGCACACTACGCGGCCAGCTTTCTGCAAAGAACCACAAGTGTAATTTGTAGACTGTCGCTAAACATTGGGGAGTGAAAAAAAAAAGAACGCTGTACAAGAAATGCTGTACAAAACAATGGGCTAGTGTTGCAAATGAGTACCCTTTTGTTTTTCTGCCGTCCGCGCAGTCGCGTTGCTCTTGTAATTATCTAGGATAAAGAGCGGTCATTTGCACTGGTCCGCAGACGAGCGGGGACGAGCGCGGAGGCGTCGTGTGGCGCGAAGGGCCTGTGTGGCTTATGAGCGCCAACTGCGCAGTGACTGAGCGCCGACCGTGCGCGTTGGGAGAGCCCTTAAAGAGAGTACGGTCGTACCAGTTGCTAGTCAGGCTCTCGACCATTTATTACGTCTACAGATTAACAAAAACTGCTTGTAAACGTGAAAGGAGCATTTAAATAACTACAATACGTAATGAAGAGAAAAGTATTGATTGGTTACACTCGAAAAACAATTTTTACTAATAAATATAACACGCTCGCATGCTTTTTTTCATTTTCATAAGTAGGCAATACCTAATATAGGTTACGTTGACTTCAGCGTCCGTACTTTTCTTTCTTTTTGCGTTACATTACTTACATTAAAAGTAAATTATTGTCAAATAATTTGTGGTACTGTGTGACATAACCTTTTAAGTTAAGGTGGATTTATCTCGTATCCCAAGTGAAATAGTGGTGGCAATAGAATGATTTGTATAGCACAACTCCTAGGCCGAGAGCCAGTACGTCCGGGTGCGATGAATTTAGGAGCAGTATTTTACCAATTATTTCTCAAATGCCCGGTCAGATATGTTGCATTTAATGTCATCTGTTTCCTAAAAAATTGACTACGTATTGAATGAAAGACAAAAGTACCTTTTTCCTATAAATTCTTCAATAACTGAAAGAAACCTGTGCCCGGGAAAGATTTTCCATAAGAGCCTATACTAATTTAAACTTATTTTATTCAAAATTTAGACCGGTAAGGGTCAATTTTTTTCTTATCATTTTTAGGAATGGAGATTTTGCGAGTATTTTTAGGGGTACTCCACTTGGTCGATCTAACGAACATACTACCTTAAAAAGAGGCCTACAGAGCAGTGGTAGTTGCTTCTTAAGGACTCTAGGAATGTGCCCTCCTCACAAACGTCTATTGCGGGAAAGTTGGATTGGATTGATTAGTACTCTCGGTCACGTCAACTGCTGTCACTATTCCCGTCAGTGTAGTGCATGTTTTCTATATCGCGGGAGGTGGAGATAATCGTTCCCCGCTGGATGGATTCGGAGCCGACCTATGTCGGCTTTCGAGGTTATCCCCAAACAGGTATCTCTGACCAGTGGGTCTCCGCCCCAACCGACAGAAGCTCTCGACTAGTCTCCAGGTCAGCGTGTTGGAATAGTGCGTCTACGTGTAAGTAGGGGGTTGGTGTATGTGAGGAGTGAGGATAAGGCAAAGAAGGGGAGGGAATTATTGTGGGTGGTCCATGCCTCGATTTTTAGGGCATTCGCCTGGTGTTGCACGAAGAAACCACGGAAAACTACCTATCAGAGCAGTCGGCCGCGAAAATTCTCCAGACCGCGGCTGAATAAGATCTAGCTGTGCGGCGACTCTCGGGCTATCATGCCGTCACTTTCGCCTAATTACTTATAAAAAGTAGTATAGTAATATGCAGGACAATACAAATGAGTAGTTCGTAATACACTATTATAAAAAACAATTGATAAAAACGTAATAACTGAAGTTTAGCAGATATAAAATGACCATACAGTAGCATACAATTGCATTCTAAATTACAAAGATAGGAATTGAAGATACAAATTTGAAGTTAGAGACTATTTTCAGAAGCAAATCCAAGGGTCATCTCAGCATTTACTCAATTGATCAAGAAAACTGAACGGAAAATCACATTGAGATTGAGGTCATTGCCCCGGGGATGTAACGCTTAGAAGAATACTTATGGTAAAACTGTACGATCAAAATTAGGCGTTTGTGGGCGCCATATGATTAGGTTAAATCTGAAACAGGCAGACTCGAACGGTGAAAACTGCCACGCTGCTTCAGCCTCAAAGGGTCGCTTTAAGCACTTCAACTTTATGTACCATACATGTATGTGATTAATTCAGAGGTAGAACCTCATGTAAAGCAAACAGTGCTAAGTCTTGAAGGAAGGTGTTTGAAAATATCACCGGAAACCATTTTTGATGGTTTTTAGTTATTTAGTCACAGTGTTCGTATTCTTCTGGTTAGTGAAATCACTGAAATTCTGGTGGTTGGTTTTACTAAATTGTATAAATTATTATTTTTTCTTTACTGTATTACACGAAAGTGAAAATGTACAGAATTATGATGAGGCACAGATTTTTCTTTAATTTTTGAAAACCAAATTACTCAATAAAATGTATTTAAAGGACTCCATATTTATCTGTAAAGCAAAAATACCGAGTAAACTACTTGAATAAAGTTAACATCAACTTTATTTATTTCCAGACACAGTTTTCATTAGATTTAGTATGCTTCACTTTAATACCGAAGATCTACAGCTTATACAAATATTTTTTCTATTTTTTTATAGAAAAAAATCGCTCGTATGTATCACTCGTAGCGTAAGTGGGTCGGTGCTTCAGAGCCATAGAGCAGTATATTTTAGTAACACAATTTTTCAATAAAAGTTGCATAAAGGTGCCATCAGATTACTCCAACAATGCCTTCGTCCAGAGGATGGCAAAGTGTACCAAAATTAAACTCTGATTAAAATTTTGCGTATGATTGTGTAGGGTTCTGTGGCATTACTTTTAACTTAGATACAATATCAACTATTCTCAATGAGTCACACATATTTTACATTGTTTAGTCTTGTGAATTATATATCTCCGCATGAGCTAATAAATATGTAAAAACAATAATTCATTATTTTAAAAAGTATGAGTTAAAATAAAAAAATATATTTTCATTAATCTTCACATACAGATTGTTCTGCAAGGAAAAACTACTGTAGCTATTTAAAAATTATATTGTGATTAAAAATATTAGTAGTCAAATTATTAACTATTCTGAAAACTCACTTATGCACACACTTGCAGGAAAACAAACGACATACCTTACTATTCGTATAAGTTTTTTGTGGTCCCCTGTCAACACTGTATGTCATTTATAGCACCAAAAAAATTATTTTATTGTTAGGGGACATAATGTCGAAAGGTAACGGGATTTGCAAAAAACGATGTAGAATGCGTAAGGATGGTGACATACTCCACGCCAGTATATACACACACGCCGAATAAACCTGTAAATTAGAGAATTTCAAGGACGTTATTGAAAATGTTTGAAGGATTACTGCCAAAAAAGATACCGTGAGAGCGATTTTGATACAATAGTTTACTGTTTGGATATTAATACCAGGCAGAGACAAGAAACTTTTTAACTTCGTTTTGTTTTGTTTCTTGTTTTGAGTTCTAACATTTTCATTAAATATTATTGTTCCTATTTTTTTCTTGTCGCGTAATACATATTTGTTATGGAAATAGCATACGCAAGCTCGAGTAAACTGATATTAAATTCATGACAATGAAAGTCATTGTGCCTTGAGGTGAAGGAATGCTTTTCTTCGTGCGTTAACAAACACATTTCAGTAAAAGGTTCAGCCAAAACGAACATTTCCTTCGACAATGCCTAAACGTTTCCTCAGTTTGTTTCTTATTACGATTATTAGTACTTTAAATTGCGTAAATGAGAAAATAGAAACGAAGATAGCCGCATAACAGTTGCCCTGATTTTAAACTCATTCAAAAAAAGTGTTTAAGCACAACTATTGATGGCAAATAAGGAATGTCTAGGGGCGTACAGCATCAAAAATACCGCTGAACAAAGCCCTACAATAAAGTGTGCCAGAAAATAAGTAGCATATTCACTGTTCAAGAAAAATAAATAGAAAACAATACGCTCATACTGCAATAAATTGCATATACTAAAAAAAAACTACCTTCACGAATATTTCAATTACAAAGTATGTACAGAGTACAACAGATTTTTGCATGCCAAGAGTATAAAAAAGTTGCTATTACTTAACGCAATACGTGAATAGCCAATATTTAACGCCTGGAAGCCCCTGCTTGGAGCCTAGCTGTCACATGGTTTTAGCAGCATTGAGAGCAGTGAGTAAAAGCATTCAGTCAATAAATGCAGTTTGAGAAGAGGTGAAATAACGCAATCAAATATTTGCAATTTTCAGTTTCCTTTTTAGGATTTTTTCCAAGATCATAGATATATAACAAAACCATATACCATGTCACATAACCTCAGGCTGCATAGTTTTCCGTATTTTTTTGCGAATATTCGATATACGTAGTACACCTTTGAGTGATCGGAATTTGTAAAAAAAAATTAACGACAATATGTCATACATTGCTGTTCCTACCGAGCCGGCAAATTTCCTTGATACAACCGCGCGGAATACGCAATTTCAAAATCCGTCAAATTATTTCAAAACAAACACATACACATTGTAAAAGGAAAACAATAATATTCGCAAATTATACTTTATATAACCTCCTTCCAACGCGGAACTGCTGCCGGTGGAAGACAACAGGTGCGCGAAACGAGGCAATAAAAAAGCAACACATCGGCTTTGCTGGGCGCGTGCGCTTTAGCGGCCAAAGCAGCTCTCCCCTCGCCTGCGGTGGCCGTACCCGAGCGCCCGAGGCGTTGTCTCTCGCTGCGCTGAGAGCCTTCCCTCCGCCGAGTTTACGCAGAAAATACATCTGCGCGTATTTCCATGCAGGTGCGGCGAGGGAAGCTGATAAGCCTACGGCAGCGACGACCCGCCCGCGGGAATCCCAAGTGCCCCTCCGGGAAACAGAGACAGAGAGGAAGACAGAGACAAAGAGACAGAGTTGCGGATATAGTCACAGAAAAAGAGGGATAGATCGATAGAAAGAAAGTCAGACAGACAGACAGAAAGAGTTGACATCGGAGAGATCGAGACGCAGAGAAAGAGAGTGAGAAAGAATGAGAGAGTGAGAGAGAGAAAGTGAGAGAGAGTGTGAGAGAGAAAGTGAGAGAGAGTGTGAGAGAGAAAGTGAGAGAGAGTGTGAGAGAGAAAGTGAGAGAGAGTGTGAGAGAGAAAGTGAGAGAGAGTGTGAGAGAGAAAGTGAGAGAGAGTGTGAGAGAGAAAGTGAGAGAGAGTGAGAGAGAGAAAGTGAGAGAGAGTGAGAGAGAGATTGCGAGGGAGATTGCGAGAGAGAGTGCGAGAGAGAGAGAGTGCGAGAGAGAGTGCGAGAGAGAGAGAGTGCGAGAGAGAGTGGGAGAGAGTGCGAGAGAGAGTGGGAGAGAGTGCGAGAGAGTGGGAGAGAGTGCGAGAGAGAGTAGGAGAAAGTGCGAGAGAGAGTGGGAGAGAGTGCGAGAGAAAGTGAGAGAGAGAGGAAGAGAGAGGGAGAGAGAGAAAGACATCGAGCAGCCAAAACCGACTCGAAGAGACATATGAAGAGTCACAGAAACTGATGGAGAGGCTTACATACACAGAGACGTTAGAGAGTCAGAGTGTGGGAGAGACAGAGAGAGGTTGAGGGTCAGTGTAGACGAGAGGGAAAACAGAGGTGACGCCAGGTCGCGGGTATTAGGGGCGAGGACTAGCGTGAGGAGTGGAAGCAAAGAGAAGGACGAAAACAAAGACGCGTACGAGAGACACATAATATAATGATGAGAGCTGATGTTAGTGAAAGCGAATAAGAGCGGCGAGGACGCGTGATGAGTGTGATGTTTGAGGAATGTCGAACATTGCTGGAATGAGCAATATTTAGATTTTTCATTCGTTTTCTTCCGAACTTTTTAATTGTTTTAATTTAAAATTCATAGACTGAGACGTGTTAAGTAAAATATGATATTCTTATTTTCAATCATATCGGATACGACTCATGATTCCGGGGCATGAACATTATGAGTGTGATATGTGAAAATAATAACTTCAGAATTGGTCACGGAACATAGACGACGCAAGATTGGGTTATGAACTTTATGATTTTGTAAAAGCGAACATTTATTGTATACTTTATTCCAAACTACATAATTAAATGATTTAATTTATACAAATAAGTCGCTTTGTGTTCTGTCAAAAAGCTAGGAAAAGGAGAGAGTGGATGCAGCACGAGGTTCATTCGTCGTTCCTTCCGTCAAGGGACACACCCCGTGTACAATTATCCGTATCATCACGATACCAACTCGACCGGCCTTTTCCCGCATTGCCCCTATAATCAGTCTCCAGTTCTTCCCGTTCCTCCTCGTTCCTCATTCTTCCTTCAGGACCTCTAACTCCTCGCCACATCATTCCAAACCCGTCATCCCACCCCACCCCACCTCACCCCTTCACAATCGACCACGCGACGCCATGCCTCACTACGCAACGACCAACCTCTACTACACGCTACACTACACCACGCCAAACTGCTCCACGCCAAACTGCTCCACGCCAAACTGCTCCACGCCAAACTGCTCCACGCCAAACTGCTCCACGCCAAACTGCTCCACGCCAAACTGCTCCACGCCAAACTGCTCCACGCCAAACTGCTCCACGCCAAACTGCTCCACGCCAAACTGCTCCACGCCAAACTGCTCCACGCCAAACTGCTCCACGCCAAACTGCTCCACGCCAAACTGCTCCACGCCAAACTGCTCCACGCCAAACTGCTCCACGCCAAACTGCGCCACGCCAAACTGCGCCACGCCAAACTGCGCCACGCCAAACTGCGCCACGCCAAACTACGCCACGCCAAACTACGCCACGCCAAACTACGCCACGCCAAACTACGCCACGCCAAACTACGCCACGCCAAACTACGCCACGCCAAACTACGCCACGCCAAACTACGCCACGCCAAACTACGCCACGCCAAACTACGCCACGCCAAACTACGCCACGCCAAACTACGCCACGCCAAATTACGCCACGCCAAATTACGCCACACCAAATTACGCCACGCCAAATTACGCCACGCCAAATTACGCCACGCCAAATTACGCCACGCCAAATTACGCCACGCCAAATTACGCCACGCCAAATTACGCCACGCCAAATTACGCCACGCCTCTTTCAGCACGCTTCGGCATGACCCCCTGACACACCCCGCAACGCAATGCCTCGCCACGCCACGCCCCAAACTCTCACGCCATACCCGCTCCGACACGTCCACGCTTCGCTCCCATCCCATTCACCCTGCCCCGCCCCTTTCCGCCGTTGTCTCACCTTGCCTCGCCGCTCATTTCATCTTCACAACGCCAACGTAACCCTATTGGAACTGATCCACATTTCCTCGACCCGTCTCCCCCCCCCGTTCTCACCCCCCATCTCGCCCCGCAACGCGTCAACCTGACCCTACGCGACCCGACCCACATTACCCCGCCCCAACAGAGAGCCACCTGTCACCCGCCCCTCCCCACCATGCTATGTCTGCATTCCCCACCACTCACTTCGCTTTCACCACCCCACCGTAACCCTATACGAACTGATCTTCAACTACTCTCCCACCCCACCTCATGGCCACCTCGCCCCGCAACACGTCTACCTGACCCTACGCGACCTGACCCACATCACCCGCCCCAGCAGAGGGCCACCTGTCACCCGCCCCTTCTCCCCCACCCCACCTAACGGCCACCTCGCCCCTCAACACGTCCACCTGACCCTACGCGACCTGACCCACATCACCTCGCCCCAGCAGAGGGCCACCTGTCACCCGCCCCTTCTCCCCCACCCCACCTCACGGCCACCTCGCCCCTCAACACGTCCACCTGACCCTACGCGACCTGACCCACATCACCTCGCCCCAGCAGAGGGCCACCTGTCGCCAGGCGCTTTCGATAAAAATGCAAATGGCGTTGGTGCGGGGCGTGGCGGGGCCGGAGGCGGGGCGGCGCCCGCGGGAGGCGCGTTCGCGGAACCGGTTACGCGGAGAGATGCAAAGAAAACAGCGCCGCGTAGCGGGCGTTAGCGGGCGACGGCCCGCGGGCGCGAGGCGCGCGGGCGGGCGGGCGGCGGAATTAACTTGTTTGCCGAGTGCTCCGTCTTCGTTCGGGCGCCTGACAAACAGCGCCTCCCCCCGTGGAAGACACCCGTCCTCCCGCCCTCCGCCCTCACCGCCCTTTGTCCTCGCGCTCGAGGACAGGGCGGCGCCTCCGGTCCGCCCTCGCGCCCTTTGCCGAGAAGTGCGACACGACGCGCCCCGCCCCCGACACTGCCCCAAAAGGCGCTGCGAGTCTTTTGGCCTCCTTGTGCGAATCCCCTTGTGCAAGTTCCGCAGGTTGCAAATAAACTTGCCGTTTATTCGTTATCTTTCTGATTGTTGGCTGGCACTTGGGGAGAGAGGTTCGAATTCTGGATGTGCGATGATTTGTGAATGATTGCGATGATTTGCAGGTTGCAAATAAACATGCCGTTTATTCGTTATCTTACTTTGTTGGCTGGCACTTGGGGAGAGAGGTGCGAATTCTGGATGTGCGATGATTTGCGAATGATTGCGATGATTTGCAGGTTGCAAATAAACATGCCGTTTATTCGTTATCTTACTTTGTTGGCTGGCACTTGGGGAGAGAGGTTCGAATTCTGGATGTGCGATGATTGATTCATTGATGGTGATTCTGGGCGCGTCATCCACTAAGGTCATTAGTCCCGTAAGTGTAGTACATTTTAGGAGGGAAGATGGTGGTCTTCCCACGCTGTATGGCGAGATCTTGCGTCGACCTACCGTCGGCTAGCGGGCTTTTCTCTGGCCCTGCTAATCATCACACTTGGCGTTTGTCCGCTATGGCGCGGAACAATGCAGACTGGCTGATTACGATCACCATGGCAGCGTCGAACTCAAACGTGGCTATCACTGCACCACAAATTGAAGTGGAACTCATCGGAAAACACTACATTTTGCCCCCTCAGCACACCAGAGAACATGTTCACGTGCCCATTGCTGTTTGAGGCGTTGGTGGTTTCTGCTTAACGAAATCCGACGCAGTGGTATGCGTGCCACCACTCCGGCCTTCAGCAGACGGCGTCGAACCGTCGATGCGGACACTACATTCGCACGCGGCCATCACTGTACCACAAATTGGAGCGTTGCGGAGCTTTAAAATCGAGCCAACACTGCGGACGACGCCGTTCTGTGAGCTACGACCATGTGACAAGATGGCGGTCGTCTCGCGCCGTGGTCACATTGCCCAGTACCCTCTAGTCGCTGTGAACTACCCTCCTCTATGCACTGGTCTATGCACTATGGTACTACCCTCCTCTATGGACTATGCACTGGTACTACCCTCGTCTATACACGCATCTCTGTCGTACCAGCGCGCCTTGTTCGAGCTGCAATGAAACAAAACGGCACAACCATTTCCCAGAGGCCGATCATTTTGCCTCGTGTGAACTCACTCAGATGGTGATAGTGCCCTCTATGACGTGGACTACGCATACTGGCACTTGCTTGCACTGTTCCACGTGGTTTGACACCTCTACACTGACAGTGTGTCGTAACACTAACCTGACATGTAACACAAAGGAGGGCGCTGCTAGGCCAATGTTCACGCCATCTCTAAGCAAATTTATTCACTTTTTATGGGTACACTGTTCTACTGATTTTGAGGTGATTCCGATCATTTCTTCAGGATGGTGCAATTTTTACATTGTATTGCAGTACACATTTGCAACATTAGTAGATTTACAACTATGTTTTTTTTTAAATGACATGAGACCTCAAAACAAGTTTTATGTCTTTGGGGTGTTTTCGCTTCAGGTCTTTCATGTATTCAATTATTCATAATTCATTCTAATGAAAGTAAAATATACTCTCGTACGTGGTTGCCCGGGATAATGAGCATTTAAATCAGGAAGGGAAAAACATAATTTTAACATGAAATCTATATCACTAATTTCTATTTTGACTGAAAAATACAAATATTTGATTTTGTGAACCCGTATGATACCTGATGATAAGACTATTCTTGTACCAAGTGCATTTTACCACGTGCAAGTGCATACCTACGACACAAATGGTGTCATGCGACAAGGAAGAAAAGAACGTTAGTTTTCACGTATGATTCGCCGACCTCTGGTGAGTTTCACAAGAAATTTACATATTCAATAGATTCCGCACCTCAATACTCCTTAGCATTTCCTAATTACTTGGGTTCAACAACGCTTCAAGATCCACAGTTTCAACTGCTCTTAATTCTAGAAACTTAATGGAATCTTATGTTTATTTAAAATATTGCCAGAAATAAAACAAATCAATTTTCATTTCTTCCACATTCCTTTCCACACCAAGTATATTCGTACTTCAGAAGCAGGATAGCAGGAACACATAACTCCTGTTCAGTCTCATCACATTACTAATATCGGAATATCTACAACTCTTGAAAATGATAGTGGCGTGAAAATTAGATATGAATAAAAAGAAGAGACCAGTGAAATGCAAACAAAAAATAAGACTAAAATTAGCAAGTAGCAACCTATCTATCTTATTTAGAATGCCTTGCAATGTTAGAGGATATTTAAAATGCCCCACTAAGGGATGTGAACAGGCTAGAAATAATGATGATGATGATGATAAAAATATTAATAATAATAATAATAATAATAATAATAATAATAATAATAATAATAATCTACAACTCATAAAACTCAAAAAGGCAACGCAGAACACGTCTCGTTTGGGACGGTGAGAATATTCATTATTCCACTGGTTGTCAGGAACGTAAGAAATTCCCGGTAGAAGACATGCCCCTGACGATAGTCTCCAACTTTAATTCGGCACCGTGCTACGTGGATGCGCCAGCCGAGGTCCGTGACGAGTGCAGTCGCTGCAGCAGCGTGGGCGGGGGTGGGCGGGGTTGGGCTGGGGGTGGGCGGTGGAGGGCGGGGGGTGGGGGTGGGCGGGGGTGGGCGGGGGTGGGCGGGGGTGGGCTGGGGGTGGGCGGGGGTGGGCGGGGGGTGGGCGGGGGTGGGCGTTGCCGCTGCCGGAAGGATTTCGCGTCGAGTGCCGGCTGGGAATGGCGGCTGCCGGCGGGAAGTGCTCTGCGCACAAATTACATCTCAGAGGGCGGCCCCTCCCCCGCAGTCCACGCCGCTTCCAGAGGAAGGACCAAGATATTGCGATCCGGAAGCCACTGTGCACGGGGCACGATTCGAGCAAGTGGAATCTGCGCACTTTTGTTTTAATTCAATTCAGAGTTTTAATTTAAGTTTATTGTTATTTGTCTTGTTTTTAATTTTTTTTATTAGAAACATATCGCAATGTGTAGGGGCTACGTGGCAAGAAAAATCTATATTTCTTGAGCAGAATAAATGCAAAAGGCCCTTTCATTTGTATTTGCTCAATAGATCACGAAAAACTAAATAAGATTTGCGAAAAAGATGGTGGTTACAGATAATCGCTCTACAACAGCTGCTACATTTGCTGTTTTAGGATTATCTGTTACACATATTTACAAGGAAGTGCACCAATAGCATTATTTTAAACAAATACTACATTCATTTTTGAACCATCAAGTTTTATAAAATCAGTTTGAAATGCAGAAAATAATATTTTTTTAATTTTAACTGGCGCATTGATTCCAAGTGATTAATGACATCTGGAAAAGTGCAGTAAAATGTTGTTTAAATGCTCTTTGTGGATATTTGGTACTTTGTAGCTAATACTGATATTTCATGAATATGACAATTGAGCGTATGTTACTACGTAGTTACTGACCTATCTGTTAATTTATATTTGAAACCGTCCACACTCGGATAAGAAAAGTAGGATATTATACTTATCTGTTACCGTGTTAAAATGAAACATTTATTCAATGAAAAGAAGAAGAAAAACTTATCTGAAATAATGAAATAATTGAGTAGTGACAATTACTCTTTTTTCTGAGACTGCCCACAATTTCCTGCTTGAACAGACATTTGTAAAGCAATTTAAGTTGTAATGGGTTTTTATGGTCAGTCTCATTTTCTCCTTTTTTAACCAGACAGTTTGAGGAATAGTTAAAACATTATTTAGAAAAAAAGCACTGCAAACCATCTGGCAGTCATGTAGTCTTGAATGATTCAATATAAAACCAATTATATTTATTAATTTTATCGTTAAATGTTTAATATCATCCTTCTTGTAGTTTGCTTTGTTTGATATGTTATGAACACTTGTAGTGTGTTTTGTTTGCTTATTATAACTGAAGTGTAATGAGAAGGGGTTGTGCAATTCAGTTGCTCCTCCCTCCCTCTTATTTTATTCTGTGCAAGCCTATGCTGATATTTGAAGTCGCAGATTCAATTTGAATGTTGGAAACGTATAAATAGTAATCATTTAATTTTCCAAAATATTTTCACATGTGTATGCTTACTAGGCAGTGATGGACAATAAAATATAATTTTACTTTTTACTGATACCTATTGCTTTTATTGCCTTTGATACGGGGTTGACATATTCTGCTTTACTTGCCTAAATCAAGAGGATCGTGGTTACGAGGGAAATATGAAACCAGTTTAATGATGCTAAACGTTCTCTTATGAAGGGAATTATAAAAGGGAATTATTAGAGGGAAATATGAAAATACAAATCGAGTCAAGTTTACACACAGTTAAAAGTAATAAATAGATAAACCTGAGTTATGAACATTAGGTAAAAAATAAAATCTTATATCTGCCACGGTCGTTAACTGCTTCTAATCATCAAGTGGGTACAAAAAACCCTCTCGGGCTTTTTGTGGCCGCTCGATCATTAGAACCTGTTAACTCTCGTGTAGCATTAATAACTAGTTGCAATTTGTGTTTAATAGGTAGTTGTGTGTAATAGAAGGAATCAGACTTCAGTAAATTGCGTAATCTGCCAATGCCTGATTTGTACAGCCTGAAATAATATGATCAACATTTCCGGTGTACTATTACCATTATTATTAACACACATTTTCTATGTTCCTTTTCCTTCAATTTTGCTTTACTGCTTCAGTTGGTATCATTGCGATTACGTCGAGAGGGCCCGAAGTGGCCGTGGGCTTCCCTGCGAAGGTGGCGCCAGGCGCCGCTCGGTCCGTCAAGCAGCCTTCGGCGCGTGGAAGGGCTGAAGGGCCGCGGGCGGATGTGGCCATCGCCCTTCGCTTCCCTTCGCCGCCCGCCCTTCTTCTGTCCTCGCGCCACCCTCGTCCTCGTCCTCGCCCTCGCCCTGGGGCGCTCCGCTGCTCGCGTCTCGCAAGAATAACATGGCTTCTCTCTGGAGATTTTCCCCGCGCCACTGCCGCCCGCACGGAGTCAACCAGCGCCCCGCCCCGCCCTTCCCCTCCCCGCCCCAAACCGCTCCCCTTCCCCCGCCCCCCGCGCTAACCACCACGCTTCACGCAGTGGGTCGCAACTGCCAGGGAAGCCACACTAACGTACCGCATTTTACTTTTTTTGTTTTATTTTATATTTTCGTTTCTTTATTTTTCTTTATATCTTTTCGTTTGTTTTCTTACGAGGAGTAAAAGTAAATTCTCTCTAACCACCTCGCTCTACGCAGAGGGTCGCAACAGCCAGGGAAGCCACACTAACGTACCGCATTTTACTTTTTTGTATTATTTTATATTTTCGTTTCATTATTCTTCATATTTTTTTAGTTTTTTGTTGTTGCGAGAAGTGAAAAGTAAATTTACACTAATTAGCGCATTTTACATCTTTATATCATTTTATATTTTTGATTCTTTATTCTTCCTTTCATTTTTTTTGCTTTGTTTTGTTTTTTAAGAAGAGTGAAACGTAAAGCTACACTAATTTAGCACATTTTACTTCTTTATATCATTTTATAGTCTCGTTTCTTTATTCTTCTTCGTATTATTTTACATTTCTGTTTATTTAGTTTTTAAATATTATTTTTTCGTTTTGTTTTTAAAGGAGTATCACAAACACCTCCTCTCGGTGTCAATTATCACCTGGTTTAAGGGCAGTCGGTTGTAAAAGAAAACGGTTTCATTACTATTCAAGTTGGAAACGCACACGATACTGTTTTGAGCCGTGCGTTTACAATTTCTTCCTTTTTTCTTCTATTGCAGGCGATACTACTTTATTAGCTCCCATCTCGATCAGTTTTTTTCCAGTTTCTCTGATCCATTGAGAAATGCTGAGATGGCCCCTTGTTTTGCTTCTGTACGTAACTGTAGCTTCTCTATGCGCACGTTTTGTTGGACTCTCCTTTTGCTTGTAATGGTAGGAGAAGAGGTAAGAGTTACTATTTTGTTAGCAATGCAGAAAAATCATACTTGCAATTGTTTACTGATGCAAATAAGTTTTCCATATTTCGGGAACGAAAATGTCTATTTTTTTCAAATATTACTAATCTCGCGTCTTTTAAAATATATATATTTTTAACTTTTACTCAGCTTTCAACTATTTATAGTTAAAATGATTGGAAGGGATTCTGAAACTCAAGAAAACGAGCGCAGATGATCTTCTCCCTCATACGTCACATACAGTTTTTACTGTTTTTTGGCTAGATAAATCTAAGCAGCTGATGAGTATCATTGTAATAATTATTCACATGAAGTTGTTTTATTCCATCGCCGTGTTCAACTGAAGTAATTATTCTTAGTGTAAAAACATGCTCACGTAGATACTCTACACTCGTGCAACGATTAGAAACTTCGACCTTCGAACTGAACATCGCGTCTCAGTAACTTGGCTATTCCAATCAGCCATAGAGCGTTATTTTTGTACTGTATTATTTTTTGTACTCTACTAATTTATGAACAAAAAATTACGTGTTTTAAGCATTTATGTTTCTTTCTCAGCAGGTGATCAGTTGGTGATGTGCTTCTCCATCGACTTTGAATTCCTCACTATTAAAGATGATAGGATATTCATGATGGATGGATGTTGATAGAAAAATGATAATGATTTTCAAAAGACATACATGGTTAATGAGAAGTTAACCAAACTATAAAAACGCCAATTACGAAAACATTAAACATCAGCCTGCGGAGTTCGGGTATGTGTGATACTGCGATATGTGGATATGGATATGTGTGATATCCTGCACTAGTGACGTCAGGGTGGAAGTAGCACTGTTTATGGCACCTCAACACTCCTCAAGATAATCAGTGTCGAAAACGAAAACTATCAGTTTGCGATATGGTTTCTTACATACATTGCGGTCAAATTCTTTACAGCGCATTCGCCACAGGATTTAAATTTAATTAATTATTCGAATGAGAGGATAACACTTTCAGTGCAATAAAGTAAAAGTAAAAATATTATTAAACATAACATCAAATTTAAAATTAACGTTCTCTAGCCCCTTACTAATCATCTCACACGTGTTCGTTCGAGATCCATGTTCACTACTGCTCTGTTGTGGCGAGGTTGTTGTAAGAAGAATTTTTTGTGCCACGTGAGTCTCATTAATGACATGCGCTACTGAGACCATACTTGTAGTTACTATAGAGAAGATAATGTATTTAAGCATCTCGTTTCCCCTTTGGCTATCACATGTTTACCTCCGCCACTTTGCATTCTGCCTCTCAAAACGCAGAGACATTTAGTGCACTATATAGAGCGAGGTATTTGAACAGTTGACGATGGTATATACATTACTAATTTCTTTTACACACAGAAAATGAAGCAAAACCATGAAGCCTCCCGCCTTTTGAGAGGTGTCTAATCATTTTGTTAAAACTCGCGGATATCTAAAAATAATGAAACAGTAGAAATTGTGATTGAAAATGAAAATATTTTATTGTGTTTTCTGTGAAAAATTCTCATATTGCACATAACGACAAAATTATCATACTCAGAGCGTCAAGCTGAAGTAATGTGTCAGAAAGGGTCTAAAGAATGGAACGTCCACCGTTAAATATCGGTTATTAATGTGTTGCGTTATGAAACAGCAAGAATTTGATACTCTTGGTTTGTAAAGGGCTGTTGTACTGTGTATCCTTTTACACAATGATATTGCAGTATTTGTGAAGATTTATTAAATTATTAATTATCAATTAATTAAATTATAATTTAACGTATTGCATTGTTAAAAGAGAGTACTTATATTTGATGTTCTTACGCAGTGTGTATGCTACTTTTTAGTTAACCGTTTTGTATGGTTTTGCCCAGCAGCATTTTTGACACTTATTTTGCTGCACCAGTATTTTTAATCCGATTAAATCATCGTGAAAGCCGCATACCCGATCTCCGACAACGTTGGAGATTTTCTGAATCAATGCGATGACCTATTCGAAGGTGAATAATCAGTGCATCGCTCGGGCCAATCCTCTAGGACATACATTTTACATTTTAATTTTATGTGAATTCTCTTCTGAAGAAGACCCAAAGTACGACTTTTGAAACCTAATGACATGTATGAGAAAGTAATATAAAATGAATAACTTTTTCCATTGGGTATATTATATTTAATATTACGGAAAGTATCGAACGGCACACGATTGATAACACAATTAACAGACGTGGTTGGCAATAACCCTGCGCTCTCGGCTTACAAATTTCAATGGCGTCGGTTATTTACTGTTTATCGGTTTATTGACGTTAAAAACCGTATTGTTTTACGCAATAGTTTACTGTTCGGTAATGCAGCCGAGTTACTGTGTTATATTTCACATCCCAAACAGTTTAACCGAGCAAATCACTCCAATTCGAAGGTTGGCCTCCATTTTCACGCGCGCGCCCAGCGCCCCATTCTGCACCAGCGTGCAGCGCCCGTCGCGGGCCACCCCTGCTCAGCCCCGCGGGCGAGGACGAGCGGGGAAATAAAAAGCCGCAAGCAGCGGCGCTTACACGGGCGGGGGAGGAGCGCTGATACAGCCCCGCACGACTTTCTTATGAAATTTCACGCCAGAGCCCTCCGCCGCCCTCCGCCGCCCTCCGCCGCCCTCCGCCGCCCTCCGCCGCCCTCCGCCGCCCTCCGCCGCCCTCCGCCGCCCTCCGCCGCCCTCCGCCGCCCTCCGCCGCCCTCCGCCGCCCTCCGCCGCCCTCCGCCGCCCTCCGCCGCCCTCCGCCGCCCTCCGCCGCCCTCCGCCGCCCTCCGCCGCCCTCCGCCGCCCTCCGCCGCCCTCCGCCGCCCTCCGCCGCCCTCCGCCGCCCTCCGCCGCCCTCCGCCCCACTCCGCCGCCCTCCGCCGCCCTCCGCCGCCCTCCGCCCCACTCCGCCGCCCTCCGCCACCCTCCGACCGCCACCCGCCCCAGCCCGCTCGCTGCCCGCCGCCCCGCCCCCGCCTCCGCCCTCTATCGCCCGACACTGTCACGGCGCGGCGCGCCTGTGTTTTCCTTTCCTTCGCGACAGGAAGCGGCGAGGGTGAGAGAAGGGGTTATGGGGGGGTGGAGAGAATGATAACGAGGAGGATTGAGGAGGAGAAACGGGGAGAAGTCTGAGAATGAGTAAGAGGAAATGAGGATAATTAGGAGAATAAAGTCAAAACAGAGAGGTAAAAGAAGACAGGTCAGAGATGGAGGTTAAAGGGGTGAAGGGAAAAGATGTGGTGGAGGAGGAGGAGGCGAGGGAGTAGGCGAAGATGGAGGAGAATAAAAGGTGGAGGAAAATAACGCGAAGTAGGCGGACTAGGAGGAGAAGGAGGACGACGAGGAGAAAGGCAGAGGGCGAGGCAGAGCGCGGGGCTGGGGAAGAGGCAGACACGGAGGCTGTGGATGAGGAGGGGAGTACAGTAGAGCGAGGTGCAGTGGTGCTTGAGACATGTGACATCGCAGCGGCGGGGCATCGAGAGAGGCGGAGGAACGAGGGTAGAAGACGATAAGGGGCAGCGGGGTTGTCACGTGGGCACATGGGGAGGGTGACGTCGGCATCGCGCTTAGAAAGGGAAATTGAGGAGAAGGCAGAGACGGAGATGATGGATGAGGAGGGGAGAATGCAGGGGTGGGAAGTGGCGATGGCGACGTGTGTCATCGTGAGCGGCGGGAGTATCGAGGGGCGCGGAGGTCGGTCGGGTGATAGGTAAAAGGACCGTAGAAAGAGAGGAGGAGACCGATGAGGAGGAAGTAGAGAAGCGGGAGGAAGCGTGGGTGGCGAAGGAGGCGGCGGAAACAGAGGTGGGGTGGAGCCCATGTGGGCATTGTGGGCGGAAGGGGAAGTGAAGAGGGCGGCAGAGGCAGGGGCGAGGGCGGACCGGGGGCGGGCAAGAAGCGATCCGTGGTCGGGGGCGGGTTAGGGCGGGCCGGAGGCGGGGGCGTGGGTGGGTTGGGGCGGGGCGGGGCGGGGGCGGGGACGGGATGGGGGCAGGCCGAGTGTTGGGCGGAGCAAGGGTGGAGTGGGGGCGGGGGCGCCTTGGCGAGACGTGGCGGAGGCGGTTATGGGGCGAGGTGGGGCGGGGCGGGGGCGGGGCGGGGGCGGGCCGAGGATGGTGCGGAGCATGGTGGGGGCGGGAGAGGGCGTGCTGGGGGCGGGGGCGGGCCGAGTGTTGGGCGGAGCAAGGGCGGAGTGGCAGCGGGGGCACCCTGGCGCGGGGCGGGGGCGGTTCGGGGGCGTGGGCGGGGCCGGGGCGTTGGCGGGACGGGTTGGGGGCGGGGTCCGGAAGGTCCCGAGGGGCGCGGCCGAGCCGCGGTGGCGCCTCGGGTTAAAGACGACGTCGCACGAACGACGCCGACGCTGCGCCGCCGCCTGCGGCGGACGCAAACAGCAAAAAAAAAAAAAAAAAAAAAAAAAGAAAAGCGCCGCGCGCTGCTCTGCGACGCCAACCACGGGCCACAAGCACATTTGGCGAAAACGTGGGAGTTGTGGTCTAACCATTCGGCGGGGAATCTCTGTGCTTTCATTTTATTTCAAAAAGTATCAGTTGTTGTACCCACACATTTAGCCCTACAAGAAATCCTCAGTTTTTTCTTCAAAACAAAGATTCCCTAGGTGAATAGAAATGTAATGTTGTGAAACAAAGGAAAGTAAATAAAATATGTGTCAAGAATATGAGAATATTATAATTTTCATCACTGTACCTGCTAAATCTAAAAATAAATTTTACAGAACGACAACTTATAGCTTGCCATCCGGTGCCATTTGACCTAATTTTCCAGCGTGAATAAACAGAAAACTAGATTTATTTTATGTTAATAAATAATCTCAAATAATTATTAACGCTTGCATATAATCACACACCTCGACTCCAATTGTTAAGATTTATTATGAAATTTACATTAAGTTCCTAAAAACCGTTCCTTCATTTCTCGGCCACCTACAAAATATGAAAACCTCTGATTACATAGGATATAATGAAATATGATTAGTAAAATCCAGTACAAAACGTATATAAATTAGTCGACTCATTAGCATATCGATCGGGATCAAAGATATGTAAACATGGACTATTGTTCACTGATTTACTGTGATTTTCTAATATTACTTATATCATAGTGCGTGTATTGTTAATAGTTTTTTTTGCATTTTGGTGTACTAGAGTTGCTTATTAAACTATTTGTAAATTGAAAATGTTGCTGAAACAGGCGAAAATGAATTTCCTGTTCATGTTGTCCTGATCCGAGGGATCGGGATTGGTGACAGGCAGAGGCAGTCTCAGTTCAAAAGGTGGTGAGTTTGTGCGGCGCATTGGGGTTGTGTACTTGTGTTTGTAGATTTACTTTTCAATATTATATTTTCAACACTTTTCGCCCTTAAGTCACATCTTGGGCTACCAAACGTAATCGTTATCGTAAAGACAGCTGTAGGCTCCCCCTTCCCCAATTTTGTTACAATGTCTGTGACGTATGCCTTTGGGGTGAGTCTGCAGCAACAAGTTCATGTGGTCATCGTTAGCTGAAAGTGGTCATGTGGTCATCGTTAGTCGAAAATAAGAAGCTTACATTAAACGTGATCGATCTTGAGGATATTGAGCCGTGCTTTTCGACGATTTAAACATATCGATTCATAGTAGTTGTTGATATCACTACCAAATATCTAGTTGAAAAGGACTTGATCTTTACGAAGACTGTGCATGAATGACTGACATATCGTTCTCAAGGGTACGTCAACTACTTCGGTTATTACTCTCGTGAGTGTAGTGCATGTTATAGTCGCGAGACGGTTGTGTTCCTCCCACGCTGATAGGGGTCAGCCTAACTATCGGGTAGGGTTTTCCCATTCAGGTATCTCCCCCAGAAGGGTACCGCTCTAGCCAGGACAAGCTGTAAGCTCCACTCTGTTCCCCGGATGAACGTGGTATTGAATTTTGTGTGTGTGTAAGGGAAGTGGAGGAGGCATTTTTGAGGAAGGAAAGAGAGCGTGCGACTCGTAAATCTGATGTGGATTTTTGACCGGAATTTATTCGGGATTGATTTATTGATTTATTTATCGGATTGATCGGAATTTTTTATCGGAAAAATCAAGGGAAACATGTCCTCCATACATCGGTTCCATTCGATTCAGCTATCTAGCTAGTGTCAAAAATCTCCCAATGTGAGTCTAACCTTCGAAACTCCAGCTTAGAAATGCTTCAGCTGCAAGAAGCAACCCACTTCCTACAAACGTCGTGGAACTTCACGAGATATTATTGACTCTGTATTCTGTCGTCAGTATCGATACCGAATATCTTGTCCAGGTACAGCATCCCTACGCACACTGCCTCCCTTATTCGTCGTCTCTTTCCAGAGCCGTGAGACAAAGCGTCCCCCCTCCCCATGAGGGTGCGTGTGACAGCAGGAAACTGCCACCCTCCCACCCTCCCAATCAATTCACGTTCTCACCAACGCGGTGACTTTCATAGGCTCCAGACGGCTCGAGATAAAAAGCTGAATTGGGCATCGAGTAAACAAAAAAATAAGAGGATGCTGAAAAAGAAAAACGGACAATACGTGAAATAGAAAACAGGCCCCCGATTTTTTGGAGGAACTTGGAGCGTTAACAAGTACGGAAAGGAGCAAGACAGTTTAATAAGCCAAGTGTTTTAGATTAGAAAACAGTCTGATTTTTGTGACAAATTATATGCGCATTCTTGACTGTGATGAAACTGAAGACTTGCGACCGCTGAGGGGGTAAATTTAGAAATGTTTTCCATCGCATTAACCGATAACAAATAATGAAATGTTTATGTAGTATGTAATGTAAATAGAGCGGTTTTTTAAAAAGAATTGGTGTAAGTCATGTTGACATTTTATTTACAATATACTTTTTGGGTGAAATAGGGTCCTTCTCAAGTCTGACATAAACCCTTACGCGTTATTAGGCAAGCTGATTTATGATTTATGCTCTGATTTACGCAAGCGAGTTCTGATCATTCCCTCTATATAAAACATGCTGAAGGAAGATGGCCGACTTTAATACTTTGTAAGACACCATGAACAGAAAATCCAGTAACTGCATTACTGCTGGATAGGGGATTACCCCCAAGGCGTTCATCGAACAGGTTTTAGACGAAGAAAATGATTGAAGTGAAATGATGTTCGCTGTTTTTCACATATTTGTATTTGACACGTTGCGCGAACACGATGTATTCTAGGCCTTTTTTTAACCCCCAGAGGAAAATGTGTTTTGAGGAGACGCACGAGTACCACGAGAACATGAATTTTGTGGGACAGGTGGGAAAATAACGAGGGACAGATGGAGGCGTGGGGAAATGATAGGGTACAGTTAGGGGGAAAGTAGAGGAATGTGTGTACCGGAGGGGTATACACACAGGGGCAGGTGGGGCCCAAAGTAAGTTTGCCAAGCAGAATTCTACGCAGTAACATGTCTTTGAATTTGCTGTTTCATTTCTGAAGATTCAGTCTTTGAAATGAACTCACTCGATAGCGAGAATGATCAGAAAAATGCATAAAACATCAATCTATGTTAACTGAAATTGAAGGATATGTACAGAAATAATCTTTCACGATAAAAGTAAAAAAGATTTTATTTTCTGTACAATTTAATTTCAATGCTCTAATATCGCGTCTCTAATGCTGTAAAGTACAGATCAGGGGCTGGATGATGAAGTTTTGGGGTACTAGGAAGTAATTTTGTCTTTTAAAACAATTATTTACACCTTGTAGAGTTTTTGCGTATGTTCAGGTAGATGTGTACATCTATTACAAACCAAAGTATTTTCTTCTCTGAAAAATAAGAATCAATAACAAGGACATACATGTTTATTCTTTAAATTTAATACGTATTTCGAATTGTTACATGTTTTGCATGTTAGTTATGTTAGGTTAATAATGTATAGTTACAAAGTTACGTTAGTTTAATTGTTACATGTAATAAGTATGTTCTGCTTTTACACAAAATGTCGGAATATCTTCTTTCTCTTTTGTCTTATTTGTAAAAGGATATTGACGTCCAAGTAAAAATAACTAATAGGTGGCTTTTCTTGGTCACTAGAAAATAATTAATCAATATGTAGAATTGTGGATTATGAAATTGAATACCTGAATGATTACCTTTGCTTTCCCGCCACAAATACGAACTAAAATCAACCACAGTTTGTGCAGGATTAGAAACCACAATCCTAGTGAATAGTGCCGCCAGTACCATTTAGGTCAGCATTAAAATACAGAAAGTCTCAATATTTCTATCTCGTCATATTAAATTTCTATCCCATAATATTGTAGTTCTTCATCCTTTTCATTTCGCAAAAGCTTTTCTGTAATACAAAAGGTAATAATTCATGATGCATAAATTTAAAAATGAATGTCCTCCATCATGCCAATTGCCATCGTTTCAATCCGATGACTAGCCAACCATTTTTTCCTCTTTCGCATTTTCAATTCGCCATTCGCAATTCGCGAAAAATGACGGAACGATTGTAGAAAATTCAACGTCAGTTGGCGAAGAGGCATTCGTTCGCTGGACGGAGCGGCGGTGAATGCCAGAGGCCAATTTCCCCAAGTGACATCACGACAGATGGCGGCTTTTACTCCAAAATGGCGACCGCCGCTCGTCATGTCATCGGCTCCCCCTCCACCCCCCACACGCGCGGTCGGACAGTGGGCCTCTGTGCAGCTCTCGGAGGGCGAAACAAAGGAGCGCCGTTTGCCAGGACTGAAGTAGCCATAGCAACCTATGATGTTTATTGAACGGTGACGGGGATTGAGTACAGACATGAGCGAATTGTATGTTAATGGAATTAATAGTACACTTTGAACTGTCATTGATTCAACTTAAAGGCAGACGTACTGGATTGCGCATTGCATTAAACTACCTTTTGTAAGGAAATGGTCATTTCCAGAAGTCCATTTACCTAAGCGCCGTCTCGACACACGCAGCCTTTTACTTCAAAATGGCGGTCATCGTTCATTGTGTCAACTGTTCCCTCTCTTTTCTCCGGGCTGTACATCACACGTGCAAATATACAGTGAGCCTCTCTGCTCTACTGGGAGGAGAAAAGCGAAAGGAATTTCTATGGCAACTTCTCAAGTTTTAATGAACAATAACGAATGACGTTTTTGAAATGTCGTTTTTGCAATTTGTTTATACAGAAACATTGAACCAATTTGTGGTTTTTCAAAACGGTATTCGGGAAAATTACTCTATTCATCTTCATTGCCGTTACTTCATTAAAAAGCCTCATTTAGAATATTTTGCTAAGTACGTTCAAACACAAGAGTTGATACCTGCGCATCTCCCGCCAGACAAAACACCAGACGCGCCATTTGTTACCAGTGATATGCATTACATCTGAAGACATAACAATGCTTTGGAAGTCTGAAAATCTTGACAATCATATTTCCTTAGGTAGGCATCGCTGGACATTCAATTCCAGACTTTCTGAACGCGTTAAACGGTTTGTTATTATATGTTACTGATAATCAAAACCATCTCTATAATGTTAAATGCGAAAGTTTTGTATAAAATCCGCAGCGTCAAATTTTATGAAGTTTTATATATAGTTGAAAATAGTCACCAAAAATTAAAAATTCACGATTTTCTTGTTATTTGAAATTTCAAAATATTATATCGGCATTCTCCATCAATACATCCGCGAATGGCTGGACGTGACAGGGCAGCGCGGCGGCTCAGTAGCTGACAGGAGTCATGGAGGGATGGGAAGAAACAAGGATGCACACCTTACTTCTAATTTACACTATTATATAAAAAATTAATTTATTTTCCGTATAACAATATCATAAAGCAGAGCACTTTAGTTTATAATACTGACTTTTCTTACTATTAATAAAAATACAGTAACTGTTTCTTCAAAATATCTATTTATAAGCGCATCTGTCTGTCTGTACTAGGCGCGACAGTCCGATAACGGGCCAGGGCCTACCAGGAGCCCTGGCCTCGCAGCCATGGGTTAAGAGAGTACGTGTGGTTAGCACCAAGACATCCCAGTAGCTGCCGTAGCCATTGCTGTTTGTGAGAGAGTGCGATCGTTAGATTTTAGATCGAAATTCATCATGGGAATTGAAAATCATCCTGTCCTCAGAGCCCACCAGCAATCGTCGTCTGACTCCAGTGCAGGGTACTAATATAATATTTGCTGTATCGAACCTTTAAATGTAAAGATATATGAATTTTTTCGTGAGTTGGTTCCCCAGTCCCTGGGAAGACGGCCATAATAACACCCAGGAAAAGCTTCGGTAGAGGCGTAGTGTAGTGTTTTACAAAAATTGATATTGAATTTCAGTTTCCAGCCTCAGGTAGGTGATTCTCCGTGTTTCTCGGTGCCACTGGAATAAGTTAGAATAATAATTACTATGCATGTAAATAGGTGTAACATTATTCAATGAATGAGTCAGTAGGCCTCTCGGCTTTCTTCCCTAAGTGGGGAACCCGCCATGTTGAAGTGCTTGGAAGGAAAACCTCGAGAAACGGAACAAAAGCATACATAAATTTATGTGATTATTTTGAACCATATATGTAACCAAGACATCCCTACGCCATATCAAGACATCACTACGCCAGGGCAAAGTTGGATGAATTGGGCGAAAAGGCGCACACTATAGAAAGAATTGCTTATTTTTTTCTGAACAATGTAAGCTTTCAGGGCCTGCGTTAAAGTTGATATATCTTACCGAGCCAATAGACTACGGTCCAGCCGAAATTATTCTTTCAGATATTCGGGTGCACCTGCCACACGTGCATGTTTCCTGATGGCTGTCACGTGAAAGAAGTATTTCGAACCAATCACGTCCAACCGTTTGGCGGCGGCGATGGTATAACGGTTAGCGTTTCGGACTGTTGTATCCAAGGTGGCGGGTTCAAACCCGATCGAAGCCGTGGATTTTTCAGGGCGAAAAAATCCTTCGGACGCCTTCCTTCGGAGGGGAAGTAAAGCCGGCTGTCCCATGTTAGTAGATTTACTTGGATGTAAAAGATCCTCAAGCCTAAATGACGCCTCTGAGCCAAATTCAAATCGCCTGTTTCTCGCCCAAGAAGTACCTCCTTCCTCTGCTAGTTGGTGAAAGGAGCGTAGCGATATTTACGTGGTCAGACGGAAGAGCAGGCCTAATGGCCTGAGTCTCGCCACGTAAAATAAGGCATTAATTCAATTCAATTCAATTCAACCCGAAAAGCAATGTCAATAATAGGTGATTGTTAAAATAAACGACCGGGTAGCGCCAGGGCCTCTGACGGGAATGTTATAGTGTTCGAGTCCCGGCGTTGGCAGGATTCGACACTAGCTACGTAGCTAGGTCGAATTCAGCCGCTACCTGGAGGATAATTTTAGCGGACCGGTTGCACTGGTCGGTAGTTTTGCGTGGTTTCTCCGACCAATACCAGGCGAAAGCCGGAGCAGCTCGCTATCAAACGGGCGCGCAATTTTTTTCTTTCTCTTCTGTGTACTTTTGTCATTCCTTCCACATACTTGCACTTACATGCATCTCACTACTACACGTGCCGTGAGACAAGACGGGAGCTTGTACGCACTGGAACGGTGCCCCCCTGGTGGGAGATATCTGGTTTAGGGATAACCCCGTAAGCTGATGGGTAGGTTGATGCCAAATCTCGCCCTCCAGCGAGGAATATCACCGCCACCTCCGATGAACATACATAAAATCGCTATAAACATGCACTATATTTACGGGACTACTGTCTTCAGCAGTTGACGCGTCCGGAATCAGTAATCAAAAAAAGCAATCAACTAGGCAACGTGAGGATCTTCAGCTAGCCATATCTATGGTTTGTTTCGACCCTCGAGTTCGCGTGGGATGACCACTGCCAAGCTCTGCTCGGGGCTCCAGCGCGGAAAACACGCTGCGTTGGCGGTAGCATGGTGAGGCGGGGCGGGGCGGGAAGGGAAGGGAAGGGTGGGGAAGGGAGGGGAAGGGAGGGGAAGGGAGGGGAAGGGAGGGGAAGGGAGGGGAAGGGAGGGGAAGGGAGGGGAAGGGAGGGGAAGGGAGGGGAAGGGAGGGTAAGGGAGGGTAAGGGAGGGTAAGGGAGGGGAAAGGAGGGGAAGGGAGGGGAAGGGAGGGGAAGGGGGGAAGGGAGGGGAAGGGAGGGGAAGGGAGGGGAAGGGAAGGGAAGGGAGGGGAAGGGATAGGATCGCATCGCACGCAGAGAAATTAATAATTTCCCCCCCGAGGGCCGAAGGGCGCCGTGCAGTCGCAATCGGGTCAGCGCCCTTGGCGGGTGGGGGGGGGGAGGGCGGGAGCAAGAGCGGCTTAAGGAAAGGCGCCCTTTATGGTGGGAGGGAAGGTCGGATTAATTTCGTGGAATTTGTGAGTCTTCTCGCACAATGGACGATCGGGCGCGGTTGTCTAATATTAGTGTGTTCAGTTATTTACGGACGTCAAACAGCGATAAAAATTTCATAAGACGTTGATGGGGACGTAAAAGTGGGTTGGTGTACCGGAGAATGTTTGGGCTCTAAGTATCTCTGACGAAAAAATCATAACAGTGTGATATTTGCACGTACTGTAGTACATTAAAGTTACAACGTACACCCATAATTAAAATGCGTGCTATTGTTATAATTCAAACAAATATGTTAATGTAGAAAGAATGATTTTTTAACTAAATTATTTGCATTAATGATTCCATTTTTTGGGGTACAAGTCTCTGCGTATGTTTTTTTAAACTATTGTAATTACTAGAGTATTTTAGACAAATTCTAGAAAGCATGTTTTTCAATCGTTTCAATGGATGAATGGTATGCTGCTTTGGTGAAACGCCGTGAATTACTGTACTCTCTTTCCAGAATTTATATCTATCATTCATCCGTTTAACAATTATTAAACATTTTTTAAATTAAGGTCGCATCAACAGCTGTGTAATTAGCGACCACTGTAGATATTAACGATATGGACAACAGTATATGATATGATATGGTAATGGTGAGGGGTGAAAGGACTACAACCATGCCCGAGGCGGGACTTGAACCCGTGATCCTTCAGCCCGAGGCACTACTGCCTAAGCAATCTCAGCAAACGGGACAGCAAACCTAATTTTGTGGTGAAACAAAAACCTAAACAAGTATTTTAATCAATACATTTTTATGCAACTTTCTATGGTCGAAAATGGACGCGCCGGGCATCAGTAATAGGCTTAAAAATGCTTTTTATTATGAACTGTCAAAACACAACACATTTTTGCATTCCAAAAATGTTTGCATTAGAAACCACTTATTTCATTACAATAAATCGTTCATAAAATTACATCTTATGGCAAGATAACGACGTATTTGCCATTTGTGGGAGGAATAATTACATCATCACTCATTCAATCAATTGTACCGAGAGAATCGTGGGGAGTTAGGGGAAACTGGCCACTGTTATCTCACGCAATGTCAAATACCCGTGAAGACACTATAAGGGTGTTTCCAAAAATTAACTACGATTGTCTTATAAATTTATAATGCTGTTATACAAAAAAATCTAATTCATCACTAATGTCGCTTTATGCATTCGTACCAATTTTAAAACGCGTTCCTACCATCGCTTGTTTTCAAAACATGCAATAAAGCATCCAACTCCTGATACTGTACTCATGCAATATAGCTTAACAATATAAACTATAAAGCATTATAAACGACCATTTCTGTTGCAAGAAATCATAATTTGTCCTTTAACAGCGCGAATGATTGTGTCATCACTGATTCAGCTAATCGCCGAGAGAATCGTTGGAAAGTAGTTGTAAATGAAGCAGCCGATCACCGTTTTGTCGCGCGGCTGTCAAATACCCGAAACACAAGGAACTTGTTTTGCAAAATTAAGTTTGATTCTGTTATAAATTTATAAAGCTGTTATACAAAACAAGGCGTGTGCAATTCGTTTAAAATGATGCTGTATTCCATTCGTACATATTTAAAACTCGCTCTTAACGTCACTTGATTTCAAAAGATGTACTCGTGCAACAATGGTGACATAATACATGGTGACATTAATGGCGACATAATATCATAATGAGCCATATAGTATATTACACCTGTGAAACTATTCAAATAATTGGTCGTCTTGATAGCTTAGTTGTTATAGCAACTGGACATAAACCAGAAGCCTCGGTTTCGAATCTCGGTCGGTGAGCTAGCCCTTTGAACAAATTTAATTATTAAAATACATTTATTACTCAGTAACATGGTCACAACTCGGATTTCTTAACTTCTGGGAAACATCTTTCAGAGCGCAACTGCGTCAAAACATGTGACAGGATAGTGACATTTATATAAAATAATGTTTAGCATTATAAACTAGTAGCATAATGTACTATGTGTACTAATGTACTAATGTACTATGTACTTAGCGCACCAGCCCGTGAACGAGCTCAGGACTACCGGCGACGTCCCTGCCTCGCGGCTATGGGTTAAGGGGGTATGTGTGGTTAGCACGTAGACATCTCCAGGCCATATTCCGGTCTTCTCAACCTGAGAAGTGAATTTTCTCATCGTCACACAGCAACATATACTGAGACATTGCAAGGAGAACGCACACTATAGTCTTGGCTCGACCGGGAATCGAACCCGGGGCAGCGTAGTAGGAAGCGAGCACGCTCCCCAAGAGCTAACCACATGAAGCATAATATAATATTTATCGGTCACATGATTCTTTAACCCTTGTTAACATGCAACCCTATAAATTTGTTAAGTGAACTTGTACCTACCTGTAGGTTAAGAAATTTAAAATCCTTAGCAACGGGGTTTAACATTCTAAATAACCTAAATAAACAACCACCCATTCATCGCAAGTCAACATTATTGCGAAAAAATCACTTGGTAATTTACAAGACAAATAGTAATCAAATAAACGCAATATTTTTTAGATGTTCATTATTATATATAATGTTATTAATTGTGCAGTTTGAAAAATAAATTAGTATTATTTTCATTGCACTTGACAAAATGGATTTCTTCTTCAGTAATATTTACTGACGATGTGGTGTCGCCACTGGAAGTCGACGCAATATACATTATCGTGCCGCAACAACAGAATTCATGTGTTTCATATCGCAGTAATGTCGTCAATTTCCTCAAAAAAATTGAGATTTTTGGTGACCGATAAAACTTTGAACATACCACGAAATGTTACAGTGTTATTCCTGCCTCGTCCAAATTAAAAATCTCAGCTCCGCCTTGATTTTTAACTTTTAAATTTTTAACATCGGCAGTAATAACACTCATAAAATTTCTAGGTGAGTTAATAGCTATAACATAAAAATACCGGTGGCGGGTGTCGCGTTCATCTGTTAGCCAAATTAGGCGAGTGGGTTAAGGGTCTGGCTGGCCGGCGCGAGCGCTTCCCTGCCGGGAGGGCGGCGGAGCAACTGCACGTCCGGTCTCCTTCCGCCACCTCCAACCTCCTTCCGAGGCGCCGCGGCTTGTTCGCTTTGATGAGCGACACTGAATCCATTAACACGCTCGCATCAAACACCAAAGTGGACGCCGTGCCCCGCTTAATTAGGACCGGCCGCTTCCAATTAACGTGGCGATGAGCTTCGGAAGGAGGCGGCACCGGGAGGGCCGCTACACGAGACGAGAATTAAAAATTTACGCACGCTTTGTCGGCCGATGGTTCCCAATAGGGATGCGACAACGATGTTGATGTTTTAAAACATCGAGGTTTTTGTAGAATCATCGATGTTTTGAACCTCGATGTTTTGAACCTCGATGTTTTGAACCTCGATGTTTTGAACCTCGATGTTTTGAACCTCGATGTTTTGAACCTCGATGTTTTGAACCTCGATGTGTTAACGCCGATGGTTTTTGACAGCGATGTTTTGTGATTGATGTTTTTTTCCTTTTCCGATGTTTTATATCTGAATGAAAATTTCCAATGATTACAATACTGCGAAAGTTAAAATATGAAATAATAACTGATAGTAACACTGTTAGTTTATGTGTTGGAACCTCAGGGACGCTGTTTGTACCACCTCAGTCGAGCAAACTCTCTCGCCCGAAATGACCTCCATGCCATTGTATTCCCTACTTCTTCATATTCAATCTGCACATTGCGATGTTGGTAACAAATTCCCTGTGGGGTCTCTCTTCTTATAGTACTCTTATTCGGCGAATTGATAAGCATGACCACTCAAATTAAATTTTAATGCACACGAATTTAGTGTTAGAAAAACATCGATTGGTTTTTAGTTGATGCATTTTTAAAATTGATATTTTAATTTGTAACATCGATGCTTACTAACATCTATGTTTTGTTATCGATATTGCATCTCTAGTTCGCAGTTAATTGTGTTAGCAAGGTCAGAGCACTCGGTGGACTCGGAATAACCAGGCGCCGGTAAATGTGTAATACTCAGGATCGCACAAGGTTATGACAAGCCGGTTCGGATGGCCGAAGTCTTTAAAGCAGTAGTGCCGTAGCGATCTCGGACCGAGGGATCGCGGGATCGAATACCATCTCGACCATGGTTGTGTTTGTGTTCATCCTTTCACCTCCTATCATCACCATATCATGCCATCTTCACAGCTACCATACCCTTAAAGTCGTAGTGTAGTGCTTGCTAATGACCTAGATGTTGATGGGACCTTAAATAACAAAAAATGGTTAGGACAAAAGATCTGAATGAAAAAGAGCTGGGGACTTGATGAAGTCAACCTCACCACGAAAATGGTTCTGCATTTCAAATATAATTTCCTCACAATAGTCAGCTATGACCTTGATTTGCAAAGGAACAGCAAGTGCCGAAATAAAAGCTTTCATATAGAATCTGTAACGTAGAAATGCATAAAAAACATAACTTTCTCCACAGCTGTAATTGCTAAGAATCAACATAGAAGAAGTAATTCATGTAATATAACCGAATGCTCTCTATTCTGTCGCAACAACCGTGCGAAATGTTTCTACTAACTAAATAAATAATTACAGACATGTTTAACACTCAAATGATTCTAGGAGCTATCTCTACAACATATTTTTGACGAGAAAACTTAAACAGACAAGCAAGAAAATGTCATTACATTTTCCTATTAATTTTATCTCCGAAGGTTGTTACGGAATATAAATGCCACAGAAGCATACATAATCTAACATAAATAACAAACATACATAATATATTCAATGGATTAGATTAAGTATCAGTTCAAAATAATTCATTGTTTTTTAAAATAATTTGAGAATTACAGTCATAATGACAAATGAGCGGCTATAATTTCCATGACTTCTTTCACCAAGTCAATTAATTTGTCTAAATAACTAATATTCCTCACAAACCACAAAAGCATCTAATCGCAATACAGCAGAGTTAAAGCGGACTTCCAGCAAGAAATGTTTTCCAACAACGATATAAGTTAAGAAAAATATTATAAAGATCAAAAAATGAAAAAAAGGATTAGTACTTAAAGTACGTAAGTTAGTACGTAAAGATTAAACAAACAGTAAAATAAACCAGAATGACCTACCATCAAATATGGAAAAAGACATGAGGCAGTGAAATGTCTCCGATCATTTTATAAAATTGTTTATTTTCTTTATCTTCATTAAACGACTCGAAATTCTGACATTGATGAAACTAACGGAAGCCAAAAGTATATGCGAACTTCATGTTCTCCAAATTCCCAGAAATTCATTTGGCCACCACACAAACTATTGCGAAACTAAAGTGGGTTCCGAGCATTGTAATGGTATTCCGGGAAATTCCCAGTATATTGCAGAAAATAATAATCCGAATAATTAGTATTCGCCATTCATGCAATTCCTGTGGCTACGGAAGGACGGCGCTCATTTTCAGGCAGATGTGAATACGTTTCCCTTCAGATATTACGGTACGTCTGCATTTTGCCGATTGTCAGTATTTTTAATACATTGGGCAAAATTTGGTATTTTTCTTTCTTCAATCATTTATCATGTACTTTTCTTCTCCCCCAGCATTTTCCGCTGCATTTATTTATCTATTAGTATGCTTATTGGCACATCAAATGCAATTGAATTGTTTAAAATAATTATACATCATACGAGTGGTAAAAGTCACTTTAGTTTGCAAGTAGGAAATCTTGCAGCAAGAGGTCTATAGGTAGACGGGCGCCATCCCACGAGCAAGATATAATACTTTAATCACGTGTATCATACACTATTTTTAGACAGTCTTACTGACTAAAATTATGTATTATGTAATTTGTATTCGTAGCGCTCGTATGTCAAAATGTTCTGAGTACGTATAACCTCAAAACATCCAACTTAACGATAGAGCTATCAGTTGCCAGATTGCAACACCAGAGTTGTCAAATCACGAAGCATAAAAGGTAACATTCGTACATCAGTAGTAGATTGTGCGGTCTGGAGAAAGTGTTTTCTTTTCTTTGTGGTTTTCACATCTGAACACTTGAGCATTGTCTCACTTTTAGCTCCAGTGCTAAAAATTGAACTTTATGCCCGCTGAGAGGGCTTTGAAAGAATCGCATTTACTTGTGTATAACTAAATATACAATTTTTAAGATTACTCGCATTTTAACCCTTCAACGGCGGAGCTAGGTTGTGTGACGCAACACTCCAACGCGGAAAAGGAAAGACGTGTGCGTCACCTGTACAACAGGCAGCCCTCTCCCGTCTCCACACGCAACGCGCTGTAGAAGGGAAAATCCCATGAGATCTGCGTACGGGGACCTTCGAGCTGAGATGAAAAGATCGTGTCTCAAAGCAACGTCTTCGTTCACGACTTAAGCGAATCCCCATCTGAATTCAAATTAAAATATAAGCACTCTATTCTCTACTTTTCCCATTTTCTACTTATTATTTTTCGTTTAATTGTAGGAAACTTCTCCACCATTTCATTGAAAGCTGTGAGGGAAGCCACGGTATTCATTTTTAGAGCAGTCAGCCCGCAGATGCCTCAATTTCACTTATGTAAACTAAACACATGGCCCATATTCCGGCACTTGGCGGGTCTCATCCACGCAACCTTCCAATCACCAGTAAACTAGACTCTTAAGGCGTTGTGGAGTTGTGCGAGGGTCAATATTGGACCCCAAAATTAATTGCAAACTGATTGGCGGAACATTTTATAAACTTAAAAACATATTCTAATATGGATAATCATCAATAAATAATAGTTTTACGCAGTTTCTTTCAAACTGTTTTCAGTTTTTGAGGAAAGATCATATATATTTTTATCAATTTTTGTTTTGCTTCTTTTAAGGCGGAAAGAAGTGGTCTCATCATTTTTTGACGAACTAATCCATTATACTGTGGGTTTACGCGACTCTTACTTTGCACATACTAAAATAAGAGATTGCGATGTGTTTATTGGTAGGCCTGAATGTATGAGAACGCAGGAGTTTTCAATCAGCGATTACGTATTTTGTATACCGTTTCGAATTATTTTGTAGGAAACCAACAAGTGTTGAATGACGAAACTACCTCTTATGGATAGGAAAGATTCTAATGAAAGAAGTCTTAAATGATGGAACAGTATCCTTGCCTAAACAAAGAAGGAGAAAATAAGTGGTATATCAACCTTTTCTCTTCTTAATGTTATTACTCAACAATTACTCAGAGTTTTAAAAAAGCATAGCATCATATATATATATCTACATAATACTTAAATATCTACATTTTAATGAGTATATGAAGAAATAATTGAAGCTACAAGAATTAAATGATTGAAAAATGTCTTGGAAAGTGGAGTTATATCTTAAAATTTCGAGCAACAATGATGCAAAATTAAATATGTGTGCAATGTGGCTATACAAACGTTTAAAAAGTTCTAGGTATTCACTTCATAGAAAATATAAAATATCTAGAACATTGTTTTACGTCGTCCAGTAGTCATGAAGACTGATTAAGTGAGGGAGGTTTACAAATTCTGGAACAATACAATAACAAATTGCTGTGAACACATAATTGAACACGTTTCTGAAACATTCTTTCTATTAATTCTCCCGATAAGTACTACCGTATAAGAAGGAAAAGTTAAAAACTACGCGAAGTCCGTTGATGACCGCACCCGCCATTGAATTGAATTGAATTGAATTGAATTAATGCCTTATTTTACGTGGCGAGACTCAGACCATTAGGCCTGCTCTTCCGTCTGACCACGTAAATTTCGCTACG
This sequence comes from Gryllus longicercus, assembly GCA_038098605.1. Classification (NCBI taxonomy): domain Eukaryota; kingdom Metazoa; phylum Arthropoda; class Insecta; order Orthoptera; family Gryllidae; genus Gryllus; species Gryllus longicercus. The sequence goes on from JAZDUA010000196.1 coordinate 2,314,101, forward strand.
CTCCTTTCACCAACTAGCAGAGAAAGGACTTATTTCTTGGGCGAGAAACAGGCGATTTGAATTTAGCTCAGAGGCGTCATTTACGCTTGAGGACATTTTACATGCAAGTAAATCTACTAATATGGGACAGCCGGCTTTACTTCCCCTCCGAAGGAAGGCGTACGAAGGATTTTTTCGCCCTGAAAAATCCACGGCTTCGATCGGGTTTGAACCCGCCAACTTGGGTACAACAGTCCGAAACGCTAACCGTTACACCATCGCCGCCATTGGCATGCGACTGTTAACGCTCGCTAATACCGGTTGCTGGCTGTACTGTGTCCTTACTCGCGGATAATCGCGTCTCCAAATATCCAATCTAAAATGGCCAGCTGTTGCGGAAGGCTTGTCCGTGGGCGGCCGGAGTTGTCCACCCGGCAGCAGTGCCTGCGCGGCGGAGCGGAAGGGAGAGTGGCACGCGAGAGCGGCTCCAGTGTCACTGTCCGTGGATGTAGCACCTGCCGCAGAGCGGGGAAGGGAGAGGGGCGAGCGATGTGTTATCAATTGTGTAGAGCGGGCGCTACATCAAAGGGCGTTGGCCGTGCGGCGGTTAGCCAGCGGTGGGTAGAGGGGAGCGGGTGGCAGAGACGCGGGCTGGGGACAGAGGGGGGCGGGGCAGAGCGGAGCGGAGGACAGAGGCGGGGGCGGGGGACTGAGGCGGGGAGCGTTGCAGTGTCGAGAGCGAGGGCAGAGCGGGGCGGGGCAGTTGTAGCGGGGAATGGTGAAAGAGGCGCGTGGGCAGAGGGGGGAGCAGAGAGGGTGAAGGGCAGATGGGGTGAGGAGGAGGAAGCAAGTGGTCAGGCGAGAGGGGCGTGTGAGGTTGGGTGCATGTAAGGGCATGGGGGGGGGCATCGGGGAGTTGAGGGACGATGAGGGTGACGAGGGGTGGCGGGGGGTGGCGAGGGGCGGCGAGGTTTGCCAGGGGCGGTGGGGGAGGCGAGAGGCGGCGGGGTGGCGAGGGGCGGCGGGGTGGCGAGGGGCGGCGGGGGTGGCGAGGGGTGCGGGGGTAGCGAGAGCCGTCGGGGGTGGCGAGGGGCGGCGGGGGTGACGAGGAGCGGCGATGGTGGCGAGGGGCGGCAGGGGTGACGAGGAGCGGCGGGGGTGGCGAGGGGCGGCGGGGTGGTGAGGGGCGGCGGGGTGGTGAGGGGCGGCGGGGTGGCGAGGGGCGGCGGGGGTGGCGAGGGGTGCGGGGGTGGCGAGAGCCGTCGGGGGTGGCGAGGGGCGGCGGGGGTGACGAGGAGCGGCGATGGTGGCGAGGGGCGGCAGGGGTGACGAGGAGCGGCGGGGGTGGCGAGGGGCGGCGGGGTGGTGAGGGGCGGCGGGGTGGTGAGGGGCGGCGGGGGTGGCGAGGGGCGGCGGGGTGGCGAGGGGCGGCGGGGGTGGCGAGGGGTGCGGGGGTGGCGAGAGCCGTCGGGGGTGGCGAGGGGCGGCGGGGGTGACGAGGAGCGACGATGGTGGCGAGGGGCGGCAGGGGTGACGAGGAGCGGCGGGGGTGGCGAGGGGCGGCGGGGTGGTGAGGGGCGGCGGGGTGGTGGGGTGGTGGGGGCGGCGGGGGGGGGCAGGAGCGGCGGGGGGCAAGGGGAGCGGGGTGGCGAGGGACGGTGGTGGTGGCGAGGGGCGGTGGGGGTGGCGAGGGCCGGCGGGGGTGGCGAGGGGCGGCGAGGGGAGGCAGGGGTGGCGAGGGGCGGCGGGGGTAGCAAGGGGCGGCGGGGGTGGCAAGGGGCGGCGGGGGTGGCGGGGGTGGCAAGGGGCGGCGGGGGGTGGCAAGGGGCGGCGGGGGTGGCGGGGGTGGCAAGGGGCGGCGGGGGTGGCGAGGGGCGGCGGGGGTGGCAAGGGGCGGCGGGGGTGGCGGGGGGTGGCAAGGGGCGGCGGGGGTGGCAAGGGGCGGCGGGGGGTGGCAAGGGCCGGCGGGGGTGGCGAGGGGCGGCGGGCGCCGGGCAGTGGGCGGTGGACGCTGGGCGGCGGGTGGCGGGCGGCGGGCGGCGGAGGGGCGTTATCACGGGCGACGGCGTCCACCGCAAACGGCGCGTTAATCGCTGCGGCCGCGCCGCCCCGCCGCCGCCGCCTCCGCCGCCGCCGCCGCCGCCGCCGCCGCCGCCGCCGCCTCCGCCGCCGCCGCCGCCTCCGCCGCCGCCCCGCCGCCGGCCGCGCAGAGCACGCACTAATTACCGCGCGTGCGCGCTTCCGCCCGCGCTCATCGCGCGGTGGCCGGACGCGTGTGGCCGGGCGCGCAATGGGAGAACAGCGGTGGAGATGATTCGTGTGGTTACTGTGGCGTAAGCTTCATAGTGGTGGTTGTGAAATGGTGAGTACGTTAGAGATAAATTAGATAGTGGTAAACGAGGCGATGATGGTGAATGCTTGGATGGAGCAAGTGGTGATAATAGTAAACATGGTGCTGGTGGTGATAACGAGGTGGGAACGACACACAGGAGGTGATGTTAAGGTGGTGCTTATAGTTGTGATTTTAAATGGGATGCCAGTTGTAAACAGTGGGCGATGGTGAACGAGGGAAATATAATCAAAACGAGGGGGGGCGAATCGTTAGATTGATATGAGAAAGTTGGAGGTTTTGTGCTAAATTATGAATTATTTTAGTTGCCAAATCAAGTGCTTCACGATTAATTCAGTCACAGTATAATAAATTTAAGTAAATAATGTCGAATATCAGTTATAAACCTAAAAGAAAGTTTCTTAACTTTCTAACTGTATATTATATCAGATTGTTTCATTTCCCTGAATAATGTGATGAGATTCTTAAATCGTTTAAATATTTCTGTTAGACAACCTATTGGATTAGTTTAAGTTATGTTTTGTTTAACGATATTTACATGACCATTTATTCCAGCTGTCAGTGTTCTAGTGGGTTTTCTACGAGTTGAACAACCTTTATCAAATTTCAATTAAATATTAAGTTTCCAGAATTCGTTACTTGAACGATGACATTAACGCAAAATATGAAGAATTATTGGAGTATGCAGCAACTGTAGGTACCCGACAATTACAGCTATCATCGAAAAAACTTGATAGTACACCATCGATTTTAAAACCAACGCTTCAGAAGAAAGTTTTCAAAGAAAAGCTAAGCGGAAGATATGTCTCCCAACAGAACAGGTGACAGCGGAATAGCGTAAAAGCGCCATTAAGCTAGAACAATGGGCCGGAGGGCCAGCTCATCCGTTGCCACTATCGCACAAACACGGAGCAGTGAATGTTTGATACAAATTTAGATCGTGCGAGGGCGTAGTTTCCGAAGAGAGAGAGAGAGAGAGAGAGAGAGAGAGAGAGAGAGAGAGAGAGAGAGAGAGAGGGGGGCGAGCCTAGTTCAGAATGTTGTCGCGAGAATGGAGAGGTCAGCGTGAGGAGGGACAGTCGGAGCCGCGTGGGCGGCCGGGACGCCTGCCGAGGACAATGAGGGCTCGCCAAGCCAGACGCGTGGCGGAGGCGAATGCGGCGTGTGTGTGCGGCGACAGGTAACGGTCCATCACGCGTTTCCTGCGGAATGGCGGTAAACGCGGGGTACGTGTTGTGCTGATTATTGCCATTCTCCTCTGGTGGGGGGGGGGAGTGGTGACACTTCCAGGTAGGTGTGTTATGGGTGATTAAGCTCGGAGATTCTAGTTTCAAGTCCGGACGGAGGCAGGATTTGCTGATAGCTCGACGGTGGCAGGACTGGCTAGATAGCTAAATGTTATATCCAAAAAGAGAACAGCGATTTCTAAAACTTTTTTATTACCGCAAGCCAACTAATACAAGCCAGGTCGAACAATATTCCGTGAGATATTCCGTAGACGATGCGATGTTCACTATTTCGCCGTAGGAAGAGTCCGAGTCCGTAACCGTTCTGTAACGCACTTCACTTGTCACTATACACGCTCTGGCAGTCACTTCTCACTGCCTACCACTCGCCGGGCGCTGCTCTTATAGCCCGCCCGGGCTGAAGGTCCGCCGGCTAGCTACCCGATAAGGGGGAGTTCTCCGGCTCCGGGGCTTGGCCGAGCGTGACGGAGCTGCGGCGTTGGTAATCGGCGCCCTCTCTTCAGCGGCGCCGGGACCACCTTCCGGCGGCAACTTTAAAGGTGCGCGTTCGACCATATCACTAAATCGAGTACTATCAGTCTGGATGAGAATTATAGCGGCCGGCTGCTCTGATCGGTAGTTTTCAGTTGTTTCACCGATCAACACCAACAGAATGCCGGAGCAGTACCCTAACAAACGGGTGACGGACCGCGTGAAATTTTATTCTTCCCATGCCTGATCCTGTCTAACCCCTTACTTAGACACACATACATGCACTACACTGCCGCACATGGCAGGAGAACAGCCGGGAGCTTAGAACTTGTCCCGGCTGGTGCGGTGCCCAGCTGGTAGGAGATACCTAATGGAGGGAAACCCCGTTAGCCGACGGTAGGCGGGCGCCGAATCTCACTATCCAGGGGGGGATGATCACCGTCATCTCCTCCGATAGAACATACACTACACTTACGGGATGTCCCCTTTGGCGCGTCCAAAACCACCAACCAATCAACCATTAAGCTCGTATAGTCGAAGAAACCCCATACAAATGTGCATTACAGGTGATGCTTCATAAATGAATTTACTGCCGATGTTTCCCTCAAAACGTATTCACTATATTACTATATCAAGCAGAAATTATTTTAAAAAATTCAGTAGATGAATATGGAAACTAGACATACATGTAATTAATACTTTTAGTAGAATTTATTGTTATATTTAATTTAAATGTTTACCATTGTATTGGATTAAATGATACAGTAGATCTAACTGATGAACTGCGCCATGTGTTACAATTGGGCATCCGTGTAAGGTATCTTCACAATTATAATAATAATAATTTCGTGTCGTTTTGATTTCGAAGTCTACAGGTTTATTTAAGTTATTCTGAATGTTTAACATTTTCCACACCTCGCTTTATGATGGATACTAAATGCATGATTTGTTTGAGTTAACCACTGCAATACATATGTCCTATATATTTAGGTTTACCAAATCTTTTACTTGTACATTTACAACACCATTTTTTTACTTCATAAAGTGCAATAATAGTCTGTGATATTATCATCAAACGTATTTTGGTCATTCACGTCGTCTCAAACAATAGTCCAATTTGCTTTTGCTTGTGGTATTTTTTTTATTTGGTAAAAATTTCTTACATTTCACAGACATTCTACTGTTTCGGAAACTACCACGATACTTGAAAATTTCTTTCTATTACCATTACAAATTTTTAGTCTTCCCTGACACGCGTATTTTTCGTACATGTGGTACACAAAAATCTTTTAGTTACGTATATTTTTACTTCTCAGAAACGTTAGCAGTCAGCGATTTCCGGTTTGAAGTTCCTCACAAATTCGGTTGCCGACTGGCTTCCGAGGGAGCCTTCCGTCAAAACGCACTTCTGGAGTCTCGTCTGCCGCCTGCGCTCCCCGCGCCCCTCGCGTGCTGGCGCGTGCTGGCGCGCGCTTTGTGCGGCTGCGCGGGGCGCGGAGGAGAGAAAACTGCGCTGCGGTACGCTCCGCACCGCCCCCGGCAGAGCGCGCACACGGACGGGGCTGCCTCGGGCTTCCTGCGCCCACCACCAGCCAGGGGTGGTACAAGGAGGTGAAGGGTGTGTGGACAGCTTCTACTCGGTGTATTAAGCGTTACAAGCAGGTGAGATTTTGCATATTAGAGACACGGACTTCTTCACAGACATACATTAGAGATACAAGCAGACGATATTTTGCGTATTAGAGACTCGGGGTTTTTATACTATTTACATCAGAGATACAAGCAGATGATATGATGTATATTAGAGACACGGACTTCTTCACAGACATACATTAGAGATACAAGCAGATGATATTTTGCGTATTAGAGACTCGGGGTTTTTATACTATTTACATCAGAGATACAAACAGATGATATTTTGCGTATTAAAGACACAGGTTTCTTTTACTACGTAAATTAGAGATACAAGCAGATGATATGATGCGTATTAGAAACACTGACTTATTTACAGACATACATCAGAGACACAAGTAGAGGGTATTTTGCAAATTAGAGACACGAGCTTCTTATAGTATGTAATTAGGGCTACAAGCAGAGGATATTTTGCATAATAAAGACACGGGTTTCTTATACTACGTACATCAGAGACACAAGCGGATGATACTTTGCATATTAGAGGCACATGCTTCTTTACGGACATACATCAGAGATATTTCGCATATTCGAGGCACGGGCTTCTTGTACTACATATAAAAAGTCCGTGTAGAATATGAAGACTTCAATTGATGTTGTCATTGATATTGATCACTAAAACTCACTTACTCTATCTCTGCGAAGATAATTGAGGATAGAAGAACGCGCAAGGAAGAATGACTAATTTATGAAAGACTTTTGGATACAAAAAGGCAACATATCCTGGCAAATAAGATCGAAAAACGCTCGCTATTCATACAAATTTACACGTCTCTGGTATTGGGTGGTGAAAATTGTTTTGATACTCTTACAAGGGACCTTTCATTAGGTACAGGTCAAAATCTCGCCTAATTTTTTCTCTACATAGATATTATTTATGTGTGCTTTAAAAGAAAAATAGCTGCCATCACGCAATGGAAGTTTTTGAAAAAAAAAAAAAAAGGATCAAAATTCCACACTTTTCACGACAGGATCAAAATCCTCGTTCACGAGAAGTTTGTACAGCCCTGCCTGCTGTGATAGAATGTCCACCGAGGGATCTAGCACTCCTTCGAGCACGTGTTCCAATTCAGGGCAGCGAAACACTAAGTTAATGACATTACCCACACCCTTGACAAGCTGGAAATGCCACGCGGCGCAGCGCCTGTTATTCCGGCTACTAGCTCTTCCTCATTGAGAAAAAGAAACCCGATGAGATGCCAATGTGAGCCCACGGCATGCAAATATACTTCACATTGTTTGCCAACTTTCAATTACGTTTGATACAGACACATGAATATATTATGGTTCATTTGAATGCGTTTGTAGTACATCCCAGTCAACAGCCATATTGATCATTATCCATGTTGGTGTCATCTGGTGAATTAGATTGAAAATAATACTCGTGAATAACATTGCTTGGTTCGACGAGACGACCCTGAGCGGCTCGAAAGCAAGTGTTTGGTTAATTACATCATTATAATCAATGACTTAATCGTCGCCTTCCGGGACTCCAAAAGACTCCTCGCCGAATATGCCGCACTGTCACTAGATGCTTATGATAAAGCTCGCTTTTTGCCGAAATTCCATCATTTTTGAATGAAATATAAATACATTAGAAATTTAAAAAATAAAAATTTAATTGAAATCATCGAACTCTAAAGTTGTGATTTTAATTAGTGTGAATACCATTCGGGCTAAATATACTCGTAAATGTATTTATTTATCTTATAAAATAAATGATTGTCGTACTAATTACTATTAATTCCTGATAACTGACAAACACATAATAAATCCAGAGATTTAGTATACCAGGGCACAATGTTCCCAGAAATGACCTACTATTTGCCGACAGCGAACTGTTAGATATAACCGAGATGTAGAGGTCGCAGCGAGCAAGGACAGCATTACGCGAGTCGTTCTTCGCAGCAAGGGTTGTTCACATCGTTACTTTTTCAGTTATTTCCAGTGCGTAACGACAGCTATTTTTTTTCCTCTGCACATATAAACAGTGAACATTTTTTAATGTAAAACAATTAGGTCATATTTCGTCCTGAACCTTTGGAAAGGCCCCTTGTTGCAAAGGACGGAAGACGCGGTTAGGGTCGGAGTAAATGTATTGAATAGCAGTTGCATATTTGTGCTTTGGGGCTATGTAGAAGTTTGAGTAAATCATTAAATTATCAAACGCGCATATTAGGAGTTAGATGGGAGTGGGGGTACGAGAATCGCAGAGGCGAAGGTGCACACGGTCTTCCGTGGGGCTGTTTCATTTCACGTGCTGACGGGGCCAAATTCTGGAAGAAAAATACGGGCCGTTTACGCCAGGAAATAAATAATTCCGCAAGACTTTGGTAGATGTACAAGTAAGCTTCCGCGGCTCGAGTTCATGACTTCTCGGCTGTCCGGGTGACGCCGCGTCGTTGGCTGAGAGGCCGACGTTTCGCCTGTGATTTCGCAGGCTTCCTCAGCGTAGTGACACAGTATTTTTTTTCTGTTTCTCCACTCCAGTTGCCCCGGAGAGGCGGGAGTTTATTTTTACTTTAGGGGTGCATTTCGCTGCAGCCATAACCCAGTAATGCCACGCCTCCGGTGTTACATACTTGGTGCTCGGGTGGGGCAGGTGCGCCATGATTGGCGGAGAGGTCCTTCTGACTAGCTTGCGGTCTGGGCCAACCCGGGCCTCGCACAAGTTGTCCTAGTGGTCGGACGGCGTTGAACAGCCCCCGAGCAGTCGCGAATTGGGGGAAAATGTACTTCCAAGCGTTGAGGCATGAGATTGAGTCGGCGCCACCCGGAAGTAAAGACTTTGGTACATCGCGGAAATGACGCCCCGTTTGCGCCAGGGAATAAATAGTTCAGAAAGCCTTTTGTAGTACCGTCGAAACGAAGCCCTGTTTCTCCAAGCGAAGCCGCTTCACCACTGCGAGTTGGAGACACGCAATTAAGAGCGCGATTACGGCCACGTACCTGCCTCACGCGCCATGCACGGTGTCGAACAGTTGGTCAGGCAACGATGCTGCAATGCGACGAGTTACAAGGTAGAAATTGTAGTAGTTGTTTTGATTTGATAACCTAACCTGCAAAAAACCTATAGCCGACGCCAAAGAATCAAATCTAGATTTACAAAAGATAAATTTAAACCACTTTAAAGAGAATGCATGATTTTCCATACTTACTTTCTGTAACTTTTTCATTCCTTTAATTGTAACTTATATCCCTATTTTTCCATTTTCGGCGAATACAATGACTATTGATTATTGAGGTCTCTAATGAAAATCCTCTGACAACATATTTTCCCCTTAAGAATTTCCCCCTCATCAATACCTTATCTCTTCTCCACATTGATACGATGGAGGGACCATCTGAGAGTCAATTTCAGAATTTGAAAGGTTAGAATATCGAAGGATATAGTCTTTGTAGTGCTTTGCAGACAGTGAAAGCAATTCTGTGGTTGTAAATATATATATATATATATATATATATATATATATATATTGTGCCGTTATGGGATTATACAACCCCATAACGCCACCGTTTCATCGGCATGAACGCTCACAGGCAGCGAGAAGAGCAGCCGAAAACCAGAGTAGCAAAACGCGCAGCCTGGTATCCGTTGCTCGTACTAGTCACCACGAACTATCAAGCCACGTTTTACTGGTGAAGGGTTGAAGGAGGAGAAGTTACCCCCGCCACAGAGAATTTCCCCAGGCAACGCCAATAAATGGGCGGTCACGCAAGCGGAAGACCTCTTTTCCTAGCCATCACGCATCGGGTCAACATCCCTCTTCTGCCAGCACGCGTCGGGTCAGCAGTTCTTCTAGTAAGTCACCGCTCGGCAAGTAAGCAGATTTTCATCAGCGCTCGTCAGGTTAGGTAGTAATTGCCGCCGCAACGACTGTTTAGATAGGAGTTTACGGCGTTGCAAAGACGTCTAGCTAGTCGTCCGCGCAGTAGTGAGGAATTAGTGAAGTATTCTTCTATTAACTAATGCGGGAAGTAAAAAGTTGCCCGTTGTGAGGAAAGCTCTGAAAGTTCTTGATTAACAGAATAAAAGTTAGGAACGAGCGAGGTACTTGCACTAGCAGTTAGGGAAGTGCAAGGGACATTTTCTACAAATTGGGCGTAATCGAAGGCGGTAGCAGCCGTGGGAGGAGAAGAAGCCGATTAGCGAGACGGAAGAATACGCGAGTCGACAGGGGTGAAGACGCCGTTCAGGAAGAAAGAAAAAGACGCAAGAGGACAGCGCAGGCGACGCAGAACTTCGGAATCGAGCAACGCGGTGCGCAACCCAGCACGCGACTTCAAGGTTGGAAAGTGGACGGTTTCGAGGTAACCTGTAGAACTGTGAAATTAGGTCAAGTTCACGTCGGCAGGGAAAAGAATAGTTCCAGAAGTGTTAGAAAACTGAGGACACGGGTGGTAATAATTTGCAGCTTTGTAGCGGGAGATTTAATGCGTTATTGCTTGCCTTAAACCATTCTATTGGAGCAGTCATTATTCTGTTATCAGCAGTTATAATTAAAAGACAAACTGAGAGTAGTGCGCTTGCCCACATATTATTTATTGTATGTAATATTTTAAAGAAAGGCAAGAGATTGTAAATTAAGTTTAATTTCACGTGCAATTGTAACTAGAATAACTTAAATTTAGGCGTATTGAATTTTCAAAGGGAATTCCCAGTACTGGTTAGAGAAATTGCTTCAGAAAATTAGTTCTGAACAAAATTAAGTGTTCCTTTATTGAATAGACTGTAAAGGTTGCTTATTTGTATTTATTTGATCATTTTTGAAAGTGTAATTCTATTTTTGATTTGTTTTTCGTTGTTATCAACTCATGCCACAGAATTTTGAGTGAATTACATGCTCGTTTATGTGTGATTTGTGTGACTTTTATTGTGTCAAGGGTTCAGACCTTTCTCGTACCCCAAAGATCCTGCTTCCTGAGATTCTAAGCTCGCTTCACGAGCATAATATCTTAACAACCCGCTTACAGTACACGCGGCTGTGTGTGCAGAAGGTATACTTCGTGTGTGGTAAAGAGGGTGTTAGAATATATATATATATATATATATATATATATATATATATATATATATATATATATATATATATATATATATCTTGTGGAGCGAGATATTGGCCTGAACTTCATAATTCTCCTGCCGGATAATAGATCGGTAGTTTTCCTTTGTTTCTCAGATCATTACAAAGGAAATGTTTGGGCAGAACCCTAATAATCGTGTCTGGACTGGGGTGATCACTCTTCCGTCATCTGTGTCCTATCCTCACCCCTTATTTGCATACATTTACACTTTCCTGCACCCCACTACTGCACATGTCAAGAGGCCATTCAGGAACTTGGAGCTTGTTCCGGGTGGGGGAGGGTGGGGTACTCACTAGGACGTGTAGGCTAGCACCGGATTTCATGCGTGTAGGATGAGAATTTATTGATTGTTTTAGAGATTCCGGGCGCGTCAACTTATAGGGTAATTAGTCCTGTAAGTGTAGTGCATGTTTTTACTCGGGAGTGGCGGTGATATTTCCCTCACTATATGGCGAGATCTGGCGCCGACCTACCGTCGGCTAACGAGGTTTTCCCCTAACAGGTATCTCCCACCAGCGCGGAACCGTCCGAGCAGGGACAAACGTTAAGCTCCCGATCGGTCTGCTTATGTAATGCGTGTTAGTGTAAGTGTGTATGTGTTTAAGGGTAGAGGATAGGGCAAGGAAGATGTAGGAAAGATCGCGCGCGGTCCGTGGCTCCTTTGTTAGGGTACTGCACGAGGAAGAATATCCCGAGAGTGTAGGCCTCTGCAGTCGGTGTCAGTAACTACTTGGCTGCCCGAGAGACACAACGTGTTACGAACAGGTGCCAACGTTTCGACCGCCATTCTCCAACCTTCGCGCATTTTGCCCTGAGGAAGGTCGCAGAATGGTGTTTGAAATATTGGAACGTCTGATTAAGACATAGAGTCTCCCGGACAGCTAAGTGGTTACTGAGAAACACCCCCACTTACCAGCTTTAACGAGCACTAAACTTAAGAGAATAATAATGTAAGTTGTTGGCACATTTACCGCCAAATTATTTCAAATTTGGTTCCTCGTTTCAAATACAGCCCTTTTGATGTTCTTTGAAGGCGTTTCAGAGGAAAGGATCATACAGATCATACATTTCAAACTTCGCGATCAGGAGACCTAAATCTACTCCAAAAAGCCGCGCCAATTTTTTTCCCAGTTGACCAAATACTCACTTCTTTCGTACAAAGTTCCTTGAATTAGATTGTCAACGGGTTCCTGTTAGTTCGGAGCGTCACCGAAAGATCACATCAGCTCCTGGGCAGCCCCGCGTAAAATATACCATTGTGAAATTTCGCGGAACCCAGCGATTTCCACTTCAGACGCCACGACGCGTCACCAGCTGGCATTGTCATCAGAGGCACTGGATGCAGTCGTAGCGTGAAGTAAAACAACGCAATTGTAAAGAAACGTTTGATTTCGTCTGGACAGAGGTAACCGTGACAATCTCTTTTATACTCGTTCATTCTTTCTCCAAGTAACAATCTTTGTCAATTGTGTGTCGTTTCTTTTCCCAGAACACTAATAAAAAACTATCGATAGAAGAGGCAATGTTTCGTTGCAGCTTCTACTAATTGCTCAACCAACTTATCTTACAAGTATTTCGTAGCTCAAGATAAGTAGATGATTGCACATGGAATGAGTACGATAGTGATAGTGCCATCACCATCTATAAATCCATCCATATACAATGCCATCACCATCTATAAATCAATAATTAGACCCCTAATGCTTTATGCATGCCCTATCTGGATCAATGCTTCTAAAACTAATATAAATAAATTACAGATCATCCAAAATAATTTCCTCAGACTTGCCACTCATGCACCCTGGTTCATCTCAAACATTCAACTGCATAAAGAATTTAATTTACCCCCTATACTTGACCATATCGCGCTCCTATCTAACAATTTCTTCTCCAAAATAAACACAATAACCCAAGCCACCCATTACGGCCTAGCCACCACCTACCAACTCCCAACAAGAATAAAAAATAGATATCCATTAGATTCATTCCTCAGCATATTTTCAGAACTCAATTAATCACATAGGTGCTCTGTGAGTTTCCAATTCATGTGTATTTAGATTTAGTTGTAAGATTAGCATTTAAGTTAAATATAAGTCATAAAAATACATATGATGTAGTATACATAATACTGAACTATGTACATTCATTCACTAATAAAGATATACTAAAAAAAACGATAGTGATAGTGACCCTCGTACTTCCTTAAGCAACATCACCGTTGATTTGCACTCTCCGTGTGCGACTGCCGACGACGGCGGCTGGCCACCCCTGCGCCCGGAGTGTACATAACCATCGCAACGGGCGTCTAACCTGGAGGCCTCTCACGGCGGTAGCTCACAAAGGGGCGCGGGCGGAGCAGCGCTGGGCGGAGCGGAGCGGAGCGGAGCTGGCTCCAAGGGCGAAGGGCAGGGCAGGGCGGCCCTCGAGCCACGCGCGAAACGCGCGCCCTTAATTACGTTTTCGTCAATTGAGAACATTCCCACCGCGCCGCCTGTTTGCACGAGCAACTTTCGCTAATCTGAGTCGACGGGCCCCGCTCCCTTCTCCCCAACCCACCCGCAGCTCTTTTCGCTCGCTTCGTTTGAAGGGATCGGGGGCCGACGCACCTACGCCACTTCACACTGAAATTGGGGCATGAGACAACGTATATCTAAAACATAATTAATATAACCACATGAAATATATAAGAATGTTTACAGTTTTCCGGTTATTTTTGTCTCAGAATTTAAAGCTACTTAATTTACTACTCTAGGTATAGATAGCAGAGGACCATGCCAATTGTAATATACAAAACTATATTTATACAAAAATTACCTTTTCCCCCGACCTTCCTTAGTAATCGTCAATATATTAGAAGCATTAGTTGTGTAGGTGGTTCATGATTAGACTTAGTAGTTACAATAAGTGGAACATAAAATGACTGATTATTAAATGACAAGTGTATTAAAAAACGATTTATTTAACGTTTTACTTACATGATGAATATACAGTACATAAACTAAAACAGTATTAACTGGGAACGGCTGGCTAAGCTTCGATTTTTGGTTATCCCTATGTAAATACGTCTTTGTCTAAACCGACAAACTAGCCTGCGATTATTTTTACTTCGTCATGGTTTCATTTAAACTTTTAAAGGTCACATGAGCTATATCAATATCCATCCCCTCTCTACAAGCGTGGGTGATTATGAAAAAGTGTGCAAACTCAGAGTTCAGATAGAGAAGTGAAGGTAAGTAGATCAACCCGCGAACCCTTAGTCCAAGGGATCGGGACATGGCGCTGATGTTGTCAAAATACGACTTAGACATTGCGATATAAATATTTCTACAAGCATTTCAATTGTACGAGTTATACTATCTAAAAGCTTTTGCCTCTAAAAGCCTTTCAGGAGGATGTATGCGATTTTTGTCACGGTCTCTCGTCGATTTTCGGTGGCTTCTATCCCTCTGTCCCATTAATTAGTTGACGTCTTTCTGCGTCACACTGTATAACTTCTAAATAAATATTCCTTCTTGATTAAAAGTCCAGGTAGTCCTTTTCTGAAGTAGAAGTTATCACAATAATACTTTTCTTACGTTAATTATAACTGTAACTCGAAGGGGCTTATCTAAACTCTCGGCATGGTTTCCAGCCTCCTCGAGTCCCACACATTCAGCGGAAAACAATGAAGACTGGATATCATGGACATAAATTGTCTATACTAATTTCCCGCGTTTGCAGAAAGCAATGCAGCTTTTTGTCTTTTGAGACATGGCTGTGGCTTCGTTAAATACCCATACGAACTCATAAAAAAATATAAAAATAATGAAATAATTTCATGTTTAACTGAAAAACACGAATAGTTGATTATGTTATTCTCATATTGTCTGAATGATCACACTCGTCGCTACTAATGTCACAGCTGCCGTAATGTGACAGGTTCCGAAGAAGGTTCTGAGTGAGAAGCCTGCTATTAGATATTTGATATTCGATGTTGCGCAGTAGAACACTACGTTTTTGATATTTTTTGGTACGTAAAAACTTGCAGCATCCATGAAGATATTTTTTTTGTTAAAATGGTTAATTTACTGTATTGATTCATGTGAGTATTTTATTTGTCGTACTCGAGAAGAGTGCGTGTAACGTGCTACGGTTTGGAAAACCATTTTCTATGTTTTTGATGGGCAACATTCTGCGTTCCCTTAGGTAGTGTGTTAATATCTGCCATTATAAAGCAGAACTGCCACGATGCCGTCCTCATTTCATTATTGCTTTGCCGAGCGTCTCTTGTATTTTCTTCGTTTTCTTTCGCTCCTGGATAATGAAAATACCCCAATATTACTTCTCAGGCTTTCGACTGAGACTGTAGCTATTCCGTAGTATCGGTTAAAATATTTTCCACTGTATCTTAAATCGATAGTATATCAAGCAGCTCGAAAGAACATTTTCCTAAATGTAAATTAAAATTCCATATTAACAGAATATTGCGTTTCTCAGTCATAGCGAATCAGCTCAGGAAAGAGATTTATGGCTCAACAGGATTGTTAACTACCCCAAATGAGCATGCGCGGAATTCCAAGGCAGGGGTTTGCCCCATCCCAAGTTCCCCTCCAAGGCTGCCTTCTCCCCGTAATGACCCCCACTCATCGACTATGACGTAGGATAACGAGGTTATTAGGACGAGAGTAAGTATCGCGCATTTGCTGTAGCATTAACATAAATCAAAATACTGTTGTACGAAACAACACATACCGTCTCATTTTATTGGTTACGTAATAATATAATATTGCAACTTCAAATGTACACTTCAACTGCCACATGAAAAAAGCTCACATTATATAACTTAAAATTACGCGAAATATTTTCATATTATAAAATCTGTCCATGAAACGAATTAAAATATTATCACGAGAAATTGATTGCATTTGAAAGTAAATTTCTTTAATAACAGAGTTGATGGGAGTTATGAAAAAATTTGGAACTTCTGCAATTTTCACCATTTCAAGGATTCTAAAGAAAATTTAGCCTACACCATTTCCTCAAGCATATTGGCATCTTCAAGCAAAATAAAACGAAGAAAACTATGAAGTTATTTTTCAAAATAAAAAAAAAATATTTACGTACCATTAAACTCTTTCACGATTTCACGAAAGTTTTGCGAATATATCTAATATGTAATTTACTTTGGACATTACGCCCGATGACCCCTATTACTGCTTGATGCTAGTTATTGCAAGTTTCGATAGTTCTATTTACGAATGGGAATTGTCCAACATTAGTTTTGTGTTGCCTTTGATATATTTTTCAGAATTCGAAAGATTACCAGAAATTTACCAGAATTCGAAAGATTAGAACGCGAAAGGATGTAGGTATTGTAATGGCTTAAAGGCCTTCGGCCTAGACACATAGGATCAAGTAAGCCAAATTGTTTGTAATAATTACCTATTAAATAATATTTTTTTGTTTTGATCTTGACGTGTTAAGTGAGCGAGCTCATTCAGTGGTTCTTGAATTTTCCTTGAAGTCGGGTCAAGCTCAAATGATTTATAAAAAATACATGACCTGACTCATTTTTACAAACAAACATGCTTTGACATTTAATTTTGATTAACAAATATAATTCATAAAAATATTATCTTTCTTTAATAGAAATTTTAAGTTACGTGTGGGGAAATAACTGTCAGCAAAGTACAAGGACTTTCTAGTAAAGATACTAAGGAATTGCATTGCATCTACTTTAAATTTCAGTGTACAAAATTTAAAATATAAAACGTTCAAAAGTATAAATCAAATTATTTTAAAATGTTTCAGATGCCATTTATAGATTATTTAACGCAATTATCTCACAATAAAAACACATTTTCCTCTTAATTTCTTGAAAATTATGAGATTTATTTATTTAGTCAAAAAACAGTAAAAACTGTATGTGACGTGTTTGACACTAATTATATTGTTTTCAACATACTCTACTAATATTTTTTATATTCTCATGTAACGGTCGCATTTAATGGCATATAAAATGTAAAAGTATCATATAAACGTACGAAACAATTTCGATAATCTAAGACTGCGGACCTCAAATTTAATGTTGGACTTTTTATCGAATAGATTCGGTAATACTCATTCTACTGCATTATACGTTACAATAGGCATTTTCAACATATTCTGAATATAATAGTGAAAGATGTAAATAATCAATTGTACTAAAAATGAAGTAATATTTAATAGTACAGGAGTGCTTCCATATCCTGCAACAACTGCATTCCATTAAGTCCACATTTCATTAATTCAGTCGGATATTGTATCCTGTATATTGTTAGAATCATTAATGAAATTACAGCGTGTAATTTTTGTTATAACAAGGGAAGTATTAAATGACATAACATGCAAATGATTGTAATTAAATATTAGATGTGTGTGCGAGCACATTATTAGAGGGGCTTTCGGAGTTTTGTTTAATTGTGTTTGCGAGGAAAAGGTAGTCCCATCAATGTGTACAGGCTACTGCGTCCTTTTTCCAGTCTTCTCCATGCTCTCTCAGTCTTTCTCATCTAGCGCTCGTCTGAATTTGCCTGTCTTGGTTGCTTTCTGACACTTTTATCCCTCTTCTCTGCAACCCACTTGATTCCTCTGAATATGCTTCATTGGCCTTAATATGCCATCATTTGGTTCTTATTACCATTTATTCCTCAGTCGGTATTACCTGTTCCCCATGCTTGTCACTATTTTATGTCCCTCAGTTTATCCCCACAATATCCTGCATTTGTTTACAAATTCTTCAGCTTTGTCTCCACTCTTTACCCTTCTATTTTTCCTCATTCTCTGTTCCTTCTCAGTATCACTCTTTTTTTGTCCCTCACTCTCCATCTCTCTCATTATTCTCCGCTCCAATCTTTCTTTGTCCCCACTCCGTCACCGCTTTCCCGTTTCGCCTCCTCTCGTTCCTTCTTCCCAATCCCTTCTCTCTTCTCTCCACGCCCAAGTGTTTCCTCACAATGTGACTACGTCCCACCGCCCCCCGCCTCCCAGCAGCCCTACTGGGCCCGTAATCATGGCACGTGCAGGGGCATGCGCGAAGAGTGGCCGGTGCAGCAACTTTGTTTGCGGTGCGTCTGGCCCTGTTAGGACCTGTCAATGTATCGGATAACTCGTGGTTTGGGTGGCGAAGCCGTGGTGGCCCACATGGGAGAAGCCGTGTTAATAACGTGGTCACGTTGCGTGTAATTATTGAGCGACAATACGCGAAGTGTACGTATCATCAGCGTTGCCCCCGTCGTATTTTACTTTCGCCTATACTTGTACATTACATGCGAGAAATTAATATATTCCTTGATATCTTTTGATTTAGATATATTTCCGTCGAAAAAAAGAAACATTGTATGTGAGTCAGGAGAATAATGTTTCATCTATGCTCATTTTCTTAAGTTCTAGAATCTCTTCCAAACCCTTTTACAGTCCGTAATTGAATGATTAATAGAAATACCAAAAAATACAGGTTGGTAACATCGCTTTCGCTTCAAAATTAGAGAATATTTAAAAAATTGTTTATTTATGGTCACTTTATAACAACTGAGGACATCAGTGACCTCATTGTGTTTACATCAATACATATATATTAACAAATAAACAATTGTATCATTACATTTTATGTACTACATCATAAGAAATGTTTCATTATTATATTACATTCATCAATTTACGTATTTCTAGTAGTTTCCAAATTTTAATGCAACCTTCTGCTGATTTGAACAATAATCGTTAAGAATATTTATTTGTATCGGTAAACGAACTACATTATTGATTTTTTAGTATTCCTAAAAACGGCAACCCACAGCCCTGGCGCTATTCCTACCACAACTAGCAAAAGTGAGCTCAACAAAACGTGCGCATAATGAAGCTACTGTGCCGTCATGCAGGGTGCAATAACACACAGACGAGAGTGGGTTTAATTTTTTTTAATTTATTACTATTTTATTAATAAATCCACCTCGAAAATAAACCTTATCTACAATAGTTACATAAACGAAATAAATCGACACCACGACTAGAAGTAATTTTCATTCTACGGCTACCACCCCCCTCTACCTAAATATCGAATAGATTCAATTGTGCAAAGCACCGCAGAATTCCTACAAGACTCGTCCCTTAAGTCTAACTACTTCACGACAAAGTACATTGCCGGCCCTAGCCTACGCGAACGCGGTCCGTACCTTACCCGGCGCGCTGCCTCCGATCCGCACAGCTCGGCTCCTCGAAGAGAAAAGACACCGGTCTAACGTCGCAGCCGCCTAGCTGGGATGGCTGCGCCCACCACCCCTTCACACTTTACGTCACATCCTGACGCCCCACCCTTAACCCAAGTGGTCTGTCTTGAGGCGAGCACATGGTCACCTGCATCTATGTTTGTTCACGACGCTACACTGCATTTATGACCAGAGACAGAACAAGGAGCCGTGTCAACATTTGCTCGGTGGATAAAGGGAAAGTAGATAGAAAATCTGATTGGGATGAATTGATACTGAAACTGAAGGCGAATATTTTTACAGTCATTTTTTAGAAATATATAGAACAAATTAAACTAATGCATTATGTATCATATACATTATATGTACAAATAAATTTATTTTCATTACGTAAAATCGTCAAAATTGTGACAAAAATGCATATTTGGTCATTCTCTGATACCGAAAAAGTAATTTTTCTAATCCCTTGTCCGTCCATCTGTCTTCTTTTAAAGCTTAAAAAGTTTACATTGTGATGTTTAAAAATGGTACTGAATGGTACTTGTTTTGAAGCATACTTCCTCTAAACCAATCACAGAATTTTCACGATAATTAATCGTGAGCAGCCAGATCTATTTGGCCGATGTCGCTGACCAGCGAATTTGAAATGTAAAGTACTATTTTAATTTTGAGAGGTTCTGTGTATGCTTATCATTTAATATTTTAGATTTTTTCTTAATGAAATATTTTTAATTTTTTTATTTTCAAAACTAGTATATTTTTGTGTAATTTTATAAATTGTCGATACAATTTCTATTTATGTGTAAGGTATTTTATTGCAATATTAATAGATTCTTCTACTCAATGCATGGGCTGTGACACAACAGGGAAAGTCCTGGTTTGTAAACCCAAAAACTGGAGTTTAAATTCCAGTTGGATCAAATATTTTTCACTTTAAACATTTTGTAAGAATTGAAAATAATATTTTGAATTCAATGATTAAAAAGACTTTGATGAACACTGTATTTTCAATACATTAAATACAATATTTTCGCCCTTCTCGCTTTTATTTTGATTAGGAGTTTTTCATGATCATGGTGGCTAAAGTGTTAGGAGGATATATTAGTATATATATATGCTATATTATACTAATACAAAGAAGTGTATTTTAGTTGCACTACTAGTTAAAAATATCTCTTGTTTCGTATTCATTGTGTTTTCTCCTCTGCCTAATTACACACTTTTGTGTCGTTCTTGAAATTATTTATACCCTTAATTACTCATTTTCAGTACCATTTTTAAACATCACAATGTAAACTTTTTAAGCTCTAAGGGAAGCTCTAAAAGAAGGGAATAGGAACTACAGTTTTTATAATATTTTCCCTGTATTTTTATATCTGCGCTGGACGTGTTACACTTCGTCGTTTGCTCATTAGCAAGATTCCATTTCTTTCTTTCCTCACTATACATTTGTTTTCCGTTTCATTCTTAATCCAATTATGGCGTTAAATAGCAATTCCTTTCGAAAACGAACTCAGTATTACAGCGGATATTGAGATAATGAGAAACATGGAAATTATATAAACGCTCTCGCATATTTCAATCGAAACTTTTAATTTTTCCCGACGAGACAAATACGGGAAAAGCTGAATATGACAGTTTATGGTAATAGGAAAAAATCTTAAAAGGAGTATGTATTAAAATAGTTAAGATCAAGTTCAAGTCATCAAATTTTGCAAAATTACTGGTATTTTTGCAGAAATGTAAACATTAATAAATGCACTATTTTTTAATATGATATATGTGAATTGTGTACCTAAACTATGTATTATTTATTTATTTCATGTTGTGACCGCGTTGTTGATGTGATTTTAAATAAACTAAAAAAATAGTTATTCAACCAAAACTGCCTTAACCAGTCGAAACCAGAGATTATTAAAAACAGCATTCTTCATAACCACGAATGAAGAAGTTCAGAAATAGTAACAAAAATAAGGAGAGATATTATAAAATATGATAAAATGTAATTTCCAGAAATGTGAACATGAATATAAAAATAATAAAACCTACTGATATCACGGATGGACTTTTCAGTAGGACGCGAATAACATATTTCAGGAAAGAAGTCACACTTTCCACGCAGGTTAAATATCTTGTATTTATTTCGAAGAGAGAAAGTAGATAACAGACATTATACATGAAATAATATCAATATGTTTTAACCAAGAACCTGCAATAATTCGATTCTTAAAACAATAAATTGGATCTTTTTGCGCCTTAAATTAATAATGAGTACGTACAAACCCTAAAACGATTGTCTCTATATCTACTTCTAGTATCAGGCAAAGAAAACGTACAGTACGTGTATTTTACAAAAAATACAGTTCAACTAGAACAAAATTATTAAAGCGAGTTCGAGTAACACACGAATGATACAAACTATTGTGTATTTAGCTCATCCAGGAAAAATTAAGGAAAACACTGGTGTGAATTGAATTTGCCTTATTTTACGTGGCGAGACTCGGGCCATGAGGCCCGCTCTTCCGTCTGACCACGCAAATTTCGCTACGCTCCTTTCATCAACTAGCAGAGAAAGGAGGTATTTCTTGGGCGAGAAACAGGCGATTTGAATTTAGCTCAGAGGCGTCATTTAGGCTTGAGGATCTTTTACATGCAAGTAAATCTACGAACATGGGAAAGCCGGCTTTACTTCCCCTCCGAAGGAAGGCGTACGAAGGATTTTGTCGCCCTAAAAATCCACGGCGTCGACCGGGTTTGAACCCGCGAGCTTGGGTATAACAGTCCGGTACGCTAACCGTCACACCATCGCCGCCGCTGGTGTAGGGTTTAAATTTCCGTTTCAAAACCGTATGACACGCAGTCGATCTTCGAGCCTCTGTTGAATGTTTCACGGTCCACATACGCGCCACTTCCACAAGCACGTCGCGTCTCGGCACGTTCCTTTCTAGCGAGAATACTTCTAAGATAACACGCAAGTGGAATATATATTTTTCATTCTCCAACCTCCGGCTGCTTCGAGGTCAGCGTACAAAGCTCCATTTTATGAAAACAAAATGAACAGCAAGGGCGCCATGTGGTGGCCCGACGCGGAGCGACGGATCCCCCCCCCCCACCAGCAGGTTATTGCTTGGGGGGAAGTATTGCGGCGAACTGCAGGCGCCGTAACCTTGTAGCAGAGCCCTGGCAACCTCCTGCAGTTCCATTGCAGCCGGCTCCTGCCAATACAGAGAGCAGTAAGGACGCACCGTTTCTTCATGACAGCCAGCCACACCATCACCACTGCCACTCACCCTTTTTGAACAGCACCAACGCTGGTGACAGTTCGCAACCTCTGCTAAGCAACATCCCCACTAACGCACTCGCAGATACCTCTTTCTGCTGCACCAAGCCTCCCCCCCCCCTACGTCGCGCTCCTTCTCCTACCTCCCATCAACTCCCCACCACTCTCGTTGCACCCATTTCGTCCCTTCCCTGGATGCCCTTGCTCCTAAACGTCCTTCACCTCTACGGCACCTCCCCTCCTGAATGCCCCTCGTCCTTTGTTAGTCTCGTCCCCATTCCGTTCCTCCCCTCTGGGCTTTGTCCCCTCTTTCCTCTCGACGCCCTTCCGCTCTATGCCTCTGAATCTCTACGGCCCTTCCACTCTCCTCAACGTCCCCTTAAACGTGTACGCCCCATTACGTCCCTTTCACCAATGTCCTTGGCTCTCTCAACGCCCTTTACCTCCACGGCCCCTCTCCTCCCTAACGCTCCCTCTCCAACTCCTGTTTTGTTGTACGCCCCGCCCCGTTGCGCCTGTTCTCTCAACGTCCCTCCCTTTTATGCCGTCACCCCTTCTGAATGTCCTTCCCCTCCCCTAAAAACCCCCTATGTAAGCCCTGCTCTCATTGTTTTCCTCTCCTCTGAGCCCTTTCTCTTCTCGTCGTTCTTCTATTCCTTCTCCCTTTCTGGACGTCTTTCCCCTCTACAACCCCACCCCTCCTAATCGCCCTCTCCCACACCCCGGTTCCCACTCTTGTAGGCATCTCAACTTTCCGACCATCCCGTCATCCACGCTCATTCCTCTATGACTCGTCCGTCCGTCCAACCAAATCTTCCACGGTACGTCACGTCACGCAACGCGCCGCGTCGCCCACACCGCCAAAGCCATCATTGCCTCCGGCGCCTCCGCCTCTGCCCAAGCTGCGCATTGCCGATGCAGCCGCAACGCGTGCCACCTCTCACATAGCTGCGCCCCTCGCGCCGAGCTGCCCTCTCCCCCCTCGGCGAACGCCATACTCGCCATACCTTTGAAGCCTCCAGCGCACCGCCACCGACAACACCCACACTCCCGCCTCCCTACGCCACAGCCGCACGCCGTTTGCACTACATTTCCCTCTCCTCGCCTCTGCGGCTCTCTCGTCGCACCGACAACACTTACACTGTCACCTCCCTATGCCACAGCTATGCGCCGTAAGTACTACAACATTGCCCCAGGGGGATTGTGACTGCGTAGGTGGACTCTGTCTCTAGTGAAGACATGTAGACGATCACTCGGGCCCTGAGTTTCACGGCGGCACTCACGTCGATAGCTTCAAGGTGGAGGCAGTGAGTAGACAATGTTAAGCTTCTGGTTGTCTGGCCTGCCCGGTAACCCACCAGTTGGGCGCCTGGCGCGTCCACTTGTGGGCAGGATCGAGTGAAGGAGATTCATTGGACTGCCTTGGAATCCACATATAGAAGTCAGTTGGTAACTTTATATCACCCACCAGGTTTTGACGATACTCAGGTCAATAGCCCAAAGATGTAGGCAGTGAGAAGACGGGAAGGGGGCTTCGAGCCGTCCGAACCTTAACCTTAGATCGGGTGGCCCCTGTTGGGCTCTCGGCTTCGTCTTGGCAGTGACCCAATTCTCTAGGCAAAGAGGAGGGACTAGTTCCCGGCGCATGTGACTGGCGCATTGTTTGAACTCCGATACTCGCCTGGATAGCTAGTAGCTGAGCTGGCATGGCGTCCATAAATCAGACATTGAATGGGGAAGTTTCCGAGAGGACAAACTGCGATTCTGCGGTATCCGGATACCAGCCCGTCGATGTATTTGTGCGCCGGCGAGGGATGCTAATGAAGGAGAAAAGACAAGGGTGTCAACTCCTGGGACTTGTTCTCTCTGGTAGAGCAAGTGCATGTGTGCAGTGGTAACCCACGCAGGGTTCGTGCTAAATTTCCCTCTCGTCGACTTTGCAGATCTTTTGACGCATCTACGCGCTTGTCACGACTCTACTGCCTCTATGTCGCGACTCTACTGCCTCTACGTCGCGACTCTACTGCCTCTACGTCGCGACTCTACTGCCTCTACGTCGCGACTCTACTGCCCCTACGTCGCGACTCTACTGCCCCTACGTCGCGACTCTACTGCCCCTACGTCGCGACTCTACTGCCTCTACGTCGCGACTCTACTGCCTCTACGTCGCGACTCTACTGCCTCTACGTCGCGACTCTACTTCCTCTACGTCGCGACTCTACTGCCTCTACGTCACGACTCTACTGCCTCTACGTCACGACTATACTGCCTCTACGTCACGACTATACTGCCTCTACGTCACGACTATACTGCCTTCCACTATGCACCACCCACGCCGCCTCTTTTGCACTCTCTCCCTCTTGCAGTGTTCCCCTTGAATTGCCTTAGCATTGCCTTCGTTGTTATCGACCAAATCTGATCTGCCAACTGTACACCCATCGCCCCAACTAATTCTACTGGCTCTGCTCTCGCCAAGCCGATCTCCCTACCACCAAATCCACCTCCGCCGCTCTTGGCAGACCTATTAAACAGGTACACCCAAAGAGCCCACCGGACATACCCCAACCCCATAGTTTCCATCCTAATAGCCGCAGCTGGAGCTAATCTTCCTTTTGGATGACGACTGTCCCACATCGTCTCAGCGTCATCTTCACCATCACCATCTTTATTCCAGTTACTCCGCTATCATCGTCGTTACCATCAACATCTTTATTCCAATTACACCAGATACACCGTTATTCCAGTTAATATCTCAGCCGGATAATCTACCTTTCTGTAAATACTTTAACTTTCCAACTACAAACATTTTATATATAGACTGTAACATAATTCCAAAACGCGTAAAGGCAACAAATCATTGGTCCTTTGACCATTTACACTACCTCCCCCCGCCACCGACCTGGCCACCCCCGTCCCCGGCGGCGGGGCTCACGGGGCGCGACTGCAATGGCGGCTTTCGTCGCCTCCCGTCTGGGCGGCGCCCATAAACCGTGCCCGCCCCCCACTCCCCTCCCCTCCCCCGCGCCCGGCGCAGCCTTCGTTTACGAGCGCGGGCGCTGCATTGTGCGCTTCGCCTGGCAGGGAGGGGGAGGGAGGGGAGGGGAGGGGAGGGGAGGGGGTGCGAGCTCTGCGGACGGGCACCCGGAAGACGCGGACACCGCTGGCGCGCCACGCGACAAAGAATCTCGCGGCTAGCAGTGCGTGGCGGAGTCGCACTCTGCAGACATACACTCTGACAGAAATGAAAAAAATAAAACCTCTCCTGCGTACATGTTGAAAAAAAAACGACATACTTTATTTTCATGTAGGTTCAATTCAGCCCACTGGAGAGAAGTTCTTGTGGCCTTCTGCTCTGATTGGAGGAATTCCGTGACTTTCCAATCAATACCTGGAAAATGCTGGAGCAGTACCTTGAACTAGCCATGGACTGCGCGCAATCTTTTTTTTCCCATGTTGGTGCATCTTTCCGCCCCTGTATACTGACGCTCTTAATCTCACAGCCACTACACTACCACAATGGCGAAAAGCGAGGCGGGATGTTAGAGCTTGTCCCGGTTGGAGAGGTGCGTTGCTGGGGGAGTTACTAGCAAGGGAAAGATATCAGGCTGGCGCGGGATTTGAAATTCCAGTTGGGAAGGAATACAGCCATCCCTCGGAAAATAACATGCACTTCATTTATGGTACTAATGACCATAGTGACGAACCCGGATACGGAAAATAATCAAGCTATCTAGAAGCTCGATCTCTGATGTTTCGTCGTGATGTGCTGACATGTGTCACCTGACAAGCATGACGCAAATCGTCCGCGAGAGTGGTGTGGGAAAGATGAGGATTGTTGATACGCACGTCACTAAAATCAGAGGGGCTTGGTGTCTGACGCCCCTGTTGTGTACCGCACATGTAATCAGGAAAGCCATTGAAAATCTGTGAGTTGAGAAAGATGCGTTTTGCACATACACACACACACATACACATACGCACATGCACACACACACACTGCAAAATCTGAGAAGTCGGTGAGCAAAAACCGGAATTTTTGAAGCGGCATGAATGTGACACCGTCAGGCGTACAATATACGGATAAAATGCAAGCTTGATGACTGATATGCAAAACACGTGTTTGGGAATCACACGCGCTGGTAAAAATCTCTGGTAAAAAAGCCTTATTATTAGGGGGCAGACTTTGATGACCTAAAACATTGCCAAAAATGACAAATTAAATGCTCTTAAAATGTTTTCAAAATGTCATAAAAACAAAGAAAAATTACGTCAAAAATTGATCAAAACCACTTCAGATGAACAACTCAAGCTGTTGGGTATGTTACTGATTTAATCGAGACTTGTTCAAGTGAACTTGGCTTGCAAACTTTTGATTTGGACTGTTCTTTAAAAGAATATCTCTTCCTTTATTTAAAGCGAAATCGGCCAAACTGACAATGGCGTCGATTGGCGTCACAGAAACCTTAGATTACATGTATTCACAGCGGCTGACATTACTAGGAGTTCAGGGGTGAACATTTGTTGCATTTCGTAAATATTGTTTAAAACAAATAGCATTGAAATGATAATAGAATCGATTAAATGAACAAAAATGCATTAAAAATGTCGTTAAAAGGTCAAATATGACTTATTAATTGAAATCGACGAAAAAAAACAATAAATGACATTGCAAAATGGGTCATTTTATCTTGTCATAACATAAAAAGAATTTCTATATCAAAAGACATTGTTTTACAGTAAAAAGAAAAATGACAATCCTTTAAATTCCCCCCAACTTATAAACAACAAAGCAATTGAAGCTCGATGCGCGATAAAGGAAAGGGGCATTTTGTACCCTGCTCATGAGCGACACGTGTAACTTTGCCCTACAAAATCATTTTTTCATAGCAACGGGTAATCCTGATTTTCAGAGCTTTTTTAATATTAATCAAATTCTTGCAAGCGACCCATAACGTAGTGGTTGGTATGCTAACTTCCCATCTCAGGATACAAACCCGGTCGATGTAAATGAAAATGGTGGTAAAGAAAACACGTTTTCGGAAGATTATCTCAGATTTCTCCCTTTTTCCTGCATTTCATTCCACCATTGTTCCATCCCCAGTTATGTAATTTCAAACTCGTTTACTCATCAAATCGTCGATCACTAAGAGGATGGTCTTACCTGCTTGGCAACTGGAATCGTAATAAAGAATTTCTTCATTTTGGTGAAGAAATCTGAATCCCTCGAACTCAGATCGAATCAATGTAGTGGATTTTACAGTCAAAGCAAATCCTTTGTGGAATTCTGAATGGACTATCGAGCACTGTCGTATGGGATGACGGCGGCCTATGAGAGAATGTTCTGTTGCTTTCTTCTTAGCTCCTGCATATTCAGAAGGACTCAGAAGGACTTAGATAAGCTGTATTGTACTATGATCCTGAAGAGAATTCACATATTCATGAATTGTATCTTTGACATCAGACTCAACTGGCCGGCATGGCTACATCGCATGCTTCATGTAGTTTCTAATAAATACAAAATAGTCGGAACTTCAATTTTGATCTGTTACTTTACCTATTTTTTGTATATTCTATATTCAGACGCCTTCATTTTTCATAGCTCGTATTCTTTTCTTCGCTGTAGCATTTGAGCGACATTGAGTGTTACCTACTTGTGGTCAACGGTCTGTGTTGGGATCGAACTCTTCCACCCTTCAGATATGTTCATCTAATTTATTGTTTATATGTGAAAGCTTTCAGAAGGTCGTCTTTAAGAGTGTGAAGATTACTAAGAATAGTACGATTGGTATCCAAGTCACGAAGATGTTTTAATGTACGTGATAAAATTGGAAATAAATATACCAGAATTCAGATAAAAGTAGTAACATCTTAACATAGTATTTTGAAACAAGCTTAGTGCTATAGGTTAAATATTTTAATAATTATGATTTGATACCGGTTTATGAATGTATGCTATCAACAATATCAACTGAATGAGGGTACGTAGGATATTTGTCAATGAGGTAATGCAGATTGTAGTTCTCTTATTTCTTCATTTTTTTTAATTTTAACTTCTTTGTTACTTAATTGCTTTAATCTAACCGATAACTAACTCTACTTATAACGACGATCGTTTAAAACAACCAAATTCCTAACCCCACTTGCGAGTCAATGTAAGCAAAGGTCAGAGAATTGGTGGAGTTTGTTTGGCGCCCGATTACCTCGGGTGCTTCACTACTTCTGGCTTCGGGGCACGGGAACCTCCTTTCTAGGGCCTTTTGAACAGCTTCCCCACTTTTACAAGTCTATTACTGGTACTTGTCTGTTCACTCCACCGCAACGTGGGGTTGAGTGCTGTTCTCATCTTGAATGAGGGCTTGTTGACTGGAGAATTCGTCAACCCAACGACGAGCACGATGCCGTCGACTCTTCTGAAGAGGAAAACCCTCGTGAGGTCATGCCAATGCTGCGTGGATTCTTATTGGAGAACTTTTGTAAAAACGAAACGAAGGTGCGGCAATTTTAGAGAGCCGGAAACAGAGAAAAAGGACAGAGAGAAGATAAAATCATTGGAAATCTCTGTGTCATTGGAAAAGTGAGTCAGAGAAAAAGACAAAGTGTAGAAGAATAAGAAAAATGAGACAGAAAGGAAGAGTAAGAGAGAGTGAGAGAGAAGAGAGATAAAATGTCAGAGGGAGAGAAGAAATGACAATAACAGCGGTAGAGAACCGATGTAGAGAAGGACAGAGGGAGAGAATGAAGGAAGGAGGGAAAGAAGGATGGAAGAAAATAAAGACGGAAGAAGAGAGGGATGGTTGGAGAGGATAGACTAACAGGACAGGGGAAGAAGAAAAGGGGAGAGAAGGTCAGAGGAAGATAAAGGCACTGGAAGAGAAAAGCAGAGGGAAAGAAAAGTGCGGAGAAATATAAATAAAGAGAAAGAGAGAACCCAAATGGAAAGAGAAAAAAGGTCAGAAGTAGGAAGAAGAAAAGGCAGCCTCAGCGATACCTGATTAAAAACGTGAAAACCAGAATGAAAGAATAAAAGAGACAGAAATATTATCTTTTACTCTCAAATTATCTAGTAACATTGGTCTCAATACGGTATTCGTTTAGAGAGTAAACTATTGAACAGTTGCTCCCTGTATTTTCAGAGGTGGAAAGTTGCAACATTCCACGATAAATCGTACGTGTGTATCATGGATGGTGCTGCACTGCGTAATCGCTACCCAGCCTGGTGAACGGAGAGAGAGAGAGAGAGAGAGAGAGAGAGAGAGAGAGAGAGAGAGAGAGAGAGAGAGAAGGAGAGAGAAACAAAGAGAGAGAGCTGGCATGGACTAGCTACGCACATGTGCACACTGAAAGGTTTCCCTTAAAAGTAATGAATATGCATAATATGGAAATCCATGCAAACCTACTCGCATTCGTCATAAGCCCGTAACTCCCGTACGAAAGTGAGCATGGCGAATTTTCCACTGAGCTGCATCACAGTACACAGGCTGCCCACGCACGGAACTTACATTTCGTAGTGCGATGCTACCAAACACCACTGCTGCCTTGAGAGACAGCTTGTTTCCCTCTATTTATTAAACGTCAAAAAACAAATAAAAACTGTTTTCTACTTACTGTGAGGGGATGTACAATATGCACGTGTTCTTGAGCTCTGAGAATCCTAACCTAACTCATATACATATTAAATTTAAATATAAAAAGAAACAGACACCAGCGTTTGTGGCAAAACCGATAAGCAAATATTCGCTCCCATTATATAAAAATTATTTGGAATGACAAATCAGTTGTACCTTTTGTCTGTTATCCCTTATCGTGCTCTTCGTGACTTAATCGATTTAATATTGAGAAAAAATCGAGAACGTTTATTTTAAAATATATCCGCATTGAACTTACAAAAAAGTGCATAGGTAGTGAAGATATATTTACTCCCAGAAACAAAAGAAAGGGTCATATTGTTGGCATTTGCTCAACGTATCAGTTAAATTGGACTAAAAATTTGATAGAGATGGGATAATTGAGATGAGAGTCTGTCGAAAGAAATATTTAAAGTCCTTGAGTTAGGTTAGGAAAATCCAATGTTTTTGCTAAACTGTTAGTTCACCAGTACTTGACATAAATATATGTGTAAACAGAATCTCAGCATCGACGATGTTTCTGGGAGTGACCATTCCTGTGAAATGATGCGTCATTAGTAATGTTGACGATTAATATAACAATAATAATAAAATTTATCGTTTAATATCTTACCTCAACATGAAATATTTTGCAATATAAACGAGTAACATATTGCACAAACAAAATCGGGTGACTTAAGAGATTTTCATTATGTTTTTCTTTATAATGGATATTACTTTAATTTTTAGGTAAAGAACAATTCTTCTCCTTTTCTTCTTCTTTCGTCTTCGTTTCCGCTATCTCATTCTTCTTCTCTGTCAAGTTCGACACATCACTTCATTGCCTCATAGCGAAAGAGGTCTCCATGATCGTGTGTAGATTATAGAAGGAGGGCGTTAAAGGTGTCTCTCAATACATATTATCTTTTATCTCTTCGCACCTGATAGCTAACTTAGTACTGAGTCTGCTGAAAGTCTAAAGGCTGCCGAGTGAAAATAGTGTGATACAGCATAAATGTGGTAAGAGTTCATTTTGACTCGATCATTATTAAAATATGAAGCATTCTAAAATGATTTTATCATAAAATACAGCTCCGTGTCCATCTATTATAAATAAAAAGAAAAAATAACGGCAACAAACTCTCTGTAGACTTCTGTACCAATCTTAACGACTTTTGAGACGTACCAGTTTCATTTCGTCTCCATATCTTATAAAACTTTGTTGGTAATATATCAATGTGCAAGAATATTCAGTACAGAGTCTAATTAAAATTCACATATTTTGGTCTACATCTCATAACGAGCAATTGGCCATTATTAAAAACAAAAATATGTCCATAAAATTATTTTTGAAAGGTGGATCTCAAGAAACATACGTGCTATTTGTTACACAATACATTCAAAATTAAGTACGCTAAAACGTTCATGATTTTTGGACGGAATCTGCATAACGTGTGTAGGAGTGGTTATATTTAAGAAAAAAGGGACAGAAAAGCGAGGTTCGTTTGAAAATCACAAGAATCGACGTATATTCAGAAGAGTCTCTCTGTTTGCTCAAGAGAGACACGCTTACGGACAAAGAAAAACTTAACAAAATATGATGGTTCCAAAAAATTGGTTAATAACCCATATTCATTACATCAATAACTTTTTAAGCACTCATTAATGTTTTAAAATAGTAATTACCTTCACTGTTTGTCAATAGAATGTGTTATTTTATGGTATGCGTTCGTCAAAATAGAGTTTGCCTACATGTACTGAAATGCCTACTGCCTACTGAAATGCCATATAAAACAATTAAGTACTGCAAAGTAAATAAAACACGCGCGACGTGAACCAACACGGCGTACGCCTCACATATTGAAATCTAAGAGTACCTATATACTTGTCAGTTTCCGTGAAATCTAAGTAAAAATTATGCACGCAACTCGTACGAAAAAGTATTTGGCAAACAGACTTCAAAATGTCGGACTCGGCTCCTGTCGTCGCTTCCTCTATCCATTTCATTGAACACCACATAAATTCATAACTAGTTACTAAACAACTATTTGTCCTCTCATTTTGATGCATTTTCTTCAATGTTTACTTTCTCGCATAATACATACGTGGTATGGAGGAAGTTATTTAAAGCTTCAACAAAAAAAGACCATTTTCGGCAGAAAATGAGTAGTGCCTATCCCTGAAAGAAGAAACGTAGAAAGTGAAGAACACTACGTAACACAATGTTTTTTGTCTTTGGGGAGAAAATGCTATTTTCTGATTGGTCAAGTCCAAAAAGTGAGGGAAAAAATATTATTCACGTCAAACTTTAGTTTTGTGTGCAGGTCATTGATATCTGTAAAATTAAATTATTGAGAACAGTGGCCAATTTGCTGGTTCTTTTAATTAATTCTTGTTCACAGTTCATGTATGTCAATTTCATTTACCCCGTGTGCCACCCCCGCCAGCTCCCTCACTTCCCCTGCGATCGCCACGCTGAGAAGAAGCAACGTGTGAGTGGCGGGGGTGGGGGTGGGGGCGAGCAAATCGTCGTAAAACGCGCGGGCTCCCGGGCGAAGGCGGGTGTTTGCGGCGTCGGCCGCGCGGCGCGCCACATCCGCCGCCGGCCATTAGTGCGTTTCCGGCGCGCCGCGCGCCGCGATTGGCCCATTAGCGGGGCCCGACGGCGTCGCCCGCTTCCGGCGGCCCTGTCTCTCGCTTGTAGACTCCGGGAGCGCGGGGCTGCGAGGTGCGGAGCCCCCAGGTAGAGAAACTCAACCGTCCCGTCGTCGTGTAATGTCCCGCCACCCGATAGCCCCCGACGTGCAGTATTCAGGAGTTGAAGAGAAATTACAACATTTAAAGTTTAATCACCGACTGATATTTCTGGGTACGACGACTGCTACGGTCATTTGACCCGTTAGCGTAGTTCTTTTTCTCCGAGATCTGGCGGTGTTCCTAATTTGTAGGATGGCGAGACCAGGCGCCGATCTACGCGCTGTGGCTTGCAGGAGTTTCCCTTTCCATGCAACTCCCCAGTGGACACCGCTCCAACTGGGAAAAGCTGTGAGCTTCCGACTCCGCTCCCCATATGTGCGGTAGTGTAGTGTGTGCAAGTGTAATATGTATGTGACAAAGGTAGGAGTACGATGAGGACGGTCCACGGGCTGTTTGTTATAGTTTTGACATTTGCCGGGGATTGATAAATGATCGTTTTAGTAGTGCTTTTACGGATACTAATAATGAATTCCCTAATAATGTGGCTCCCAAATGCCCAATACCGCACAGTTCGAATTCTCGCGGAAAATGGATATATGGAAAAGGTGAAATCTGCGTTTGATCTAGATAGACTGCTGAAGTGAATAAAAACATTTATGGCTCTTTCTGGGAATTAAAAATTACACAATTTTGGTACAGTTAATAATATTGTGTATTATACAAATAGGTTATTACCATGTTACCAGTTGTACTTACACATATATTAAAGTAATATATTAATACAACGTATTAGTACAAAGATGGCCGGTACGAGCAATTAGAAAGTAGGATTCACTAAATGCTAAAATGACAGACGGTGTCCTACTCGCAGAGTGGACCCTGGGGCACACCCATAGTTGTGACGGGTCCCCTTAAAATGTTCCAGATGAATTTTCCAGAAGCGTGGTTGGAGATTTCATGACAAGGGCGCCGAATTGTGTGATGACGTGGGAGGGCGCATATCCTAAAGCACTGGTGTCCCCCAGGCGAGGAATGCGTCCTATTTTGTTGCTCCAAGGGCGGACCTGTTCAGTGCCAGCATTAAAGAGGCTCCCCGTCACAGGAGGAAGAGGACAGGGTAAGGTTTACGTGGAAATAATAATAGTGGTGCTAAATCAGTGCATACTTTTGCTCCTATTTTTGTAACTGGTACATGATATTGTACCACCACTGGTAGCTCTCTGGTCAGCGTGCTCGAGTGCCATGACGCGATCCTGGGTTCAATTCCCCGTCGAAGCAGATAATAGTGTGCGCTTTCCTTGCAATGTCGCAGTATCTGTTGCTGTGGGACGATGATGAAGCTCACTTCTCAGGTTGAGAAGACCATGATATGGCGTAGGGATGTCTATGTGCTAACCACACGACCCTCTTCACCCATGGCTGCAAGGGTGGGACGTCGCTGGTAGGGCTTGGGCAAGTCAGAAGCTGTTTGGATAGTACAGACAGACATAATAAACTCCGCTCTAGGGTCGGCTGATCGTCGGATTCTCAAATGATTGATATATCCTGTTATACCTTCCAACAAGAGCTTTGTTTCATTGAGAAGAATTCATTTGAGAGAAGGAAGAATAGTTAAAGATACAAAAAGAGAGAGATATCATTAAAGCAAAGGAAGCTATTGTACAGATAGAAAAGCAAGGTTATCGTTCAACTACGAAATAAGAAACCGAATGCAGTAAAACACGTTTACATGACCGCAAACGTTTTTTTTGCAAACGTTGATTTACCTTACGTGATTGTTTATAAAATTATTTTAGGGACAGCACTTGAAACGATTAAATTTAATAAATATATCCGTATCCACAAACGTAGTAATTCATAACGATTTACAATGGATTATTTTATTCATAAGATTATTAAATTCAATGAATAATTAATGATTTTTCATGGCAGGGTCTACGAAGAGACGATAATTTTATTATATAAAGTTGTGGGTAAATTACGCAACAAATGAGTTGTCAGCACGGACACGTAGAATGACGTGTTATTCAGAACTATCGTTTTCCTGAAGGCGTTTTCATAAAGTGATAACGGTGAAAAACGTGTGCGAGTCTGTTGTTTTCGTTTTGCCTGATAAGTTCACAATATTGCAAAATGCGTGAAACGGTTCAAGAGCAGACGTATAGAGGTCGCGATTGAGAGATACAGTCAGTTGTCAATCCATTCTAGTGCCAGCAAATGCAACGATAAGAAATTTAAGAAGAAAGGAATTATTTGGAATAAAGTGTTTGTGTAACTGCATTATAAGAAGATTCTACGGTTGATGGTCCAATTATTAGAATCATACGTCATCAAATAACGGGATTAATAACTCTGAAACTTCCTCTAGATCATCTTCCATATTGTTCGTTGAAAATTAAATTCTGTCTAGACATAATTAAATGTATTACCTTACTTATCCAGAGTTGCCATTCGTCATTATTATCTACAAGTAACTTCTTTGAATCCATCATGTAGGACTTTTATTGCAGTAAATTGTGTTTTTAAACGATTCATAAAAAAATTCAAATTCTCCCTTTTTACAGCGACTTAGATTCTCTCTTCATATTCTTCAAAATTGACGTAATGAAAAATATTACGAATTCTGGGCCATT
Organism: Gryllus longicercus; assembly: GCA_038098605.1. Classification (NCBI taxonomy): domain Eukaryota; kingdom Metazoa; phylum Arthropoda; class Insecta; order Orthoptera; family Gryllidae; genus Gryllus; species Gryllus longicercus. Next base: position 2,349,361 of record JAZDUA010000196.1, read on the forward strand.
TAATTACTACTCACTGTGTTACCAGAATTGAACATGTCTGTATAAAATGTAATTGAAATGTTTGTATTTACCCATATCTGTTTATGTATGTTTGTAGTGGACTTTTGTAAAATGTATTAATCACATATAATCATAACCAATGAGAGTGTTTTGAAAAGGAGCACAAGTGAGAGATGTTTGCTGAACTTTACATTCATTACAAACTGTGACGTCATATCAGTCGCCTTGTACAAATGTGACAAAATATTAGCCACGTGCATTTCATGCTCATGAAATGCACGAGGAAATAGTTGCGACAGCGCTGGCGGGAAGGGACGCCGGGCTGAACAATGGCAAACCTAGGGAGTGGAAGGGAAGGGGTGCAGTGTCGTATGTGGCCACTTGTGAACCCCGCATACCACTTGGGGCAAACTTGTGAACCCCGTAGACATGTTGGCTATGGAAACGCGTCGGCGGAAACGGCGAGATGACGCAGTTCCGTCAGCCGGCCCAGAAGGTAATATAAACGGACCCCGGACCTAAACTCCTTCTTCTGATACTTGGGCGCGTCGGTAGGAAGTCGTGTGGGTTGTGCGCGGCGCTGCATTTCAATGCATATGCTACAGAGGCAGGGAACTGCAGCCGGCGTGCTACATCGAGACGGGAGGTGCGGCATACTCGCTTGTATGCTCACGTAGGCTACTGGTGCATCACACCGAATAAGATATCTAATTATCAGGCCAGCGGTGGTGGTGACCAGGATTCCTTCTGGTAACGGGTCAATATTGTTTAATGTATTCAGGTGTTGGAGTATATTTCAAATCAATACTCAATAAATTACAAACCGTTCACGTCTGTGATTTATTGCCACGGCAAAGACGCCACAAAACTCACAAATTTTTGCTTTTAAAACCGGCCAATCTTCCAAGTTAAAAGCTCGCAATCTTCGCTTCGTCAACTATAACGTAAGTAGACTTTCGCGGATCGTCTTGCGCGTACTCTTGGCTCTCCAGTTGACGCCGCATCAAAAATTGTGATGCCGATATTTGTGCCACCTTGTGGTGATCTTCAAGGCAGGTCTGTAAGCATACCAGTGTATTTTGTGCACTCTGCGAGGAAACCAATCTTGAGGAAGACCGCGTATGGATGGTCGAATCTTCGGTATCACAGACTTCAACATGGCGTCAGCCGGACAGCCAAGAGACACGTAATGATAGCAAAGATATTCGTGCATCATGCATATCATTCTTCCTAGCGCTACTGTAGAAACGTCCGACTATTTTCGAAATATTGATTGCAAATCAAATAACCAAAACGACCGAGGTGAACTTCCATTATATTGTACAAGTCTTGAAAACATCCAAATAAACAAATGACGGTAGATAAGTGTGCATTCCATTCATTTTAATATATTATAAACAAGAATAAAAAAACAGTTATTAAGAGCAAGTGGTAACACATCTAGGGCATTCTACATTTCATATAGATGGCGTTCTTGGCGCCATTTTTAAAAACATGAAGCTGTGACGTCGTAAACAAACCTCTTTTTCATACACTTATGTAATCGTTCTCGTATTTTTTTATACAGAACTACAGAAAAAAATACTTCAAATCTTCAGAACCATCATTAATATGAATACATTTATTTTACAGACTTGTATGTTAAAATATTTGAAATGGAATAAATATTTTTTGGCATGAAAAGAATTCATTGGAAAGTACTTCGTTTGAAAACAGGAATGGAATTGATTATTTTCAATCATAAGTGAGCATAAGAATTTGATTATCGGTAAGAAATTATTGTATGTTATTTCACCTACAACATTAAGCAAAATTTATAATTCCGGCACCACTAAATTGCCTTGCAGTGAATTAGCCACTGAACAATTTTGCAAGGCGCGAACAAAGTATATGTAATTTGTCAGTATTCTACACAAAATATAATTTCAGCATACCTTTGGATTAGTCGTGTTAATTGAGGCTCGTGAAGACCTTCCAGTATTAAAAGCGCAAGTAAAGATTTATCTAAAGGAAACTTGACCGGAATTTGCTACAGCATTGAAGTCTGGCAAGGCCACCAATACATCGAAGAGAACAAGTCATCCACTTACTAAGCCTACAACAACATAATATCAATTGGATATTATCCGCGCATGTTTTCTTGAGCCCTCGCATCACTAATCGTGAGACGAGAAGGAAGAATTGTTATTTTCACGAAAGATTTTTATGTCAAATATACGGTTCGTTTTTCCATACAAAATAGTTTCCATTACACGGGAGCGAACATTTGTTACCATATTTTTTCTACAACGCTCGTTGCTATCATTTATTCTTATTGTTCTTATTATTCTAATATCTTATTATATATATTCTTATTATTCTTATTATTCTTATTATTCTTATTGCTCGTTGCTATTATTCATTGGCAAAGGAGTGGTATTCCTGGGCCCAAGAAAACGAACGCGTATTATATGCCACCTGTATCTTCTCGGTTAAATTACGTTCATGAAAAAAATAGTTTTAATTTTAGCATCCATTAGACGAAAAGTGTGAGTTAGTACTGAACTCGTTTAAGCTCTGATAAATCTATAGAAACTGTTGTCACCAGATCTAAGGAGGTTGTGCATGTGATGGAGAACATCTGTAATTCGTAATGTAAGGTTTGCGAGAGCAATGCATGCATATATGTGACGTACAAAGATCCATCAATAGTTTTCTTCTGGTGAAATTATTCGTAAAAACATAATTCCGAAAAATATTATGAAATTTTCTTCAATTCAACAACCGAAACATAATTTTGGTGTTTCATGTTGCAGAAGCATTTTTCTATAGCAAATTTCTTTCAAACAATATTGTTATAGTTAGTGATTATATAGTTATAGTAATTTTTTACAAACTAGACAAGAAATAAATTGGACTGTTTCAGTTGGTTGTGACTCAGAAAAGTATTTAACAATCCCTCTATTTGATATTTCTGATATAAAATATACTTTGTAATTTCAAGGATCAAGCTATTGCGTGAAGTCTTACCTCTTCAGAAGCAATTTCTTCTCTTTCATGTATGGAACAGCTCGCAATAAATAATATCAGGATATACTCACCTGTAAAAAAAGAAAAAAACATTATCAAAACATTATTTTTTAATATCATTACTCGACAAAGATAATGGTAAAATAATTATTAAACCAAAATTCATCGAATAATACTAGAGAACAAGCACTGAGAAATAAGAACAATTTTCTATGCACTTCGTGATATGTCAGTTTGATATGATTGTAGAATTTGCATTACCAAATTCCTTTTCGTACAAAATATATAATTTGGTTATAAACAATTTTGTTGTAAGTAATATTTATGCTAAGTAATTGTGAAAATGCTTTATTACAATGAAAACTCATGTGAACAGTTTGTACGCTTTAAGTGAAGAGCACTATATATATTTTTTTAATTGAGATATTTTAACACACTTTCAATTTTAATAAGCTTCTGGAAATATGATCAATATTGCAAAGACATTTATAAGAAATAATCAGTCAAAATAAAATCATGAGCAGTTTCATTCAAAGACTGAAACGTCCTCAAAGTGCTCTCCCGTCTGATTGGGTTCATGTGGCCTAAAACGCTTATAGGCCGCTTATGTAATAGGAGTTACAATTATATTTATAAATGAGTTTGAAATCTTCAAACAGGGGCAACGTATCTTTGTCGTACACGTCCGCGAGGCCTTATTTTACAAACCGATCCGCGGGCAGATCATATACATCCCAATTACCGAAAGCATTTCGCCACTCATTTCAGATATAACATTAACTGCACTTACAGTTACAAAAAATATGGAATCTTGAAAATGAATCAAAGCACGAACTGATAATACATTAAATATCTCGAATGTGGTATAGTATCATTGTAACTATCTCGGAACTGTTCAAACCAATCTTATCAAGAATTTGAAATTAAAAACTGTGATATATGACTGAGTGTCGTTATCAGAGTGGAGCCGCGAGATCGGATTCAGACACTCACGGCAGGTAACGCAGTTCTCGAACGGAGAGAAATTGAACGAAAGCCGCTCGCTCAACAATTGTTCTATGCTCTGTCCAAGGTTTCGAAGTTCCGAGGGATCGGGCACTGCGAAAAACTATGCGTTTTCTTTCTTCCGAGTTCTTTTCCAGTTTTTAGGGGACGCCGATTTCGGCTTTTCGCACCGGGTACCCACTTTGGTCTCTCACGGAGGCACACACAATATTAACCATTAAACTAGACATAGACACACTTGCGAGCTCCTGGGTCTATGGTCAGCAGACTCTCAACACAATATTAACCATTAAACTAGACATAGACACCCTTGCGAGCTCCTGGGTCTGTGGTCAGCAGATTCTCAACACAATATTAACCATTAAACTAGACACAGACACACTTGCGAGCTCCTGGGTCTGTGGTCAGCAGACTCTCAACACAATATTAACCATTAAACTAGACACAGACACCCTTGCGAGCTCCTGGGTCTGTGGTCAGCAGATTCTCAACACAATATTAACCATTAAACTAGACACAGACACCCTTGCGAGCTCCTGGGTCTGTGGTCAGCAGATTCTCAACACAATATTAACCATTAAACTAGACACAGACACACTTGCGAGCTCCTGGGTCTGTGGTCAGCAGATTCTCAACACAATATTAACCATTAAACTAGACATAGACACACTTGCGAGCTCCTGGGTCTGTGGTCAGCAGACTCACAAGGCCATACGTGACAACACACATACAGAAAAGACAAGGCGCATGCACCAACAAGGAGCATGATCCAACAATGCCCATGGCAGGACACAAACTCGCGACCCTTCTGACCAAGGCACTGAGTCGGCAAACGTGCTAACCATCTCGGCCATCCAGGTCGGTGGCACCAAACTATGATGACAATATTACTAACACTTTAAGAGATGCATGAAGTTTCGTGAAGTCATTTGTCGTGTGGGATGCTTTACTGTGCAGGAATCTAGATCATCCCGAATAATACTGAGACATTTATCTTTATTATTATTATTATTATTATTATTATTATTATTATTATTATTATTATTATTATTATTATTATTATTATTATTATTATTATTATTATTATTATTATCATCATCATCATTATCATTATCATCATCATTATTATTATTATTACTATTATTACCATTATTATTAGTAATATTATTATTACTTTTATTATTATTGTCATAATTATTATCGTCATGGCCCTTATACAGTGAAGGGGAGTGCAGTGTAGTGTAGTGTAGTGTAGTTAAGTGTTATGTAAACTAGAAGTGAATTTAGAGTTAGCTAGAAATAAATTGGAACTATTATATCGACCCCTAATTCTAATAGTAAACCCAATTGTAAATGTTGAAAATGTTTAGTAATTCTAATTTTAATTGTTATCAGGTTTGCCACCGAGCATTAGCTCAAAGCGAAGTTTAATAAATCTATCTATCTAAAGTAGAGAACATTGCACTGTCTCTTCGTTCTGCTATATTCAGATACTTAACAAAGCGGTCAGCATCATCATTATATATATATATATATATATATATATATATATATATATATATATATATATATATATACCGTCTTAGGTGGCTCAGGGCATCAAATAGTATCGCTGAAGTGCCTCTGACCGGGGGCTCCTAAGGTTTCAATCCCAATATGGTAGGATTTTTGACAGCATCTTAATATCTAGGACGTATTTACCGGCTGTCTGGAGGGGAATTCTAGTGGTCGGCTGTTTTTAATCGGTTTTTCGTTATTTCTTCTACCAACATAAGGCGAGTGCAGGATGAGCACCCTAAAACATGGACCACGGACCGCGCGCGATCTTTCCTTCCTCTTCCTTGTCATATCCTCACCCCTTACACACACTTACACTTATATTCACTACACTATCACGCATGCCGAGAGACTAGAAGGGAGCTGATAGACTAGTATTACTCGCGCAAGATTTCTTGATACACGAGCTCACTAGTCCTCACCCAGCGCTGACTAGCACGGCTCGTTGAGATATTTAGGTTCGACAATGCTGGCAACATGGCAACAAACCCCTCGTACTTTCAAAACAATCGTAGCATTTCGCGTGGCACGCTTTAGCTGAGTTAAGTTCGTGCCCACAGTTTGTGCCGTGACCTAGCCTGAGCCCTCCTCCCCTCTCCACCGTGCTGAGGAATATCGAGAAAACTTGCGCGTATAGTGGGGAGTCCCGACTGGGGCGTTACTCTGCTGGTTGGAGATACCTGGATGAGTAAAACCCACGGAAGTCGACGGGTTACGCCGGATCACGCCCTCTATCGCCCCATTCCGCGGTACAATCACACACTACACACTACAGTACTAATGGTCTTAGACGGTACAGTACAGTTCTTAATGATTTGAGGCAATTCAAATCACTAATCAATCATTATAAATAACCTTCGAAAGCCTATGTATCCCATGCAACAATATACGTGTTAAGAGGCAAGTCGGAGGCTCAGGGGCAGCCGTATAATTGAATTTATCCCCGGACGCTCGAAGCGAAACGTGGGGCCTCGGCTGGTGTTGCCCGCGCGCCGCCTGGAGGTCGGACGCTCTAGCCTAAGGGCGCCTTCCCACGTTGCCACGGCGCCGCGCTTCCTTCAAGCAGCAGAGCCCTTCCGACGCAGCCACCGCCGCAGCCACGGCCGCACTGCCGCCCGCCGTGTAAGGGGGGGGGGGGGGTGACTGGAGGGGTAGGTTTCGCTGACCCCCCGGCGACGACGAACAAAGGGACCGGAGCAGGTAGAACGTAGCGACCGGCGGCCGCAGTGGGAAGGCTCCCATTTAAAGCTGTGTTCTGCTAGCCGTGGAGCGTATACCCTCCTCCGCTTCGCGTGGCCGGGTTCGGATCCATTCCCACGGCGGGGCCGCAGCGCGCTTCGCAGCAGCGCGGCGCGCAGCAGAGCATTGGTTTGAATGGAGGCCTTCCCACGTGCAGCGGGTGGCGGCTGCTGCGGCAGCCGACGCCGAACTCCAGCTACGCGAAGCGAAGGAGGGGCCACGCGCCACCGCTAGCAGAACACAGCTTTAAATGGGCGCCTTCCCACTGCTCCGCGGCCGCAGCGTTCTACCTGCTCCGGTCCCTTTGTTCGTCGTCGCCGGAGGGTCGGCGAAACCTACCCCTCCAGACCCCACCCCCTTCCACGGCGGGCGGCGGTGCGGCCGTGACTCCGGCGGTGGCTGCGTCCGAAGAGCTCTGCTCCTTGAAGGAAGCGCGCTGCGGTCGCGCCGTGGGAAGCCGGCCTTTGGCGTCGGCTGCCGCAGTAGCCGCCACCGCTGCACGTGGGAAGGTCTCCATTCAAACCAATGCTCTGCTACGCGCCGCGCTGCTCGGAAGCGCACCGCCGTCGCGCCGTGGGAAGGGGCCCTAACTTCCTCCGCGAGAAGCCCCGCGCGTGCCTCGGTAATTGCGCCTGCGCACAATGACCTGTGTTGTCTCCTGCGACGGGCGGCTGGGGGGCCGAACTAACTGCCTCTGTACTCGTACAACGCCAGGCCCGAGCGCTTAACGCGCGACGCATCTCGCTTTGTGCTTCACGGAACGTCCGCACAAACAGCTCCCGCGGCCCTGCGGTGTGGCCAGCGTGCGGGTTTTGTCTCTAACAATCAAATTCATCTAGAAACCCGAATTCCTTATATCCCTGACTAATTAGAGTATCCTCTAAAGTTTATTCGCTTCTGCCATCCTGTCCCAGCGCATCCTTTTTCCACCTTGGCCAACAAGCCGATACTCCTAACAGAATAGAATCTCGTTTTCCCAAAGATATTTTTGGATTCCCTTAATTCAAATCTCCCGACACGTCATTTCACAACACCCATGTTTAACACCCTCTCCAAACCTTAACAATATCATAAACAAATGTTCCATTTCTCACCTCATAAAAATTTTTGTTGTTGTTATACTTACTACGTATTATTAAAATTATAATATATTTATCCGAACTTCATGAAAAGAACTGGATAGGAAACAAAGCTTTTCTATTAAAATCAGAATAAAACCGTTTATGAGAATAAAAACAATAATTATTCTCTATAATAGTAAGATAACATTGATGAAGAATATGGGCACAAGTGGGAAGAGACGAAAATTTGTACCTTCCTAAATTAGGACATATTTTTAATCTTACGATTGTGATCAACACTTCATTCTACAAAAGAAAGGCTTCTTGCAAGTAGCTGCCACAAAATAGGAATTCCATGGATGAAGCCGGGAACGCCGACACGTTTAAGTCGCAGCTGGATTTTAGTTCCCGAACCTGCGTTTCAAAGCGCCAACGCGCATATACCAACTTGTCTTAGAATATCTTAATTAGAAAATATTACCATTATTCGGTTTCATTTCCAAAATTAGGTTGGTTAAATATGAGACAACGGTTTGTTTTAAATTACTATATTTCTTACTCTAAATTAAATTCCTTCAGGCAACTGGTACATTCGTACCTAGTATATAATTTCTTGCGAGTGACTATTCTCGGAAATGACTCACTATTATATCTAATAAGCTGTGTCAGTTTAGAAATATCTAAAATAATTATTTAAATTTTCCTTGTCACATCGAGCACCAACGTTTTGCAATAACTTGCCAAAAGAAGTAAAACTACCATATCCAAGTACTCCATAAAAAAGATTTTCATTTTTGTTAAATGTAATTACTATTATATTAGTAATTAATAGTTAAGAGTGTTTTTACGTTTGATTATTTCTTACTTATATGCCAACATTATTCGACAAATGTGCACTCGTATTTATTGCAGCGATTCAATGAATGGTGTACCTGCTGAACAAGATTATGTTCCTGATTGTACAACCCGTTGCAATTACTAAATCCTTCCTAATATAATTGTATCATAAGGAGTATTCAATTATTATTATTATTATTATTATTATTATTATTATTATTATTATTATTATTATTATTATTATTATTATTATTACTATGTTTACCGCTTGCGCCACAATATCCGTTTATAACAACTTCAAATACACGTTACACACAAACTAAACACTGGTGACTCTTTAACCTGCAGGGACGAACGCTAAAATTCAGAATGGCGCGTTTCCGAATGGTGCTTTCTGGCCAAGCCAGGCTGGCGGCGAGCGGCTGGAGGCGTGCGCGTAGTTTCTGTGTTGGTTTGGCTAGAGCCCCCGGCTAATCACTTAACGGATCTGCCCGCACTTGCTTCTAAGCCCGGCTCACGGCTCGCTCCTGCAAAAACACGAGATGGGGAGATCTTGGCAAGGTCACAGCTCGTTCGGTCGGTGTTACAGCTAAGCTCTCTTTCCCTTTCGCTCTCTCCAATACATTTGTGTCCCACACCCCGTCCACTGTCCGACCCGCTCTCAATTTGCTCCCTACACACACACACACACACACTCACGTACATCAGTTCCAGCTTCGTCCAAAACGCTCCCGGTTTTAATTCCGAATTTGATTCCGATCCAATGTCCCACCCGTCCTGCATTCCCCTCTCCATCTGCTCCAGACCCAACTCGATCTCGCGATGCAGATTCCATTCCCGCCTATCAGTGAACCGATCCCAATCAGATTCCTATCTGATCCCGCTCTTCGGCATCAATCCCAATCCACATTCCTACCCGTTCCCCCACCTACTTTTCGACAGTCTCCACCTCGTTCTCTACACATTCAGCCGTTTCCAATTACGATTAATTAAGATTACCACCCGATACGATCCAAATTCGATCCAAACTTCAAGCAATACAATTTACACCCTCTCTCCGACCCGATTAGAATTCTACCCGCGTATTTCCTTCCGTATTCCCTCTTCCTGTTTCGTGTTTCTCGTAGATTAAGGTTTTTGACAATAGATAAGGACGAATTCAGTCTGTCTGGAGGAGAATGTATTATCTGGATGGTCTGATTCATAGTTTTCTGAAAATTCTTTAACGGATACCTACCAAGTTCTTAAAAAAAAGACCACAAACAGCGCGATATTTCCGTCCTCATTCATATCATCTCTTCTTCCTTTACACATGCATATATTCCTAACTTAACATACACTATCATATGAGTACATCTCGGGAGTCCAGTCGAGGGCTAAGAGCATGTCGCGGTTGGGGCGGTGCCGTGCTGGTGGAGATAGATCGAGGTGGGAACTCCGCAAACCGTCGCCCAGGTTGGCTCTGGATCTCAGGTTCCAGCAAAAGAGGTATACAATATGCACTACACCCACGGGACTAATGACCTTAACCGGTGAAGATACATGAAATATTCAATCCATGTCGGTGATCCCGCACCCCACTAGACCTGCCAGACCCCGCCATGTCACGACCCGCCACGACACGCCACACCACGACCGACAACGCTACGAGCCACCACTTACGACCCGCCACGACCCAACCCGCCACACCACGATCCGTCTCGCCATGCCGCAGCAAGCCACGGACCGCCACGCAACGGTACCCCGCCACGCCGCGATACCCCGCCACGCCACGGTACCTCGTCACGCCGCGGCGAGCCACGCCATAGCCCGCCACGCCGCGGCCCGCCACGCCGCGGCCCGCCACGCCGCGGCCCGCCACGCCGCGGCCCGCCACGCCGCGGCCCGCCACGCCGCGGCCCGCCACGCCGCGGCCCGCCACGCCGCGGCCCGCCACGCCGCGGCCCGCCACGCCGCGGCCCGCCACGCCGCGGCCCGACACGCCGCGGCCCGCCACGCCGCGGCCCGCCACGCCGCGGCCCGCCACGCCGCGGCCCGCCACGCCGCGGCCCGCCACGCCGCGACCCGCCACGCCGCGGCCCGCCACGCCGCGGCCCGCCACGCCGCGGCCCGCCACGCCGCGGCCCGCCACGCCGCGGCCCGCCACGCCGCGGCCCGCCACGCCGCGGCCCGCCACGCCGCGGCCCGCCACGCCATGGTCCGCCACGCCAAAGCCCGCCACGCCAGGGCCCGCCACGCCACGGCCCGCCACGCCACGGCCCGCCACGCCACGGCCCGCCACGCCACGGCCCGCCACGCCGTGGCCCGCCACGCCGTGGCCCGCCACGCCGTGGCCCGTCACGCCACGGCCCGCCACGCCGTGGCCCGCCACGCCGTGGACCGCCACGCCGTGGACCGCCACGCCCTGGCCCGCCACGCCATGGTCCGCCACGCCATGGCCCGCCACGCCATGGCCCGTCACGCCATGGCCCGCCACGCCATGGCCCGCCACGCCATGGCCCGCCGCTGGCGCTTGGCGGGGGTTGCCGCGCGCTCCTACGCAGCGTGGCGCCCAATTAAACAGCTCCCGCTCAAACAGCTCCTGCCCGCGCCGCGGCAGAGCAAATACGTTTATCTCTGTTTGTTTGCGCGGCGCGAAGCGTAGCGCATCGCAGCGGCGGCGGCGCGCGGCCTGTCCGGCTGCCTATCTGCCTTCCCGCCCCCTGCCCCGCACCTCCACACACCCTCCGGCTTCCGGTCTCTGCGCGTTGCAGCATTACGACGCCTCCGCCCGACGGCTTGCTTCCCGTAACGCGTGCATCACGCTCGCCACGAGCTTGCTTTTCCATTTGTATCATGCTTCTCCATTAGAGAGACATGCTCATCTCAAAATGTGCTTCTGCCTGTGTCATTGCCAGCCAGATACGAAGCCCCCTGCTTGAGGGTTTTCTCACTCCACTGGATGCATACTTGGACCTTCTGACGTTCGTGCTCAGTTTTCATCCATTTGTAATTTCGTCCTGGACTCGTAATAGACTACTGTTTTCCCTGTCCGGCTTTGAGAACATTCCCGATTGATGCATCGCGCCATCAAACTAAAAGTGAGTGAATCAGTAATATTTCTGAGCGTAATTGTCGCGTGAAACTAATGGACAGCAACACTGTGTATCTCATCTTCATAGGTTTAGCTGAGATTTTGTAATTTATATTGAGGATCAATGAAAGGCTGTCATTAACCACAATTACAAAAAATATTGAAACAAAGAAACCAAATCAGTTTCCCGTAAATTTTTCCATCTTGAGAAATTTCAACAAGAAAGATAACACTCACCACAAAAATAAATAATAATTAAAAATTACGGATAAAAATAAGGAATAAGTAATTAAATATGGTTTCCCTTAATATTATTATTACTATTATTTTTTTTCGTTAATCGGCCGACTAGGACCACGCATGCAAGCATCCTGCATTTACCGTGGCTCAGTTTTTATTTCTTATCGCGGTAGCAGGTGCTTGCAACAACTTTTTGGGGGGACCAGAATTTTTAGCTGAATCCGATTTTTATCCCCCACGGTTGTTAGCCCTGGGGGTATAGAAGATGAAATGATGATATGATGATAATGGGAGTGAAAGGACAACACATACAGACATACACAAATACACCCATGCCCGAGGCGGGACTCGAACCCGCGATCTTCTGGTCCGAAACCACTCCGGCCCTACTGCCTTAGCGATCTCGCCAACTGATCGGCTATTACTATTACTCTTATTATTATTATTATTATTATTATTATTATTATTATTATTATTATTATTATTATTATTATTATTATTATTATTATTATTAATATTATTATTATTAATATTATTATTATTATTATTATTATTATTATTATCATTATCATTAATAAAAATTATCATCGTCAATTTAGTGGCGCTAATATAGCACATACTTGCCTGCTTTAGTAACGGTTACGTTATATTATTATACCACAATTTCTATCCATATCAACAAGTGTCATTCAATGGGCGCTAGGCAACAATGATCATATTTTGTTACTAATTATTGCTCAACATCCCATTTAACCATACTTGTGTTTAATTAAATAAATTATTTTTATAAATACTATTTATAATCGCTAATGTTTTCATTTAAATCATTTCTATTTAATACGAATTAAAATATAAGATGATTTTTTTCTGATCATTAGATTCCATATTACCTTACACATTTTTGCCGATCTGTAATTGGAGCAGTTCATTTGTAAGTTCTTATATCGATCATCGAAACTTCAAAATTCAAATACTACTGAGAAATTCTGATTAATAAACTTATACAAAAAATATATCAATTTATGTTGACACTAGTAATAAACATATTGTTGGTGCTCCGTAACCAACAATTGACGTCCCCTCATGAGCATGATTATTTGTCGTATCCATAATTACGAAACTGAAATCTAACACACATGAATTTGCCACACGATTTTGGGCATGAATTGAGAATTTGAGGCGCATTGCACTTAATTAACTCAATGATCTTCAATTAACTGAAATACATGTAAAAATAATTAATATCTATTAAGAAGAAAGTGAATAGCAAATATTATTGACAATTTTCGGTCATTACCAGTCATTGTTCATGATTTTACTTGGATTTATTAACTGACCATTCATGCAGTAATACCACGAAATGAGTGTGATTGTAGCCCTGTGTTTGCGTTCAGAAATCACCAGTAATGCATTGCGGTTGAGTGTTCAGTTAATTTGTAACTTATAGTTGACTATTTCCCCGCAAAAGGCCAATTAATTGCTGGCGTTTATTGGCAATTATGTAAATCAAAATCACTCCTACATTGCCAACAAAGTTTACTCTATATGCAATCATTGCCAGGAATGTAAACACAATTTCCATTGTTAGGACAAGCTTTTGTTTCTGTAAACCCGAGTGCACCAAGCGTTCTATTCTCTCCGTAATGAATGAACTGCTGTGGAAACCATATAACGGCCAAATTAATGCATCAACCCTGAAAAAACATGGGGAAAGGCAGGCGATAGAAGATGATCTGATCGCTAGCTGTATCGGAGCTGCGTACAATGAAACATCCTCACCAAAGAATCATTCGGGAGTGAAGATGATTAGCGAAATATCGTTTACATGATGCATTCAACTATCGACCCATTGTGTTGCTGGTGTAGAGTGCAGCGTTAGCGACGTGATGTCTGGACCGTCGATAAATAACGCCCAGTTTATGATACATCGGCGAAAAGACTAGCTCATTGGATCCCAGCTGTGGTCATAAACCAAAATGATGGTTGCTCTACTAGAGTGACACGACGCGATTTAGGCAATTAGGTGGAAGTGAGATAGTTTCCCATTGGTCTATTGTCGATCTACAATGAGTGGAATCATCAATCAGACCGAGGTTTAACACTTTCCTCGACACAAAGGACGTTCAGACTCTGATAGTTTAGACACATCGCTGTAGCATCAACAATATCGTTGATAAGGAGGTCCCAGGGCACCAGCCCCGACGATGAAATTGGTAATATCCAGCCTGGTGGATTTCAACCAGTGCCTGTTGAAAACAAATTTAGCGCCCGACATCTGTGATCGGTAGTCACCCATGCTTTCTTCGATTGGCTTCCAGGTGCTTACCGGACTAGTATCATAAACTGATCATGGACAAATCGCGATCTTCCCTTCTTTATGATTGTCCCCTTCTCTGCTTGTTTACATGTTTACTCTATGATGCGATACACTACCACGAGCTTGTTCCGGCTGGGTCGGTGCCCATTTAGAGGAGTTTGTGGTGAAATTTCCGCAAGTTGACGTGTAGGTCTGCGTTCGACCTCACGCTCCAACGAGGAATGAACATCGCCACCTCCAGAAATATAATATGCACTGTACCTACGGGTATAATGATTTTCGTAAATATCACACCTTGCATTAGTCAATACTCACCTACTGATTCATTCATTCTCGTTCACACTCAAGAATGCTGAAGAACAGCTTTAGGACTGAATCTTACTCTGAGTCTACAAATTACTCCAACGCTCTCTAGGGATCGAGCCAGGGTCCTTGCACATTAGAAGCAGGCAAGCTGGTCACGAGTCAATTGTGGCCTACGCATTCCAAAGTTATTACGAAAAAAGTCCATATTTTAAGGGAATATATTGGGTTTTCCTACGAAAAACAATAGGAACGGCATATAAAAATAAAACATTCTACATTACCTTTTGTGTGATGGACTCTCTTGTAGCATCCCATCAGCTGAAATAGTACGCGTATGGCATTAAGATATGATGTATTTGTGGTAGTTACATTACACTCTGTTTTGAAAACACTAATGTACGAGGAAAAAATCTTTTGAAGAGAAAGCAGAAAATAAAGAGTGGAAAATAATTGCCAATAACCATATACAGAATGGTACCGGATTAGGTAATTACAAGGTCTCTAACCGGGATGTCTTAGGTTCGGACCCCGAGGCAGGATTTTCGACACTACTTATATATTTAGGTCGGATTCAGCCGCTGTCTGGAAGAAAATTCTAGCCGCCGGCTGCTCTGATCGGCAGTTTTCCCTGGCTTTTCCCATCAACACCAGGCGAATGCCGACGCAGTCCACTAACAAACGTGCAACGGACCTCGTGCAATCTTTCCTTCCTCTGCCTTGACCTATCCTCATTCCGTACTTACACACACGTACTCTCTGGCGGTGGCGATGGTGTGACGGTTAGCATACCGGACTGTTATAACCAAGCTGGCGGGTTCAAACCCGATCGAAGCCGTAGATTTTTAGGGCGACAAAATCCTTCGTACGCCTTCCTTCGGAGGGGAAGTAAAGCCGGCTGTCCCATGTTAGTAGATTTACTTGCATGTAAAAGATCCTCAAGCCTAAATGACGCCTTTGAGCCAAATTCAAATCGCTTGTTTCTCGCCCAAGAAATACCTCCTTTCTCTGCTAGTTGGTGAAAGGAGCGTAGCGGAATTTGCGTGGTCAGACGGAAGAGCAGGCCTCATGGCCTGAGTCTCGCCACGTAAAATAAGGCAAATTCAATTCAATTCAATACTCTTAGATGCACTACACCACCAGACATACTGGGAGACCAGTCGGGAGCTTGGAGATTGTCCCGGCTGGGGCGGTGCCTAGCAGGCGGGAAATACCTGATATAATTTTTAAACAAATCAGAAGACGACGGGAGGATTGGCACCAGATCTCATCTAGCGGGATAATATCATCCACCTCCCGCGATAAAACATGGAGTAAACTTACGGGACTAATGACCGTAACAGTCGACTCGCCCAAAATCACTATTGACCGAGCAATATAAAATACGGTCGATTTGTGCTACATGTTTAATGTCTTCGCCTTACAGACGTCAATAAAAATAAAAAAGCGATTCCTTGTTTCAGAAGACAATAAACGCAACGTGACAATTTAATTTCGATAGTTTATAAAGACTTTGCAAATTAACTACAATTTTTACACATCGCCTCCTGCATTATCTAAGACCTCTTTGTGCGCAAAACACAAGTCAAAATACATCATGGATACGTTAATTTTAGTACGATGAAAAATTATTTCAGGACTTCGGTGAACACAGCTTTTAAACATTATATTTTCGTATGTCTGCTTAATGAAATACATTAATTAGTTTCAATTAACGAGAAAGCATAAATTTCTATTATATGAATATTAATTGGGATAACATCGTCGATTCAAATTAAATTACAAGGTCCAATCGCTCTGCAGGTTTTCTTCTACTTAAGTATTTACTTCTCTTTCCCTTTGTTTTCACATAAGCATTCGTGCAACCCTTAAATCCACAATACAATAATTATATTAATAGCTATTTTGATGTTTCTTATAACCCAAAAGATTGGATGTACTCTTTGGAACATTCAAAAAAGTACTTAGCGAGTACTTTCAGAATGTGTCTGAAACCACATAACTGAAGAAGAGGTAATGGTAAATTGACGACATAATGCGTCACTCCTTAATTAAAAAGTAAAAGATAATAAAATAGATAAACAAAAGTTACAGAAGCAATATGGCGACAATTTTTGGAAATTTAATATGACGAAGTATG
The DNA here is from genome assembly GCA_038098605.1 of Gryllus longicercus. NCBI lineage: Eukaryota > Metazoa > Arthropoda > Insecta > Orthoptera > Gryllidae > Gryllus > Gryllus longicercus. Next base: position 2,366,142 of record JAZDUA010000196.1, read on the forward strand.
CATGTATAGCGAAACATTATTTATTAAAGACCATCAATAAAAATGTAGTAACATCATTGGGAAAACAATCAATTAATTTCCCTGCAAGTGACAAAAATTCTTAGAATATATTACATACCATTTGTTTAAATCCGATCACAATATGCGTAAAGAGCAAAACACTATTGTTGTGAAATCTTTTTTTTTATCGAAGCGAATTTCCAGGTTAAAAAAATCCAACCAAAAAAAATTACAACCTGACCTGGCTACTTGATATTGTATTAAAAGAAGTCCATAATTTAAAGAACAAAAATCATCAACAATTTAAAAACGTGCTTTTAAATTATCCTGAAAATAATTTAGCGCAAGCATAATTGAGCATCGTTCTGAAATTATAAAATTATTTTTAAATAAAAATGTTTAAAATAGTATTACATTACATTATTTTCATAAATATTCTATTACGACATTAAAATGCCAAAAAAATAGTTGTGTTCCAAACAAAATTCACTTATTTTCCATCAGAATTCTAAAAATTACATTTATATAAGTTAAACGATTGAGAGATGAAAAATCTGCTCATGGATGGAAACCTGTAACGGGACTGATCTCGTGAGCAAATCAGAGTTCTAAACGTACAGAGTTTATAATAAGTATTCCTAGGAGTGGTTAATAAACTACAAGACTGTTAATACTACCCTGTCGAGAAGCTCGTTGGTTAACGTGCTCGCTTTGCACGGCGCAACCCTGGGTCCGATTCCCGGCCGATGCAAATTATAACTGTGCGCTTTCCTTACAAATGTCCTAGTATTTATTCCATTCTGACGAGGAGAAAGACCACCCAAAAGTTAAGAAGGTCGTTGTATACGGTGAAGGGAAGTCTTCGTGCTAACCACGCGAAACCCTTATCTCATGGCCGAGAGGCGGGGTCCGTCAAGAACAGTTAACACTAGAAATCAGTTTTATATCGAGTGCGAGCGAGTAGAATTATCATTGAGACTCAAACTTTTGTGAATCCTCATCGGCTATCAGCACCAAACTCCTACAATACTAATCTGCACCATCAATCAATGGCGATACTCGAACCCAGCAATAACTGAATCGTTCAAAGCAGTGACTGAGCTTTTGCTGATATCTGTCGAGGGAAATACGCAGGTCAGTAGTCCTGTAAATTCAGTGTATGCCATCTAGGAAAGTAGTGGTGTTGCTGTGTCACTAGAACGTGGGATCCGGGGCTTTCCTATTCTGCGGCCTGCGGGTAATTGACCTTTCAGTAATCTCTGTCAGCGGTACACTGCTCTGGCAGGGACAAGCTCGAAGTCACCTAGTAAATAATAACTTTTTTTCACGTTTATACAAAACTCGATCTTCGACAATAAT